>CAWVQO010000090.1:5000-7500 GCA_963932275.1 Andrena praecox
ATCGATCCTTGTTCCCCGTTGCATTGCGAACGTATTTCTCTAATGGTTCGACCGCGGTCGTCGTGCTTGTTTTCGAGATAATCGCGAAAAACTCCAATCGCTCCGAAAATTTCAAAGTCCCGACAGATTTCAGTCCTTCGGCACCGTCGTCCGACCGACCACCAAACTCGACCAATCTTCGAAACAACCATCGATCCTTGTTCCCCGTTGCATTGCGAACGTATTTCTCTAATGGTTCGACCGCGGTCGTCGTGCTCGTTTTCGAGATAATCGGGAAAAACTCCAATCGCTCCGAAAATTTCAAAGTCCCGACAGATTTCAGTCCTTCGGCACCGTGGTCCGACCGACCACCAAATTCGACCAATCTTCGAAACAACCGTCGATCCTTGTTCCCCGTTGCATTGCGAACGTATTTCTCTAATGGTTCGACCGCGGTCGTCGTGCTCGGTTTCGAGATAATCGCGAAAAACTCCAATCGCTCCGAAAATTTCAAAGTCCCGACAGATTTCAGTCCTTCGGCACCGTCGTCCGACCGACCACCAAACTCGACCAATCTTCGAAACAACCATCGATCCTTGTTCCCCGTTGCATTGCGAACGTATTTCTCTAATGGTTCGACCGCGGTCGTCGTGCTCGTTTTCGAGATAATCGGGAAAAACTCCAATCGCTCCGAAAATTTCAAAGTCCCGACAGATTTCAGTCCTTCGGCACCGTGGTCCGACCGACCACCAAATTCGACCAATCTTCGAAACAACCGTCGATCCTTGTTCCCCGTTGCATTGCGAACGTATTTCTCTAATGGTTCGACCGCGGTCGTCGTGCTCGGTTTCGAGATAATCGCGAAAAACTCCAATCGCTCCGAAAATTTCAAAGTCCCGACACATCTCAGTCCTTCGGCACCGCCGTCCGACCGACCACCAAACTCGACCAATCTTCGAAACAACCGTCGATCCTTGTTCCCCGTTGCATTGCGAACGTATTTCTCTAATGGTTCGACCGCGGTCGTCGTGCTCGTTTTCGAGATAATCGCGAAAAACTCCAATCGCTCCGAAAATTTCAAAGTCCCGACAGATTTCAGTCCTTCGGCACCGTCGTCCGACCGACCATCAAATTCGACCAATCTTCGAAACAACCGTCGATCCTTGTTCCCCGTTGCATTGCGAACGTATTTCTCTAATGGTTCGACCGCGGTCGTCGTGCTCGTTTTCGAGATAATCGCGAAAAACTCCAATCGCTCCGAAAATTTCAAAGTCCCGAGAAATTATTTTCGAATGTTGTTTCGGACCGTGTATTTATCGTGTTAATGGTCGCGGCGATTGTTTATAATAATTCGTTCAGTCGGTTCACTCTTGGCCCCGGCGCTCTCCGCGGCTAAGTCCCAGCGTGCCAGGCGAACGGGCTGTTGTAGCGGCGGTTTACACCCATAAGCGCCCGTGCGTAAGGTACGGCGGCGCCGGCGTTCCGGCCGGCCGTTCGGTATCTATAAGGGAGAGCGACGGTCCGAGCGTCTCGGTCGGAGCAGCGTTGGGCGCGTGGCTATTCTATGACCTCGGTTGAGAAGCAGTCACCGCTCCTCGAGATTCTGTCTCGACTGTTCTTGCCGTGTTGCGTTTCGGATTTCTCCACACAGCATTACCACGGGTCGGTGTCTAAGACCGAATGGCCCTTATGTGGTGAGCGTCCAAAAGTGACGTTGGTGACACGTATGCACTTATGTGTATGCTTGTACGACCTTATGCATTCAACTCTTTATCCACGCAGATGGACGATTTAAACTTTAACAAAACGCTAAGGAAGGCTAGCGTCGGGTACATATAAAGTATCGAACTATAAAAGTTCGAACTTTGAAAGAGGGAGAAAGTAGATACAAACCCAAGAGGTGTCAGATCTCGATATGCCTAGCGCACATTACGTGCCAACTCGTTATGACCAGCATGGCACGGTCCGCGCTTTCCCGTTTGCTCAGCATGCACTTGTCCGCGCTATTACGTACATGACCAGCGTGAATGATACGCGCTTTGTCGATTTGTCCAGCGTGTAGTGGTCCGTGCTTCTACGGTGGATGCTAGCGTGCGTGTACTCCGTGCTTCCCGGTGGATGCAGCGGCACGCGTGATACGCGCTTTATCGAGCATCCGATGCCATCCTTATATTTATGAAGGAAATATAATGAATTTTGTCTGTAACTGAGATCTTTCTGTGAACGTATATATGAAAGGCACATATCCGATTAAAATTTTAGTCAGTGGAAAAATCGAAACGATATGATGCCTCGAAGTATGATATAATTAAAAGGAGTGTGGAGAGAGAAAGGCACATATTATCCGAATTAGTCAGTGGAAAATCTAGGATGTATATGGTGTCTGGAAGAGAAGTAGAATAAGAGGGAGAGTGGAGAGAAGGCACACCACGTATCATCCGAGGAGTTAGTCAGTGGAAAATCCTGGGTGTGATATGTTGGGTGTCTCTGGAGGCGCACATATCCGAGATAGAGAATTTGT
>CAWVQO010000090.1:10000-12500 GCA_963932275.1 Andrena praecox
GTCGTTGCGATCGTGCCTCCGGTAATCCGCCGCCTCGTCGATTCGCGTTCACCTCGTATCGGAGGCGTGTGCCGCCGTGTTATGTACACACGATACTTACCGTCTGCGCGTGTGTCTGCGCGAGCGTGTACGCTCGTATCGAGAAAGGAGAGTCACTCGCGACCCAAGACAGGGATGAAAACACACCGCAAGCGCCCCGAGTGGGGTTAAGTAAAGCGCGCGAGAGAGGAGAGGGCAGAGGAACGAGCCGCCGTCGAAGCCTCCTGTGCTTCGCGACGTTTCGCGATCTCTCTCTCTCGACACGACGCTTCTTCCACTCGCATCCCGCTTCCTCAGTTTTGGTCGCGCTCTCCGAAAAGAAGTCCTGTGACACGACGGACCCTCTCCTCGGAGAGGACCCGGCGGGTAACCTAGGGCGGCTCGCACATCCATCGCGTGGACGTGCGTCCCCGGTACCGCTCGCTTAATCGCGCCCCGATAGCCAAAAAAGGACCGGCTGTGAAGCTTCGATAGCGAAAGTCCGATTGGACCGATCGAAGCCCCGGCCGTGCGTCCGCTCTCGGGGGAGCGTGTGGGGAGGACGCTGACGCGTGCGGTGGCCCGCCCGCAGAGTACGCGATTTTACGGTTCTCGTAATCCGTGTATCTCGAAGGTTTTTAAATGAATTTGTACGCTCGGCCGTCGGACGTGTCGCGCGGTGTTTCCGCGTTACGCTTCGACGGTTCCCGTCCTGGACACAAATCTCACACAGTGTCGTCAACGCTGGCGACGCCCGGACCTCCTTCGCGCGCTGGTTGGAGGCGCCACGGGCCTCGGCTTCATCCGAACCGAGAACAAAGATATAACGAACATATTTAATAACACGATTACCCTGAACGGTGGATCACTTGGCTCGTGGGTCGATGAAGAACGCAGCTAATTGCGCGTCAACGTGTGAACTGCAGGACACATGAACATCGACATTTCGAACGCACATTGCGGTCCACGGATACAATTCCTGGACCACGCCTGGCTGAGGGTCGTTATCGCATACAAAAGACTGCTTGCGTCGGTTCTCCGTATATAATATCATCCTCGCCGTCTCGCGTTTCCGACGATGTAACGCGTTTCGGAGTCGGGTCGATGGTACACGCGAGATACGCGACGTACGAGCGAAAGTTGGGCCGTTCGTCGGTGTTTGCCACGGCTCGCGTGAGAATCGCGTGAAGCGTGTACTCTCTCTCTCCCGTGCGAGAAGCAGAGAGAGGCGAATGTGATGAGAATGATCGTGCGGACTCGCGTGCGTGCTTTCACGGCGTCGTGCGTCGTTGTTTTACAACGACCGCCCGTGTGCTTGGCACCGCTCCCTGGATCATCACACACAGAGCAGCCTCTCCGCTCGCACCGGGGTGTGTGTAGATTTGCCTTCACGTTCCGCGCGAGATCTTTTACCGTGCTCCCGACGTCGCCTGAAATGAAAAATTTGTCCTGAGAAAGAGACCAAAGAGAAAAGGGGAGAGCAGCAGCGAGAGATGATAGAGAAGAGAGGAAAGAGCAGTGCGCGGCATATCGTGCGCCGATCGATCTATATCGTCGGGTTCACGCGGCCCCAGGGATTTTATAAAGAGGAGGGTCGTCGTTGACAAGTGAGAGAAGTGTTGTCAGTCAATCTATATAACACCGAGGGCGCAACACACACTCGTTCTTCGGGACGCCGTGAAGATCCAAGGGTGTACAATGAGAAAATAGAGGCGCTGTGCGGGATGATAAATAAACCACGCGTCAACAGGATATCGGGTCGATGTATTTCCCCGTAGTTGCGCGTGTCCTCGCCTAGCCCTATTCATTTTCTCCCTATGGCCACGTTCCGTCGACACACAAAAGAGTGTTTGCGCCAAACATCCGATGAAGAGAGATTGCTCCACACTCGTCGCTTTTCTTAACGTTTCTGTACCCCCGGAATCCTCCTTGGCGCGGCTGAGCGATTTCTGGAACTTTCGACGAACCGAGAGGCGCTGATGCCGCGCGAAATGCGCAAGAGAGGGAGAGACTCTTCATTCGTAGAATGGAAGAACGAGTCTCCCCGATCGCGCGCCGCATTGTCTTTGTCGCGTTGTTGGTCGATCGTGTACGAGACCACCGCGCGTCTCACCGGTCGTCCAGTCCACGGAAAAGCTTATTTTTCGGCGGTTCCCTCTGCTCGAGTCACACTGCTCGAGGCGTGAGGGACAGCGGAATCTCAAAGCTAATATAGCGGACGGACGTTAAAGTAAAAACCGGTGCTCGTTCCGCGAGTGTCTCGCGGATCGAATCGACGGTGCGCGACGAAAAGACACCTTTCCTCTGGAATCGTGCGATGGCACCTCTGGATATATAATACAACGAGATCGATCCACATCGATCCGTCGTCGTCGGGCTACGAGCCGGGATGTGTACGGGGATGATACCGCCACTACGCGCACACCCCGTACTCCCGCCGGGAGACCCGTTCGAGGTACAATAATATCCAAAAGAGGGAGCA
>CAWVQO010000090.1:17500-20000 GCA_963932275.1 Andrena praecox
TCGCTCCGAAAATTTCAAAGTCCCGACAGATTTCAGTCCTTCGGCACCGTCGTCCGACCGACCACCAAACTCGACCAATCTTCGAAACAACCATCGATCCTTGTTCCCCGTTGCATTGCGAACGTATTTCTCTAATGGTTCGACCGCGGTCGTCGTGCTTCCAATCGCTCCGAAAATTTCAAAGTCCCGACAGATTTCAGTCCTTCGGCACCGTGGTCCGACCGACCACCAAATTCGACCAATCTTCGAAACAACCGTCGATCCTTGTTCCCCGTTGCATTGCGAACGTATTTCTCTAATGGTTCGACCGCGGTCGTCGTGCTCGGTTTCGAGATAATCGCGAAAAACTCCAATCGCTCCGAAAATTTCAAAGTCCCGACAGATTTCAGTCCTTCGGCACCGTCGTCCGACCGACCACCAAACTCGACCAATCTTCGAAACAACCATCGATCCTTGTTCCCCGTTGCATTGCGAACGTATTTCTCTAATGGTTCGACCGCGGTCGTCGTGCTCGTTTTCGAGATAATCGGGAAAAACTCCAATCGCTCCGAAAATTTCAAAGTCCCGACAGATTTCAGTCCTTCGGCACCGTGGTCCGACCGACCACCAAATTCGACCAATCTTCGAAACAACCGTCGATCCTTGTTCCCCGTTGCATTGCGAACGTATTTCTCTAATGGTTCGACCGCGGTCGTCGTGCTCGGTTTCGAGATAATCGCGAAAAACTCCAATCGCTCCGAAAATTTCAAAGTCCCGACACATCTCAGTCCTTCGGCACCGCCGTCCGACCGACCACCAAACTCGACCAATCTTCGAAACAACCGTCGATCCTTGTTCCCCGTTGCATTGCGAACGTATTTCTCTAATGGTTCGACCGCGGTCGTCGTGCTCGTTTTCGAGATAATCGCGAAAAACTCCAATCGCTCCGAAAATTTCAAAGTCCCGACAGATTTCAGTCCTTCGGCACCGTCGTCCGACCGACCATCAAATTCGACCAATCTTCGAAACAACCGTCGATCCTTGTTCCCCGTTGCATTGCGAACGTATTTCTCTAATGGTTCGACCGCGGTCGTCGTGCTCGTTTTCGAGATAATCGCGAAAAACTCCAATCGCTCCGAAAATTTCAAAGTCCCGAGAAATTATTTTCGAATGTTGTTTCGGACCGTGTATTTATCGTGTTAATGGTCGCGGCGATTGTTTATAATAATTCGTTCAGTCGGTTCACTCTTGGCCCCGGCGCTCTCCGCGGCTAAGTCCCAGCGTGCCAGGCGAACGGGCTGTTGTAGCGGCGGTTTACACCCATAAGCGCCCGTGCGTAAGGTACGGCGGCGCCGGCGTTCCGGCCGGCCGTTCGGTATCTATAAGGGAGAGCGACGGTCCGAGCGTCTCGGTCGGAGCAGCGTTGGGCGCGTGGCTATTCTATGACCTCGGTTGAGAAGCAGTCACCGCTCCTCGAGATTCTGTCTCGACTGTTCTTGCCGTGTTGCGTTTCGGATTTCTCCACACAGCATTACCACGGGTCGGTGTCTAAGACCGAATGGCCCTTATGTGGTGAGCGTCCAAAAGTGACGTTGGTGACACGTATGCACTTATGTGTATGCTTGTACGACCTTATGCATTCAACTCTTTATCCACGCAGATGGACGATTTAAACTTTAACAAAACGCTAAGGAAGGCTAGCGTCGGGTACATATAAAGTATCGAACTATAAAAGTTCGAACTTTGAAAGAGGGAGAAAGTAGATACAAACCCAAGAGGTGTCAGATCTCGATATGCCTAGCGCGCACATTACGTGCCAACTCGTTATGACCAGCATGGCACGGTCCGCGCTTTCCCGTTTGCTCAGCATGCACTTGTCCGCGCTATTACGTACATGACCAGCGTGAATGATACGCGCTTTGTCGATTTGTCCAGCGTGTAGTGGTCCGTGCTTCTACGGTGGATGCTAGCGTGCGTGTACTCCGTGCTTCCCGGTGGATGCAGCGGCACGCGTGATACGCGCTTTATCGAGCATCCGATGCCATCCTTATATTTATGAAGGAAATATAATGAATTTTGTCTGTAACTGAGATCTTTCTGTGAACGTATATATGAAAGGCACATATCCGATTAAAATTTTAGTCAGTGGAAAAATCGAAACGATATGATGCCTCGAAGTATGATATAATTAAAAGGAGTGTGGAGAGAGAAAGGCACATATTATCCGAATTAGTCAGTGGAAAATCTAGGATGTATATGGTGTCTGGAAGAGAAGTAGAATAAGAGGGAGAGTGGAGAGAAGGCACACCACGTATCATCCGAGGAGTTAGTCAGTGGAAAATCCTGGGTGTGATATGTTGGGTGTCTCTGGAGGCGCACATATCCGAGATAGAGAATTTGTGGAACAAATCGAGGATATTGATGTGTCTAAAACTGCACGCTGTTGTGCAAGTTTTATAAAATCAAAAATGAATGGGGCATCGTCGATCCGTCTCTAAAAGAGCGGACGACGCGATGAGAA
>CAWVQO010000090.1:22500-24301 GCA_963932275.1 Andrena praecox
GCGAGCGTGTACGCTCGTATCGAGAAAGGAGAGTCACTCGCGACCCAAGACAGGGATGAAAACACACCGCAAGCGCCCCGAGTGGGGTTAAGTAAAGCGCGCGAGAGAGGAGAGGGCAGAGGAACGAGCCGCCGTCGAAGCCTCCTGTGCTTCGCGACGTTTCGCGATCTCTCTCTCTCGACACGACGCTTCTTCCACTCGCATCCCGCTTCCTCAGTTTTGGTCGCGCTCTCCGAAAAGAAGTCCTGTGACACGACGGACCCTCTCCTCGGAGAGGACCCGGCGGGTAACCTAGGGCGGCTCGCACATCCATCGCGTGGACGTGCGTCCCCGGTACCGCTCGCTTAATCGCGCCCCGATAGCCAAAAAAGGACCGGCTGTGAAGCTTCGATAGCGAAAGTCCGATTGGACCGATCGAAGCCCCGGCCGTGCGTCCGCTCTCGGGGGAGCGTGTGGGGAGGACGCTGACGCGTGCGGTGGCCCGCCCGCAGAGTACGCGATTTTACGGTTCTCGTAATCCGTGTATCTCGAAGGTTTTTAAATGAATTTGTACGCTCGGCCGTCGGACGTGTCGCGCGGTGTTTCCGCGTTACGCTTCGACGGTTCCCGTCCTGGACACAAATCTCACACAGTGTCGTCAACGCTGGCGACGCCCGGACCTCCTTCGCGCGCTGGTTGGAGGCGCCACGGGCCTCGGCTTCATCCGAACCGAGAACAAAGATATAACGAACATATTTAATAACACGATTACCCTGAACGGTGGATCACTTGGCTCGTGGGTCGATGAAGAACGCAGCTAATTGCGCGTCAACGTGTGAACTGCAGGACACATGAACATCGACATTTCGAACGCACATTGCGGTCCACGGATACAATTCCTGGACCACGCCTGGCTGAGGGTCGTTATCGCATACAAAAGACTGCTTGCGTCGGTTCTCCGTATATAATATCATCCTCGCCGTCTCGCGTTTCCGACGATGTAACGCGTTTCGGAGTCGGGTCGATGGTACACGCGAGATACGCGACGTACGAGCGAAAGTTGGGCCGTTCGTCGGTGTTTGCCACGGCTCGCGTGAGAATCGCGTGAAGCGTGTACTCTCTCTCTCCCGTGCGAGAAGCAGAGAGAGGCGAATGTGATGAGAATGATCGTGCGGACTCGCGTGCGTGCTTTCACGGCGTCGTGCGTCGTTGTTTTACAACGACCGCCCGTGTGCTTGGCACCGCTCCTGGATCATCACACACAGAGCAGCCTCTCCGCTCGCACCGGGGTGTGTGTAGATTTGCCTTCACGTTCCGCGCGAGATCTTTTACCGTGCTCCCGACGTCGCCTGAAATGAAAAATTTGTCCTGAGAAAGAGACCAAAGAGAAAAGGGGAGAGCAGCAGCGAGAGATGATAGAGAAGAGAGGAAAGAGCAGTGCGCGGCATATCGTGCGCCGATCGATCTATATCGTCGGGTTCACGCGGCCCCAGGGATTTTATAAAGAGGAGGGTCGTCGTTGACAAGTGAGAGAAGTGTTGTCAGTCAATCTATATAACACCGAGGGCGCAACACACACTCGTTCTTCGGGACGCCGTGAAGATCCAAGGGTGTACAATGAGAAAATAGAGGCGCTGTGCGGGATGATAAATAAACCACGCGTCAACAGGATATCGGGTCGATGTATTTCCCCGTAGTTGCGCGTGTCCTCGCCTAGCCCTATTCATTTTCTCCCTATGGCCACGTTCCGTCGACACACAAAAGAGTGTTTGCGCCAAACATCCGATGAAGAGAGATTGCTCCACACTCGTCGCTTTTCTTA
>CAWVQO010000091.1:0-331159 GCA_963932275.1 Andrena praecox
TCGTCGGACATGTCGGCGGCGGGCCAACTTTGGCCCGGTGTCGTGGGGACGACTCTATAGTCGTCGGACATGACGGTGGCGGACCAATCTAGTCTCGGGGTCGTGGGGACGACCCTATAGTCGTCGGACATGTCGGCGGCTGGCCAACTTTGGCCCGGGGTCGTGGGGACGACCCTATAGTCGTCGGACATGACGGTGGCGGACCAATCTAGTCCCGGGGTCGTGGGGACGACCCTACAGTCGTCGGACATTTCGGCGGCATGCCAACTTTGGCCCGGGGTCGTGGGGACGAACCTATAGTCGTCGGACTTGACGGTGGCGGGCCAATCTAGTCCCGAGGTCCTGGGGACGACCCTATAGTCGTCGGACTTGACGGTGGCGGGCCAATCTAGTCCCGGGGTCGTGGGGACGACCCTAAAGTCGTCGGACATGTCGGCGGCTGGCCAACTTTGGCCCGGGGTCGTGGAGACGACCCTATAGTCGTCGGACATGTTGGCGGCTTGTCAGCCTAGTCCCGGGGTCGTGGGTACGGCCCTATAGTCGTCGGACATGTCGGCAGCTGGCGAACTTTGGCCCGAGGTCGTGGGGACGACCCTATAGTCGTCGGACATGTCGGCGGCTGGCCAACTTTGGCCCGTGGTTGTGGGCACGACCCTATAGTCGTTGGACATGACGGTGGCGGGCCAATCTAGTCCCGGGGTCGTGGGGACGACCCTATAGTCGTCGGACATGTTGGCGGCTTGTCAGCCTAGTCCCAGGGTCGTGGGTACGACCCTATTGTCGTCGGACATGACGGTGGCGGGTCAATCTAGTCTCGGGGTCGTGGGGACGACCCTATAGTCGTCGGACAAGTCGGCGGCGGGCCAACCTTGTCCCGGGGTCGTGGGGACGACCCTATAGTCGTCGGACATGTCGGCAGCTGGCCAACTTTGGCCCGGGGTCGTGGGGACGACCCTATAGTCGTCGGACATGTCGGCGGCTGGCCAACTTTGGCCCGTGGTTGTGGGCACGACCCTATAGTCGTTGGACATGACGGTGGCGGGCCAATCTAGTCCCGGGGTCGTGGGGACGACCCTATAGTCGTCGGACATGTTGGCGGCTTGTCAGCCTAGTCCCAGGGTCGTGGGTACGACCCTATTGTCGTCGGACATGACGGTGGCGGGTCAATCTAGTCTCGGGGTCGTGGGGACGACCCTATAGTCGTCGGACAAGACGGCGGCTGGACATCTTTGGCCCGGGGTCGTGGGGACGACACTATAGTCGTCGGACATGTTGGCGGCTTGTCAGCCTAGTCCCGGGGTGGTGGGTACGACCCTATAGTCGTCGGACAAGTCGGCGGCGGGCCAACCTTGTCCCGGGGTCGTGGGGACGACCCTATAGTCGTCGGACATGTCGGCAGCTGGCGAACTTTGGCCCGGGGTCGTGGGGACGACCCTATAGTCGTCGGACATGTCGGCGGCTGGCCAACTTTGGCCCGTGGTTGTGGGCACGACCCTATAGTCGTTGGACATGACGGTGGCGGGCCAATCTAGTCCCGGGGTCGTGGGGACGACCCTATAGTCGTCGGACATGTTGGCGGCTTGTCAGCCTAGTCCCAGGGTCGTGGGTACGACCCTATAGTCGTCGGACAAGTCGGCGGCGGGCCAACCTTGTCCCGGGGTCGTGGGGACGACCCTATAGTCGTCGGACATGTCGGCGGCTGGACAACTTTGGCCCGGTGTCGTGGGGACGACTCTATAGTCGTCGGAAATGTCGGCGGCTGGCCAACCTGGACCCGGGGTCGTGGGGACGACCCTATTGTCGTCGGACATGACGGTGGCGGGCCAATCTAGTCTCGCGGTCGTGGGGACGACCCTATAACCGTCGGACATGACGGTGGCGGGTCAATCTAGTCCCGGGGTCGTGGGGACGACCCTATAGTCGTCGGACATGTCGGCGGCTGGCCAACTTTGGCCCGGTGTCGTGGGGACGACTCTATAGTCGTCGGAAATGTCGGCGGCTGGCCAACCTGGACCCGGGGTCGTGGGGACGACCCTATAGTCGTCGGACTTGACGGTGGCGGGCCAATCTAGTCCCGGGGTCGTGGGGACGACCCTACAGTCGTCGGACATTTCGGCGGCTGGCCAACATTGGCCCGTGGTCGTGGGGACGATCCAATAGTCGTCGGACATGCTGGCGGCTTGTCAGCCTAGTCCCGGGGTCGTGGGTACGACCCTATAGTCGTCGGACAAGTCGGCGGCTGGCCAACCTAGACCCGGGGTCGTGGGGACGACCCTATTGTCGTCGGACATGACGGTGGCGGGCCAATCTAGTCCCGGGGTCGTGGGGACGACCCTATAGTCGTCGAACAATATGGCGGCGGGCCAAGCTAATCCCGGGGTCGTGGGGACGACCCTATAATCGTCGGACATGACGGTGGCGGGCCAATCTAGTCCCGGGGTCGTGGGGACGACCCTGTAGTCGTCGGACATGTCGGCGGCTGGCCAACTTTGGCCCGGTGTCGTGGGGACGACTCTATAGTCGTCCGAAATGTCGGCGGCTGGCCAACCTGGACCCGGGGTCGTGGGGACGACCCTACTGTCGTCGGACATGACGGTGGCGGGCCAATCTAGTCTCGGGGTCGTGGGGACGACCCTATAGTCGTCGAACATGTCAACGGCTGGCCAACTTTGGCCCGGGGTCGTGGGGACGACTCTATAGTCGTCGGAAATGTCGGCGGCTGGCCAACCTGGACTCGGGGTCGTGGGGACGACCCTATAGTCGTCGGACAAGACGGCGGCTGGACATCTTTGGCCCGGGGTCGTGGGGACGACCCTATAGTCGTCGGACATGACGGTGGCGGACCAATCTAGTCCCGGGGTCGTGGGGACGACCCTATAGTCGTCGGACAAGACGGCGGCTGGACATCTTTGGCCCGGGGTCGTGGGGACGACCCTATAGTCGTCGGACATGTTGGCGGCTTGTCAGCCTAGTCCCGGGGTCGTGGGTACGACCCTATAGTCGTCGGACAAGTCGGCGGCTGGCCAACCTAGACCCGGGGTCGTGGGGACGACCCTATTGTCGTTGGACATGACGGTGGCGGGCCAATCTAGTCCCGGGGTCGTGGGGACGACCCTATAGTCGTCGGACATGTCGGCGGCTGGCCAACATTGGCCCGTGGTCGTGGGGACGATCCAATAGTCGTCGGACATGTCGGCGGCATGCCAACTTTGGCCCGTGGTCGTGGGGGCGACCCTATAGTCGTTGGACATGACGGTGGCGGGCCAATCTAGTCCTGGGGTCGTAGGGACGACCCTATAGTCGTCGGACATGTCGGCGATTGGCCAACATTGGCCCGGGGTCGTGGGGACGACCCTATAGTCGTCGGACATGTTGGCGATTGGCCAACATTGGCCCGGGGTCGTCGGGGCGACCCTATAGTCGTCAGACATGTCGGCGGCTGGCCAACCTAGTCCCGGGGTAGTGGGGACGACCCTATAGTCGTCGGACATTTCGGCGGCTTGCCAACTTTGGCCCGGGGTCGTGGGGACGACCCTATAGTCGTCGGACATGTCGGCGGCTGGCCAACTTTGGCCCGTGGTTGTGGGGACGACCCTATAGTCGTTGGACATGACGGTGGCGGGCCAATCTAGTCTCGCGGTCGTGGGGACGACCCTATAATCGTCGGACATGACGGTGGCGGGCCAATCTAGTCCCGGGGTCGTGGGGACGACCCTATAGTCGTCGGACATGTCGGCGATTGGCCAACATTGGCCCGGGGTCGTGGGGACGACCCTATAGTCGTCGGAATGTCGGCGGCTGGCCAACCTGGATTCGGGGTCGTGGGGACGACCCTATAGTCGTCGGACAAGACGGCGGCTGGACATCTTTGGCCCGGGGTCGTGGGGACGACCCTATAGTCGTCGGACATGTTGGCGGCTTGTCAGCCTAGTCCCGGGGTCGTGGGTACGACCCTATAGTCGTCGGACAAGTCGGCGGCTGGCCAACCTAGACCCGGGGTCGTGGGGACGACCCTATTGTCGTCGGACATGGCGGTGGCGGGCCAATCTAGTCCCGTGGTCGTGGGGACGACCCTATAGTCTTCGGACATGACGGTAGCGGGCCAATCTAGACCCGAGGTCCTGGGGACGACCCTATAGTAGTCGGACATGTCGGCGGCTGGCCAACCTAGACCCGGGGTCGTGGGGACGACCCTATTGTCGTCGGACATGACGGTGGCGGGCCAATCTAGTCCCGGGGTCGTGGGGACGACACTATAGTCGTCGGACATGTCGGCGGCTGGCCAACTTTGGCCCGGTGTCGTGGGGACGACTCTATAGTCGTCGGAAATGTCGGCGGCTGGCCAACCTGGACCCGGGGTCGTGGGGACGACCCTATAGACGTCGGACTTGACAGTGGCGGGCCAATCTAGTCCCGGTGTCGTGGGGACGACCCTAAAGTCGTCGGACATTTCGGCGGCTTGCCAACTTTGGCCCGGGGTCGTGGGACGACCCTATAGTCGTCGGACTTGTCGGTAGCGGGCCAATCTAGTCCCGAGGTCGTGGGGACGACCCTATAGTCTTCGGACATGACGGTAGCGGGCCATTCTAGACCCGAGGTCGTGGGGACGACCCTATAATCGTTGGACATGACGGTGGCGGGCCAATCTAGTCCCGGGGTCGTAGGGACGACCCTATAGTCGTCGGACATGTTGGCGATTGGCCAACATTGGCCCGGGGTCGTCGGGGCGACCCTATAGTCGTCAGACATGTCGGCGGCTGGCCAACCTAGTCCCGGGGTCGTGGGGACGACCCTATAGTCGTCGGACATGACGGTGGCGGACCAATCTAGTCTCGGGGTCGTGGGTACGACCCTATAGTCGTCGGACAAGTCGGCGGCTGGACAACCTAGACCCGGGGTCGTGGGGACGAACCTATTGTCGTCGGACATGACGGTGGCGGGCCAATCTAGTCCCGGGGTCGTGGGGACGACCCTATAGTCGTCGGACATGTCGGCGGCTGGCCAACTTTGGCCCGGTGTCGTGGGGACGACTCTATAGTCGTCGGAAGTGTCGGCGGCTGGCCAACCTGGACCCGGGGTCGTGGGGACGACCCTATTGTCGTCGGACATGACGGTGGCGGGCCAATCTAGTCTCGGGGTCGTGGGGACGACCCTATAGTCGTCGGACATGTCGGCGTCTGGCCAACTTTGGCCCGCGGTCGTGGGGACGCCTCTATAGTCGTCGGAAATGTCGGCGGCTGGCCAACCTGGACTCGGGGTCGTGGGGACGAGCCTATAGTCGTCGGACAAGACGGCGGCTGGACATCTTTGGCCCGGGGTCGTGGGGACGACCCTATAGTCGTCGGACATGTCGGCGGCTGGCCAACTTTGGCCCGGTGTCGTGGGGACGACCCTACAGTCTTCGGACATTTCGGCGGCTTGCCAACTTTGGCCCGGGGTCGTGGGGACGACTCTATAGTCGTCGGAAATGTCGGCGGCTGGCCAACCCGGACTCGGGGTCGTGGGGACGACCCTATAGTCGTCGGACAAGACGGCGGCTGCACATCTTTGGCCCGGGGTCGTGGGGACGACCCTATAGTCGTCGGACATGTTGGCGGCTTGTCAGCCTAGTCCCGGGGTGGTGGGTACGACCCTATAGTCGTCGGACAAGTCGGCGGCGGGCCAACCTTGTCCCGGGGTCGTGGGGACGACCCTATAGTCGTCGGACATGTCGGCAGCTGGCCAACTTTGGCCCGGGGTCGTGGGGACGACCCTATAGTCGTCGGACATGTCGGCGGATGGCCAACTTTGGCCCGTGGTTGTGGGGACGACCCTATAGTCGATGGACATGACGGTGGCGGGCCAATCTAGTCCCGGGTCGTGGGGACGACCCTATAGTCGTCGGACAAGACGGCGGCTGGACATCTTTGGCCCGGGGTCGTGGGGACGACCCTATAGTCGTCGGACATGTTGGCGGCTTGTCAGCCTAGTCACAGGGTCGTGGGTACGACCCTATAGTCGTCGGACAAGTCGGCGGCGGGCCAACCTTGTCCCGGGGTCGTGGGGACGACCCTATAATCGTCGGACATGTCGGCGGCTGGCCAACTTTGGCCCGGTGTCGTGGGGACGACTCTATAGTCGTCGGAAATGTCGGCGGCTGGCCAACCTGGACCCGGGGTCGTGGGGACGACCCTATTGTCGTCGGACATGACGGTGGCGGGCCAATCTAGTCTCGGGGTCGTGGGGACGACCCTATAGTCGTCGGACATGTCGGCGGCTGGCCATCTTTGGCCCGGGGTCGTGGGGACGACCCTATAGTCGTCGGACATGACGGTGGCGGACCAATCTAGTCCCGGGGTCGTGGGGACGACCCTATAGTCGTCGGACATGTCGGCGGCGGGCCAACATTGGCCCGTGGTCGTGGGGACGATCCAATAGTCGTCGGACATGTCGGCGGCTGGCCAACTTTGGCCCGTGGTTGTGGGGACGACCCTATAGTCGTTGGACATGACGGTGGCGGGCCAATCTAGTCGCGGGGTCGTGGGGACGACCCTATAGTCGTCGGACAAGACGGCGGCTGGACATCTTTGGCCCGGGGTCGTGGGGACGACCGTATAGTCGTCGGACATGTTGGCGGCTTGTCAGCCTAGTCCCGGGGTCGTGGGTACGACCCTATAGTCGTCGGACAAGTCGGCGGCTGGCCAACCTAGACCCGGGGTCGTGGGGACGACCCTATTGTCGTTGGACATGACGGTGGCGGGCCAATCTAGTCCCGGGGTCGTGGGGACGACCCTATAGTCGTCGGACATGTCGGCGGCTGGCCAACATTGGCCCGTGGTCGTGGGGACGATCCAATAGTCGTCGGACATGTCGGCGGCATGCCAACTTTGGCCCGTGGTCGTGGGGGCGACCCTATAGTCGTTGGACATGACGGTGGCGGGCCAATCTAGTCCTGGGGTCGTAGGGACGACCCTATAGTCGTCGGACATGTCGGCGATTGGCCAACATTGGCCCGGGGTCGTGGGGACGACCCTATAGTCGTCGGACATGTTGGCGATTGGCCAACATTGGCCCGGGGTCGTCGGGGCGACCCTATAGTCGTCAGACATGTCGGCGGCTGGCCAACCTAGTCCCGGGGTAGTGGGGACGACCCTATAGTCGTCGGACATTTCGGCGGCTTGCCAACTTTGGCCCGGGGTCGTGGGGACGACCCTATAGTCGTCGGACATGTCGGCGGCTGGCCAACTTTGGCCCGTGGTTGTGGGGACGACCCTATAGTCGTTGGACATGACGGTGGCGGGCCAATCTAGTCTCGCGGTCGTGGGGACGACCCTATAATCGTCGGACATGACGGTGGCGGGCCAATCTAGTCCCGGGGTAGTGGGGACGACCCTATAGTCGTCGGACATTTCGGCGGCTGGCCAACCTAGTCCCGGGGTAGTGGGGACGACCCTATAGTCGTCGGACATGTCGGCGATTGGCCAACATTGGCCCGGGGTCGTCGGGGCGACCCTATAGTCGTCAGACATGTCGGCGGCTGGCCAACCTAGTCCCGGGGTAGTGGGGACGACCCTATAGTCGTCGGACATTTCGGCGGCTGGCCAACCTAGTCCCGGGGTAGTGGGGACGACCCTATAGTCGTCGGACATGTCGGCGATTGGCCAACATTGGCCCGGGGTCGTGGGGACGACCCTATAGTCGTCGGAATGTCGGCGGCTGGCCAACCTGGATTCGGGGTCGTGGGGACGACCCTATAGTCGTCGGACAAGACGGCGGCTGGACATCTTTGGCCCGGGGTCGTGGGGACGACCCTATAGTCGTCGGACATGTTGGCGGCTTGTCAGCCTAGTCCCGGGGTCGTGGGTACGACCCTATAGTCGTCGGACAAGTCGGCGGCTGGCCAACCTAGACCCGGGGTCGTGGGGACGACCCTATTGTCGTCGGACATGGCGGTGGCGGGCCAATCTAGTCCCGTGGTCGTGGGGACGACCCTATAGTCTTCGGACATGACGGTAGCGGGCCAATCTAGACCCGAGGTCCTGGGGACGACCCTATAGTAGTCGGACATGTCGGCGGCTGGCCAACCTAGACCCGGGGTCGTGGGGACGACCCTATTGTCGTCGGACATGACGGTGGCGGGCCAATCTAGTCCCGGGGTCGTGGGGACGACATTATAGTCGTCGGACATGTCGGCGGCTGGCCAACTTTGGCCCGGTGTCGTGGGGACGACTCTATAGTCGTCGGAAATGTCGGCGGCTGGCCAACCTGGACCCGGGGTCGTGGGGACGACCCTATAGACGTCGGACTTGACAGTGGCGGGCCAATCTAGTCCCGGTGTCGTGGGGACGACCCTAAAGTCGTCGGACATTTCGGCGGCTTGCCAACTTTGGCCCGGGGTCGTGGGACGACCCTATAGTCGTCGGACTTGTCGGTAGCGGGCCAATCTAGTCCCGAGGTCGTGGGGACGACCCTATAGTCTTCGGACATGACGGTAGCGGGCCATTCTAGACCCGAGGTCGTGGGGACGACCCTATAATCGTTGGACATGACGGTGGCGGGCCAATCTAGTCCCGGGGTCGTAGGGACGACCCTATAGTCGTCGGACATGTTGGCGATTGGCCAACATTGGCCCGGGGTCGTCGGGGCGACCCTATAGTCGTCAGACATGTCGGCGGCTGGCCAACCTAGTCCCGGGGTCGTGGGGACGACCCTATAGTCGTCGGACATGACGGTGGCGGACCAATCTAGTCTCGGGGTCGTGGGTACGACCCTATAGTCGTCGGACAAGTCGGCGGCTGGACAACCTAGACCCGGGGTCGTGGGGACGAACCTATTGTCGTCGGACATGACGGTGGCGGGCCAATCTAGTCCCGGGGTCGTGGGGACGACCCTATAGTCGTCGGACATGTCGGCGGCTGGCCAACTTTGGCCCGGTGTCGTGGGGACGACTCTATAGTCGTCGGAAGTGTCGGCGGCTGGCCAACCTGGACCCGGGGTCGTGGGGACGACCCTATTGTCGTCGGACATGACGGTGGCGGGCCAATCTAGTCTCGGGGTCGTGGGGACGACCCTATAGTCGTCGGACATGTCGGCGTCTGGCCAACTTTGGCCCGCGGTCGTGGGGACGCCTCTATAGTCGTCGGAAATGTCGGCGGCTGGCCAACCTGGACTCGGGGTCGTGGGGACGAGCCTATAGTCGTCGGACAAGACGGCGGCTGGACATCTTTGGCCCGGGGTCGTGGGGACGACCCTATAGTCGTCGGACATGTCGGCGGCTGGCCAACTTTGGCCCGGTGTCGTGGGGACGACCCTACAGTCTTCGGACATTTCGGCGGCTTGCCAACTTTGGCCCGGGGTCGTGGGGACGACTCTATAGTCGTCGGAAATGTCGGCGGCTGGCCAACCCGGACTCGGGGTCGTGGGGACGACCCTATAGTCGTCGGACAAGACGGCGGCTGCACATCTTTGGCCCGGGGTCGTGGGGACGACCCTATAGTCGTCGGACATGTTGGCGGCTTGTCAGCCTAGTCCCGGGGTGGTGGGTACGACCCTATAGTCGTCGGACAAGTCGGCGGCGGGCCAACCTTGTCCCGGGGTCGTGGGGACGACCCTATAGGCGTCGGACATGTCGGCAGCTGGCCAACTATGGCCCGGGGTCGTGGGGACGACCCTATAGTCGTCGGACATGTCGGCGGATGGCCAACTTTGGCCCGTGGTTGTGGGGACGACCCTATAGTCGATGGACATGACGGTGGCGGGCCAATCTAGTCCCGGGTCGTGGGGACGACCCTATAGTCGTCGGACAAGACGGCGGCTGGACATCTTTGGCCCGGGGTAGTGGGGACGACCCTATAGTCGTCGGACATGTCGGCGGCTGGCCAGCTTTGGCCCGGGGTCGTAGGGACGACCCTATAGTCGTCGGACATGTCGGCGATTGGCCAACATTGGCCCGGGGTCGTGGGGACGACATTATAGTCGTCGGACATGTCGGCGGCTGGCCAACCTAGTCCCGAGGTCGTGGGGACGACCCTATAGTCGTCGGACATGTCGGCGATTGGCCAACATTTGCCCGGGGTCGTGGGGACGACCCTATAGTCGGCGGACATGTCGGCGGCTGGCCAACTTTGGCCCGTGGTTGTGGGGACGACCCTATAGTCGTTGGACATGACGGTGGCGGGCCAATCTAGTCGCGGGGTCGTGGGGACGACCCTATAGTCGTCGGACAAGACGGCGGCTGGACATCTTTGGCCCGGGGTCGTGGGGACGAACCTATAGTCGTCGGACATGTTGGCGGCTTGTCAGCCTAGTCCCGGGGTCGTGGGTACGACCCTATAGTCGTCGGACAAGTCGGCGGCTGGCCAACCTAGACCCGGGGTCGTGGGGACGACCCTATTGTCGTTGGACATGACGGTGGCGGGCCAATCTAGTCCCGGGGTCGTGGGGACGACCCTATAGTCGTCGGAAATGTCGGCGGCTGGCCAACATTGGCCCGTGGTCGTGGGGACGATCCAATAGTCGTCGGACATGTCGGCGGCATGCCAACTTTGGCCCGTGGTCGTGGGGGCGACCCTATAGTCGTTGGACATGACGGTGGCGGGCCAATCTAGTCCCGGGGTCGTAGGGACGACCCTATAGTCGTCGGACATGTCGGCGATTGGCCAACATTGGCCCGGGGTCGTGGGGACGACCCTATAGTCGTCGGACATGTCGGCGGCTGGCTAACCTAGTCCCGAGGTCGTGGGGACGACCCTATAGTCGTCGGACTTGACGGTGGCGGGCCAATCTAGTCCCGGGGTCGTGGGGACGACCCTACAGTCGTCGGAAATGTCGGCGGCTGGCCAACCTGGACCCGGGGTCGTGGGGACGACCCTATAATCGTCGGACATGACGGTGGCGGGCCAATCTAGTCCCGGGGTCGTGGGGACGACCCTATAATCGTTGGACATGACGGTGGCGGGCCAATCTAGTCCCGGGGTCGTAGGGACGACCCTATAGTCGTCGGACATGTTGGCGATTGGCCAACATTGGCCCGGGGTCGTCGGGGCGACCCTATAGTCGTCAGACATGTCGGCGGCTGGCCAACCTAGTCCCGGGGTAGTGGGGACGACCCTATAGTCGTCGGACATTTCGGCGGCTTGCCAACTTTGGCCCGGGGTCGTGGGGACGACCCTATAGTCGTCGGACATGTCGGCGGCTGGCCAACTTTGGCCCGTGGTTGTGGGGACGACCCTATAGTCGTTGGACATGACGGTGGCGGGCCAATCTAGTCTCGCGGTCGTGGGGTCGACCCTATAATCGTCGGACATGACGGTGGCGGGCCAATCTAGTCCCGGGGTCGTGGGGACGACCCTATAGTCGTCGGACATGTCGGCGATTGGCCAACATTGGCCCGGGGTCGTGGGGACGACCCTATAGTCGTCGGACATGTTGGCGGCTTGTCAGCCTAGTCCCGGGGTCGTGGGTACGACCCTATAGTCGTCGGACAAGTCGGCGGCTGGCCAACCTAGACCCGGGGTCGTGGGGACGACCCTATTGTCGTCGGACATGGCGGTGGCGGGCCAATCTAGTCCCGTGGTCGTGGGGACGACCCTATAGTCTTCGGACATGACGGTAGCGGGCCAATCTAGACCCGAGGTCCTGGGGACGACCCTATAGTAGTCGGACATGTCGGCGGCTGGCCAACCTAGACCCGGGGTCGTGGGGACGACCCTATTGTCGTCGGACATGACGGTGGCGGGCCAATCTAGTCTCGCGGTCGTGGGGACGACCCTATAATCGTCGGACATGACGGTGGCGGGCCAATCTAGTCCCGGGGTCGTGGGGACGACCCTATAGTCGTCGGACATGTCGGCGGCTGGCCAACTTTGGCCCGGTGTCGTGGGGACGACCCTATAGTCGTCGGACATTTCCGCGGCATGCCAACTTTGGCCCGTGGTCGTGGGGACGACCCTATAGTCGTCAGACATGTCGGCGGCTGGCCAATCTAGTCCCGGGGTCGTGGGGACGACCCTATAGTCGTCGGACATGTCGGCGGCTGGCCAACTTTGGACCGGTGTCGTGGGGACGACTCTATAGTCGTCGGAAATGTCGGCGGCTGGCCAACCTGAACCCGAGGTCGTGGGGACGACCCTATAGTCGTCGGACTTGACGGTGGCGGGCCAATCTAGTCCCGGGGTCGTGGGGACGACCCTATAGTCGTCGGACATTTCCGCGGCATGCCAACTTTGGCCCGTGGTCGTGGGGACGACCCTATAGTTGTTGGACATGACGGTGGCGGGCTAATCTAGTCCCGGGGTCGTAGGGACGACCCTATAGTCGTTGGACATGTCGGCGATTGGCCAACATTGGCCCGGGGTCGTGGAGACGACCCTATAGTCGTCGGACATGTCGGCGGCTGGCCAACTTTGGCGCGTGGTCGTGGGGACGATCCGATTATCGTCGGACATGTCGGCGGCTGGCCAACTTTGGCCCGTGGTCGTGGGGACGATCCAATAGTCGTCGTACATGTCGGCGGCTGGCCAACTTTGGCGCGTGGTCGTGGGGACGATCCGATTGTCGTCGGACATGTCGGCGGCTGGCCAACCTAGACCCGGGGTCGTGGGGACGACCCTATTGTCGTCGGACATGGCGGTGGCGGGCCAATCTAGTCCCGTGGTCGTGGGGACGACCCTATAGTCTTCGGACATGACGGTAGCGGGCCAATCTAGACCCGAGGTCCTGGGGACGACCCTATAGTAGTCGGACATGTCGGCGGCTGTCCAACTTTGGCCCGGTGTCGTGGGGACGACTCTATAGTCGTCGGACATGTCGGCGGCTGGCCAACCTAGACCCGGCGTCGTGGGGACGACCCTATTGTCGTCGGACATGACGGTGGCGGGCCAATCTAGTCCCGGGGTCGTGGGGACGACCCTACAGTCGCCGGACATTTCGGCGGCTTGCCAACTTTGGCCCGGGGTCGTGGGGACGACCCTATAGTCGTCGGACTTGACGGTGGCGGGCCAATCTAGTCCCGAGGTCGTGGGGACGACCCTATAGTCGTCGGACTTGACGGTGGCCGGCCAATCTATTCCCGGGGTCGTGGGGACGACCCTACAGTCGTCGGACATTTCGGCGGCTTGCCAACTTTGGCCCGGGGTCGTGGGGACGACCCTATAGTCGTCGGACATGTCGGCGGCTGGCCAAAATTGGCCCGAGGTCGTGGGGGCGACCCTATAGTCGTCGGACATGTCGGCGGCTGGCCAACCTAGTCCCGAGGTCGTCGGACTTGACGGTGGCGGGCCAATCTAGTCCCGGGGTCGTGGGGACGACCCTAAAGTCGTCGGACATTTCGGCGGCTTGCCAACTTTGGCCCGGGGTCGTGGGACGACCCTATAGTCGTCGGACTTGTCGGTAGCGGGCCAATCTAGTCCCGAGGTCGTGGGGACGACCCTATAGTCTTCGGACATGACGGTAGCGGGCCATTCTAGACCCGAGGTCGTGGGGACGACCCTATAATCGTTGGACATGACGGTGGCGGGCCAATCTAGTCCCGGGGTCGTAGGGACGACCCTATAGTCGTCGGACATGTTGGCGATTGGCCAACATTGGCCCGGGGTCGTCGGGGCGACCCTATAGTCGTCAGACATGTCGGCGGCTGGCCAACCTAGTCCCGGGGTCGTGGGGACGACCCTATAGTCGTCGGACATGACGGTGGCGGACCAATCTAGTCTCGGGGTTGTGGGTACGACCCTATAGTCGTCGGACAAGTCGGCGGCTGGACAACCTAGACCCGGGGTCGTGGGGACGAACCTATTGTCGTCGGACATGACGGTGGCGGGCCAATCTAGTCCCGGGGTCGTGGGGACGACCCTATAGTCGTCGGACATGTCGGCGGCTGGCCAACTTTGGCCCGGTGTCGTGGGGACGACTCTATAGTCGTCGGAAGTGTCGGCGGCTGGCCAACCTGGACCCGGGGTCGTGGGGACGACCCTATTGTCGTCGGACATGACGGTGGCGGGCCAATCTAGTCTCGGGGTCGTGGGGACGACCCTATAGTCGTCGGACATGTCGGCGTCTGGCCAACTTTGGCCCGCGGTCGTGGGGACGCCTCTATAGTCGTCGGAAATGTCGGCGGCTGGCCAACCTGGACTCGGGGTCGTGGGGACGAGCCTATAGTCGTCGGACAAGACGGCGGCTGGACATCTTTGGCCCGGGGTCGCGGGGACGACCCTATAGTCGTCAGACATGTCGGCGGCTGGCCAACCTAGTCCCGGGGTAGTGGGGACGACCCTATAGTCGTCGGACATTTCGGCGGCTTGCCAACTTTGGCCCGGGGTCGTGGGGACGACCCTATAGTCGTCGGACATGTCGGCGGCTGGCCAACTTTGGCCCGTGGTTGTGGGGACGACCCTATAGTCGTTGGACATGACGGTGGCGGGCCAATCTAGTCTCGCGGTCGTGGGGACGACCCTATAATCGTCGGACATGACGGTGGCGGGCCAATCTAGTCCCGGGGTCGTGGGGACGACCCTATAGTCGTCGGACATGTCGGCGATTGGCCAACATTGGCCCGGGGTCGTGGGGACGACCCTATAGTCGTCGGAATGTCGGCGGCTGGCCAACCTGGATTCGGGGTCGTGGGGACGACCCTATAGTCGTCGGACAAGACGGCGGCTGGACATCTTTGGCCCGGGGTCGTGGGGACGACCCTATAGTCGTCGGACATGTTGGCGGCTTGTCAGCCTAGTCCCGGGGTCGTGGGTACGACCCTATAGTCGTCGGACAAGTCGGCGGCTGGCCAACCTAGACCCGGGGTCGTGGGGACGACCCTATTGTCGTCGGACATGGCGGTGGCGGGCCAATCTAGTCCCGTGGTCGTGGGGACGACCCTATAGTCTTCGGACATGACGGTAGCGGGCCAATCTAGACCCGAGGTCCTGGGGACGACCCTATAGTAGTCGGACATGTCGGCGGCTGGCCAACCTAGACCCGGGGTCGTGGGGACGACCCTATTGTCGTCGGACATGACGGTGGCGGGCCAATCTAGTCCCGGGGTCGTGGGGACGACACTATAGTCGTCGGACATGTCGGCGGCTGGCCAACTTTGGCCCGGTGTCGTGGGGACGACTCTATAGTCGTCGGAAATGTCGGCGGCTGGCCAACCTGGACCCGGGGTCGTGGGGACGACCCTATAGACGTCGGACTTGACAGTGGCGGGCCAATCTAGTCCCGGTGTCGTGGGGACGACCCTAAAGTCGTCGGACATTTCGGCGGCTTGCCAACTTTGGCCCGGGGTCGTGGGACGACCCTATAGTCGTCGGACTTGTCGGTAGCGGGCCAATCTAGTCCCGAGGTCGTGGGGACGACCCTATAGTCTTCGGACATGACGGTAGCGGGCCATTCTAGACCCGAGGTCGTGGGGACGACCCTATAATCGTTGGACATGACGGTGGCGGGCCAATCTAGTCCCGGGGTCGTAGGGACGACCCTATAGTCGTCGGACATGTTGGCGATTGGCCAACATTGGCCCGGGGTCGTCGGGGCGACCCTATAGTCGTCAGACATGTCGGCGGCTGGCCAACCTAGTCCCGGGGTCGTGGGGACGACCCTATAGTCGTCGGACATGACGGTGGCGGACCAATCTAGTCTCGGGGTCGTGGGTACGACCCTATAGTCGTCGGACAAGTCGGCGGCTGGACAACCTAGACCCGGGGTCGTGGGGACGAACCTATTGTCGTCGGACA
This sequence comes from Andrena praecox, assembly GCA_963932275.1. NCBI lineage: Eukaryota > Metazoa > Arthropoda > Insecta > Hymenoptera > Andrenidae > Andrena > Andrena praecox. The sequence continues at coordinate 15,702 of CAWVQO010000091.1, forward strand.
TGACGGTGGCGGGCCAATCTAGTCCCGGGGTCGTGGGGACGACCCTATAGTCGTCGGACATGTCGGCGGCTGGCCAACTTTGGCCCGGTGTCGTGGGGACGACTCTATAGTCGTCGGAAGTGTCGGCGGCTGGCCAACCTGGACCCGGGGTCGTGGGGACGACCCTATTGTCGTCGGACATGACGGTGGCGGGCCAATCTAGTCTCGGGGTCGTGGGGACGACCCTATAGTCGTCGGACATGTCGGCGTCTGGCCAACTTTGGCCCGCGGTCGTGGGGACGCCTCTATAGTCGTCGGAAATGTCGGCGGCTGGCCAACCTGGACTCGGGGTCGTGGGGACGAGCCTATAGTCGTCGGACAAGACGGCGGCTGGACATCTTTGGCCCGGGGTCGTGGGGACGACCCTATAGTCGTCGGACATGTCGGCGGCTGGCCAACTTTGGCCCGGTGTCGTGGGGACGACCCTACAGTCTTCGGACATTTCGGCGGCTTGCCAACTTTGGCCCGGGGTCGTGGGGACGACTCTATAGTCGTCGGAAATGTCGGCGGCTGGCCAACCCGGACTCGGGGTCGTGGGGACGACCCTATAGTCGTCGGACAAGACGGCGGCTGCACATCTTTGGCCCGGGGTCGTGGGGACGACCCTATAGTCGTCGGACATGTTGGCGGCTTGTCAGCCTAGTCCCGGGGTGGTGGGTACGACCCTATAGTCGTCGGACAAGTCGGCGGCGGGCCAACCTTGTCCCGGGGTCGTGGGGACGACCCTATAGGCGTCGGACATGTCGGCAGCTGGCCAACTATGGCCCGGGGTCGTGGGGACGACCCTATAGTCGTCGGACATGTCGGCGGATGGCCAACTTTGGCCCGTGGTTGTGGGGACGACCCTATAGTCGATGGACATGACGGTGGCGGGCCAATCTAGTCCCGGGTCGTGGGGACGACCCTATAGTCGTCGGACAAGACGGCGGCTGGACATCTTTGGCCCGGGGTCGTGGGGACGACCCTATAGTCGTCGGACATGTTGGCGGCTTGTCAGCCTAGTCACAGGGTCGTGGGTACGACCCTATAGTCGTCGGACAAGTCGGCGGCGGGCCAACCTTGTCCCGGGGTCGTGGGGACGACCCTATAGTCGTCGGACATGTCGGCAGCTGGCCAACTATGGCCCGGGGTCGTGGGGACGACCCTATAGTCGTCGGACAAGACGGCGGCTGGACATCTTTGGCCCGGGGTCGTGGGGACGACCCTATAGTCGTCGGACATGTTGGCGGCTTGTCAGCCTAGTCACAGGGTCGTGGGTACGACCCTATAGTCGTCGGACAAGTCGGCGGCGGGCCAACCTTGTCCCGGGGTCGTGGGGACGACTCTATAGTCGTCGGACATGTCGGCGGCTGGCCATCTTTGGCCCGGGGTCGTGGGGACGACCCTATAGTCGTCGGACATGACGGTGGCGGACCAATCTAGTCCCGGGGTCGTGGGGACGACCCTATAGTCGTCGGACATGTCGGCGGCTGGCCAACTTTGGCCCGGTGTCGTGGGGACGACCCTATAGTCGTCGGACATTTCCGCGGCATGCCAACTTTGGCCCGTGGTCGTGGGGACGACCCTATAGTCGTCAGACATGTCGGCGGCTGGCCAATCTAGTCCCGGGGTCGTGGGGACGACCCTATAGTCGTCGGACATGTCGGCGGGTGGCCAACTTTGGACCGGTGTCGTGGGGACGACTCTATAGTCGTCGGAAATGTCGGCGGCTGGCCAACCTGAACCCGAGGTCGTGGGGACGACCCTATAGTCGTCGGACTTGACGGTGGCGGGCCAATCTAGTCCCGGGGTCGTGGGGACGACCCTACAGTCGTCGGAAATGTCGGCGGCTGGCCAACCTGGACCCGGGGTCGTGGGGACGACCCTATAGTCGTCGGAATGTCGGCAGCTGGCCAACCTGGACTCGGGGTCGTGGGGACGACCCTATAGTCGTCGGACAAGACGGCGGCTGGACATCTTTGGCCCGGGGTCGTGGGGACGACCCTATAGTCGTCGGACATGTTGGCGGCTTGTCAGCCTAGTCCCGGGGTCGTGGGTACGACCCTATAGTCGTCGGACAAGTCGGCGGCTGGCCAACCTAGACCCGGGGTCGTGGGGACGACCCTATTGTCGTCGGACATGGCGGTGGCGGGCCAATCTAGTCCCGTGGTCGTGGGGACGACCCTATAGTCTTCGGACATGACGGTAGCGGGCCAATCTAGACCCGAGGTCCTGGGGACGACCCTATAGTAGTCGGACATGTCGGCGGCTGGCCAACCTAGACCCGGGGTCGTGGGGACGTCCCTATTGTCGTCGGACATGACGGTGGCGGACCAATCTAGTCTCGCGGTCGTGGGGACGACCCTATAATCGTCGGACATGACGGTGGCGGGCCAATCTAGTCCCGGGGTCGTGGGGACGACCCTATAGTCGTCGGACATGTCGGCGGCTGGCCAACTTTGGCCCGGTGTCGTGGGGACGACCCTATAGTCGTCGGACATTTCCGCGGCATGCCAACTTTGGCCCGTGGTCGTGGGGACGACCCTATAGTTGTTGGACATGACGGTGGCGGGCTAATCTAGTCCCGTGGTCGTAGGGACGACCCTATAGTCGTTGGACATGTCGGCGATTGGCCAACATTGGCCCGGGGTCGTGGAGACGACCCTATAGTCGTCGGACATGTCGGCGGCTGGCCAACGTTGGCGCGTGGTCGTGGGGACCATCCGATTATCGTCGGACATGTCGGCGGCTGGCCAACTTTGGCCCGTGGTCGTGGGGACGATCCAATAGTCGTCGGACATGTCGGCGGCTGGCCAACTTTGGCGCGTGGTCGTGGGGACGATCCGATTGTCGTCGGACATGTCGGCGGCTGGCCAACTTTGGCCCGTGGTCGTGGGGACGATCCGATAGTCGTTGGACATGACGGTGGCGGGCCAATCTAGTCCGGGGGTCGTGGGGACGACCCTACAGTCGTCGGACATTTCGGCGGCTTGCCAACTTTGGCCCGGGGTCGTGGGGACGACATTATAGTCGTCGGACATGTCGGCGGCTGGCCAACCTAGTCCCGAGGTCGTGGGGACGACCCTATAGTCGTCGGACTTGACGGTGGCGGGCCAATCTAGTCCGGGGGTCGTGGGGACGACCCTACAGTCGTCGGACATTTCGGCGGCTTGCCAACTTTGGCCCGGGGTCGTGGGGACGACCCTATAGTCGTCGGACATTTCCGCGGCATGCCAACTTTGGCCCGTGGTCGTGGGTACGACCCTATAGTCGTTGGACATGTCAGCGGCTGGCCAACTTTGGCCCGTGGTCGTGGGGACGATCCAATAGTCGTCGGACATGTCGGCGGCTGGCCAGCTTTGGCCCGGGGTCGTAGGGACGACCCTATAGTCGTCGGACATGTCGGCGATTTGCCAACATTGGCCCGGGGTCGTGGGGACGACATTATAGTCGTCGGACATGTCGGCGGCTGGCCAACTTTGGCCCGGTGTCGTGGGGACGACCCTATAGTCGTCGGACATTTCCGCGGCATGCCAACTTTGGCCCGTGGTCGTGGGTACGACCCTATAGTCGTTGGACATGTCAGCGGCTGGCCAACTTTGGCCCGTGGTCGTGGGGACGATCCAATAGTCGTCGGACATGTCGGCGGCTGGCCAGCTTTGGCCCGGGGTCGTAGGGACGACCCTATAGTCGTCGGACATGTCGGCGATTTGCCAACATTGGCCCGGGGTCGTGGGGACGACATTATAGTCGTCGGACATGTCGGCGGCTGGCCAACCTAGTCCCGAGGTCGTGGGGACGACCCTATAGTCGTCGGACTTGACGGTGGCGGGCCAATCTAGTCCGGGGGTCGTGGGGACGACCCTACAGTCGTCGGACATTTCGGCGGCTTGCCAACTTTGGCCCGGGGTCGTGGGGACGATCCAATAGTCGTCGGACATGTCGGCGGCTGGTCAACTTTGGCCCGTGGGCGTGGGGACGACCCTATAGTCGTTGGACATGTCAGCGGCTGGCCAACTTTGGCCCGGTGTCGTGGGGACGACCCAATAGTCGTCGGACATGTCGGCGGCTGGCCAACTTTGGCCCGTGGTCGTGGGGACGATCCGATAGTCGTTGGACATGACGGTGGCGGGCCAATCTAGTCCGGGGGTCGTGGGGACGACCCTACAGTCGTCGGACATTTCGGCGGCTTGCCAACTTTGGCCCGGGGTCGTGGGGACGACCCTATAGTCGTCGGACTTGACGGTGGCGGGCCAATCTAGTCCCGGGGTTGTGGGGATGACCCTACAGTCGCCGGACATTTCGGCGGCTTGCCAACTTTGGCCCGGGGTCGTGGGGACGACCCTATAGTCGTCGGACTTGACGGTGGCGGGCCAATCTAGTCCCGAGGTCGTGGGGACGACCCTATAGTCGTCGGACTTGACGGTGGCCGGCCAATCTATTCCCGGGGTCGTGGGGACGACCCTACAGTCGTCGGACATTTCGGCGGCTTGCCAACTTTGGCCCGGGGTCGTGGGGACGACCCTATAGTCGTCGGACATGTCGGCGGCTGGCCAAAATTGGCCCGAGGTCGTGGGGGCGACCCTATAGTCGTCGGACATGTCGGCGGCTGGCCAACCTAGTCCCGAGGTCGTCGGACTTGACGGTGGCGGGCCAATCTAGTCCCGGGGTCGTGGGGACGACCCTACAGTCGTCGGACATTTCGGCGGCTTGCCAACTTTGGCCCGGGGTCGTGGGGACGACCCTATAGTCGTCGGACATGACGGTGGCGGACCAATCTAGTCCTGGGGTCGTGGGGACGACCCTATAGTCGTCGGACATGTCGGCGGCTGGCCAACTTTGGCCCGTGGTCGTGGGGACGATCCAATAGTCGTCGGACATGTCGGCGGCTGGCCAACTTTGGCCCGTGGTCGTGGGGACGACCCTATAGTCGTCGGACATGTCGGCGGCTAGCCAACATTGGCCCGTGGTCGTGGGGACGACCCAATAGTCGTTGGAAATGTCAGCGGCTGGCCAACTTTGACCCGGTGTCGTGGGGACGACTCTATAGTCGTCGGACATGTCGGTGGCTGGCCAATCTAGTCCCGGGGTCGTGGGGACGACCCTATAGTCTTCGGACATGTCGGCGGCTGGCCAACTTTGGCCCGTGGTCGTGGGGACGATCCAATAGTCGTCGGACATGTCGGCGGCTGGCCAGCTTTGGCCCGGGGTCGTAGGGACGACCCTATAGTCGTCGGACATGTCGGCGATTGGCCAACATTGGCCCGGGGTCGTGGGGACGACATTATAGTCGTCGGACATGTCGGCGGCTGGCCAACCTAGTCCCGAGGTCGTGGGGACGACCCTATAGTCGTCGGACATGTCGGCGGCTGGCCAACTTTGGCGCGTGGTCGTGGGGACGATCCGATTATCGTCGGACATGTCGGCGGCTGGCCAACTTTGGCCCGTGGTCGTGGGGACGATCCAATAGTCGTCGGACATGTCGGCGGCTGGCCAACTTTGGCGCGTGGTCGTGGGGACGATCCGATTGTCGTCGGACATGTCGGCGGCTGGCCAACCTAGACCCGGGGTCGTGGGGACGACCCTATTGTCGTCGGACATGGCGGTGGCGGGCCAATCTAGTCCCGTGGTCGTGGGGACGACCCTATAGTCTTCGGACATGACGGTAGCGGGCCAATCTAGACCCGAGGTCCTGGGGACGACCCTATAGTAGTCGGACATGTCGGCGGCTGTCCAACTTTGGCCCGGTGTCGTGGGGACGACTCTATAGTCGTCGGACATGTCGGCGGCTGGCCAACCTAGACCCGGCGTCGTGGGGACGACCCTATTGTCGTCGGACATGACGGTGGCGGGCCAATCTAGTCCCGGGGTCGTGGGGACGACCCTACAGTCGCCGGACATTTCGGCGGCTTGCCAACTTTGGCCCGGGGTCGTGGGGACGACCCTATAGTCGTCGGACTTGACGGTGGCGGGCCAATCTAGTCCCGAGGTCGTGGGGACGACCCTATAGTCGTCGGACTTGACGGTGGCCGGCCAATCTATTCCCGGGGTCGTGGGGACGACCCTACAGTCGTCGGACATTTCGGCGGCTTGCCAACTTTGGCCCGGGGTCGTGGGGACGACCCTATAGTCGTCGGACATGTCGGCGGCTGGCCAAAATTGGCCCGAGGTCGTGGGGGCGACCCTATAGTCGTCGGACATGTCGGCGGCTGGCCAACCTAGTCCCGAGGTCGTCGGACTTGACGGTGGCGGGCCAATCTAGTCCCGGGGTCGTGGGGACGACCCTACAGTCGTCGGACATTTCGGCGGCTTGCCAACTTTGGCCCGGGGTCGTGGGGACGACCCTATAGTCGTCGGACATGACGGTGGCGGACCAATCTAGTCCTGGGGTCGTGGGGACGACCCTATAATCGTCGGACATGTCGGCGGCTGGCCAACTTTGGCCCGTGGTCGTGGGGACGATCCAATAGTCGTCGGACATGTCGGCGGCTGGCCAACTTTGGCCCGTGGTCGTGGGGACGACCCTATAGTCGTCGGACATGTCGGCGGCTGGCCAATCTAGTCCCGGGGTCGTGGGGACGACCCTATAGTCGTCGGACATGTCGGCGGCTGGCCAACTTTGGACCGGTGTCGTGGGGACGACTCTATAGTCGTCGGAAATGTCGGCGGCTGGCCAACCTGAACCCGAGGTCGTGGGGACGACCCTATAGTCGTCGGACTTGACGGTGGCGGGCCAATCTAGTCCCGGGGTCGTGGGGACGACCCTATAGTCGTCGGACATTTCCGCGGCATGCCAAATTTGGCCCGTGGTCGTGGGGACGACCCTATAGTTGTTGGACATGACGGTGGCGGGCTAATCTAGTCCCGGGGTCGTAGGGACGACCCTATAGTCGTTGGACATGTCGGCGATTGGCCAACATTGGCCCGGGGTCGTGGAGACGACCCTATAGTCGTCGGACATGTCGGCGGCTGGCCAACTTTGGCGCGTGGTCGTGGGGACGATCCGATTATCGTCGGACATGTCGGCGGCTGGCCAACTTTGGCCCGTGGTCGTGGGGACGATCCAATAGTCGTCGGACATGTCGGCGGCTGGCCAACTTTGGCGCGTGGTCGTGGGGACGATCCGATTGTCGTCGGACATGTCGGCGGCTGGCCAACCTAGACCCGGGGTCGTGGGGACGACCCTATTGTCGTCGGACATGGCGGTGGCGGGCCAATCTAGTCCCGTGGTCGTGGGGACGACCCTATAGTCTTCGGACATGACGGTAGCGGGCCAATCTAGACCCGAGGTCCTGGGGACGACCCTATAGTAGTCGGACATGTCGGCGGCTGTCCAACTTTGGCCCGGTGTCGCGGGGACGACTCTATAGTCGTCGGACATGTCGGCGGCTGGCCAACCTAGACCCGGGGTCGTGGGGACGACCCTATTGTCGTCTGACATGACGGTGGCGGGCCAATCTAGTCCCGGGGTCGTGGGGACGACCCTATAGTCGTCGGACAAGTCGACGGCGGGCCAAGCTTGTCCCGGGGTCGTGGGGACGACCCTATAATCGTCGGACATGACGGTGGCGGGCCAATCTAGTCCCGGGGTCGTGGGGACGACCCTATAATCGTTGGACATGACGGTGGCGGGCCAATCTAGTCCCGGGGTCGTGGGGACGATCCAATAGTCGTCGGACATGTCGGCGGCTGGTCAACTTTGGCCCGTGGTCGTGGGGACGACCCTATAGTCGTTGGACATGTCAGCGGCTGGCCAACTTTGGCCCGTGGTCGTGGGGACGATCCAAAAGTCGTCGGACATGTCGGCGGCTGGCCAGCTTTGGCCCGGGGTCGTAGGGACGACCCTATAGTCGTCGGACATGTCGGCGATTTGCCAACATTGGCCCGGGGTCGTGGGGACGACATTATAGTCGTCGGACATGTCGGCGGCTGGCCAACCTAGTCCCGAGGTCGTGGGGACGACCCTATAGTCGTCGGACTTGACGGTGGCGGGCCAATCTAGTCCGGGGGTCGTGGGGACGACCCTACAGTCGTCGGACATTTCGGCGGCTTGCCAACTTTGGCCCGGGGTCGTGGGGACGATCCAATAGTCGTCGGACATGTCGGCGGCTGGTCAACTTTGGCCCGTGGGCGTGGGGACGACCCTATAGTCGTTGGACATGTCAGCGGCTGGCCAACTTTGGCCCGGTGTCGTGGGGACGACCCAATAGTCGTCGGACATGTCGGCGGCTGGCCAACTTTGGCCCGTGGTCGTGGGGACGATCCGATAGTCGTTGGACATGACGGTGGCGGGCCAATCTAGTCCGGGGGTCGTGGGGACGACCCTACAGTCGTCGGACATTTCGGCGGCTTGCCAACTTTGGCCCGGGGTCGTGGGGACGACCCTATAGTCGTCGGACTTGACGGTGGCGGGCCAATCTAGTCCCGGGGTTGTGGGGATGACCCTACAGTCGCCGGACATTTCGGCGGCTTGCCAACTTTGGCCCGGGGTCGTGGGGACGACCCTATAGTCGTCGGACTTGACGGTGGCGGGCCAATCTAGTCCCGAGGTCGTGGGGACGACCCTATAGTCGTCGGACTTGACGGTGGCCGGCCAATCTATTCCCGGGGTCGTGGGGACGACCCTACAGTCGTCGGACATTTCGGCGGCTTGCCAACTTTGGCCCGGGGTCGTGGGGACGACCCTATAGTCGTCGGACATGTCGGCGGCTGGCCAAAATTGGCCCGAGGTCGTGGGGGCGACCCTATAGTCGTCGGACATGTCGGCGGCTGGCCAACCTAGTCCCGAGGTCGTCGGACTTGACGGTGGCGGGCCAATCTAGTCCCGGGGTCGTGGGGACGACCCTATAGTCGTCGGACATGTCGGCGGCTGGCCAACTTTGGCCCGTGGTCGTGGGGACGATCCAATAGTCGTCGGACATGTCGGCGGCTGGCCAACTTTGGCCCGTGGTCGTGGGGACGACCCTATAGTCGTCGGACATGTCGGCGGCTAGCCAACATTGGCCCGTGGTCGTGGGGACGACCCAATAGTCGTTGGAAATGTCAGCGGCTGGCCAACTTTGACCCGGTGTCGTGGGGACGACTCTATAGTCGTCGGACATGTCGGTGGCTGGCCAATCTAGTCCCGGGGTCGTGGGGACGACCCTATAGTCTTCGGACATGTCGGCGGCTGGCCAACTTTGGCCCGTGGTCGTGGGGACGATCCAATAGTCGTCGGACATGTCGGCGGCTGGCCAGCTTTGGCCCGGGGTCGTAGGGACGACCCTATAGTCGTCGGACATGTCGGCGGCTGGCCAACTTTGGCCCGTGGTCGTGGGGACGATCCAATAGTCGTCGGACATGTCGGCGGCTGGCCAACTTTGGCCCGTGGTCGTGGGGACGACCCTATAGTCGTCGGACATGTCGGCGGCTAGCCAACATTGGCCCGTGGTCGTGGGGACGACCCAATAGTCGTTGGAAATGTCAGCGGCTGGCCAACTTTGACCCGGTGTCGTGGGGACGACTCTATAGTCGTCGGACATGTCGGTGGCTGGCCAATCTAGTCCCGGGGTCGTGGGGACGACCCTATAGTCTTCGGACATGTCGGCGGCTGGCCAACTTTGGCCCGGTGTCGTGGGGACGACCCAATAGTCGTCGGACATGTCGGCGGCTGGCCAACTTTGGCCCGTGGTCGTGGGGACGATCCGATAGTCGTTGGACATGACGGTGGCGGACCAATCTAGTCCTGGGGTCGTGGGGACGACCCTATAGTCGTCGGACATGTCGGCGGCTGGCCAACTTTGGCCCGTGGTCGTGGGGACGATCCAATAGTCGTCGGACATGTCGGCGGCTGGCCAACTTTGGCCCGTGGTCGTGGGGACGACCCTATAGTCGTCGGACATGTCGGCGGCTAGCCAACATTGGCCCGTGGTCGTGGGGACGACCCAATAGTCGTTGGAAATGTCAGCGGCTGGCCAACTTTGACCCGGTGTCGTGGGGACGACTCTATAGTCGTCGGACATGTCGGTGGCTGGCCAATCTAGTCCCGGGGTCGTGGGGACGACCCTATATTCTTCGGACATGTCGGCGGCTGGCCAACTTTGGCCCGTGGTCGTGGGGACGATCCAATAGTCGTCGGACATGTCGGCGGCTGGCCAGCTTTGGCCCGGGGTCGTAGGGACGACCCTATAGTCGTCGGACATGTCGGCGATTGGCCAACATTGGCCCGGGGTCGTGGGGACGACATTATAGTCGTCGGACATGTCGGCGGCTGGCCAACCTAGTCCCGAGGTCGTGGGGACGACCCTATAGTCGTCGGACATGTCGGCGGCTGGCCAGCTTTGGCCCGGGGTCGTAGGGACGACCCTATAGTCGTCGGACATGTCGGCGATTGGCCAACATTGGCCCGGGGTCGTGGGGACGACATTATAGTCGTCGGACATGTCGGCGGCTGGCCAACCTAGTCCCGAGGTCGTGGGGACGACCCTATAGTCGTCGGACATGTCGGCGATTGGCCAACATTTGCCCGGGGTCGTGGGGACGACCCTATAGTCGGCGGACATGTCGGCGGCTGGCCAACTTTGGCCCGTGGTTGTGGGGACGACCCTATAGTCGTTGGACATGACGGTGGCGGGCCAATCTAGTCGCGGGGTCGTGGGGACGACCCTATAGTCGTCGGACAAGACGGCGGCTGGACATCTTTGGCCCGGGGTCGTGGGGACGAACCTATAGTCGTCGGACATGTTGGCGGCTTGTCAGCCTAGTCCCGGGGTCGTGGGTACGACCCTATAGTCGTCGGACAAGTCGGCGGCTGGCCAACCTAGACCCGGGGTCGTGGGGACGACCCTATTGTCGTTGGACATGACGGTGGCGGGCCAATCTAGTCCCGGGGTCGTGGGGACGACCCTATAGTCGTCGGAAATGTCGGCGGCTGGCCAACATTGGCCCGTGGTCGTGGGGACGATCCAATAGTCGTCGGACATGTCGGCGGCATGCCAACTTTGGCCCGTGGTCGTGGGGGCGACCCTATAGTCGTTGGACATGACGGTGGCGGGCCAATCTAGTCCCGGGGTCGTAGGGACGACCCTATAGTCGTCGGACATGTCGGCGATTGGCCAACATTGGCCCGGGGTCGTGGGGACGACCCTATAGTCGTCGGACATGTCGGCGGCTGGCTAACCTAGTCCCGAGGTCGTGGGGACGACCCTATAGTCGTCGGACTTGACGGTGGCGGGCCAATCTAGTCCCGGGGTCGTGGGGACGACCCTACAGTCGTCGGAAATGTCGGCGGCTGGCCAACCTGGACCCGGGGTCGTGGGGACGACCCTATAATCGTCGGACATGACGGTGGCGGGCCAATCTAGTCCCGGGGTCGTGGGGACGACCCTATAATCGTTGGACATGACGGTGGCGGGCCAATCTAGTCCCGGGGTCGTAGGGACGACCCTATAGTCGTCGGACATGTTGGCGATTGGCCAACATTGGCCCGGGGTCGTCGGGGCGACCCTATAGTCGTCAGACATGTCGGCGGCTGGCCAACCTAGTCCCGGGGTAGTGGGGACGACCCTATAGTCGTCGGACATTTCGGCGGCTTGCCAACTTTGGCCCGGGGTCGTGGGGACGACCCTATAGTCGTCGGACATGTCGGCGGCTGGCCAACTTTGGCCCGTGGTTGTGGGGACGACCCTATAGTCGTTGGACATGACGGTGGCGGGCCAATCTAGTCTCGCGGTCGTGGGGTCGACCCTATAATCGTCGGACATGACGGTGGCGGGCCAATCTAGTCCCGGGGTCGTGGGGACGACCCTATAGTCGTCGGACATGTCGGCGATTGGCCAACATTGGCCCGGGGTCGTGGGGACGACCCTATAGTCGTCGGAATGTCGGCGGCTGGCCAACCTGGATTCGGGGTCGTGGGGACGACCCTATAGTCGTCGGACAAGACGGCGGCTGGACATCTTTGGCCCGGGGTCGTGGGGACGACCCTATAGTCGTCGGACATGTTGGCGGCTTGTGAGCCTAGTCCCGGGGTCGTCGGTACGACCCTATAGTCGTCGGACAAGTCGGCGGCTGGCCAACCTAGACCCGGGGTCGTGGGGACGACCCTATTGTCGTCGGACATGGCGGTGGCGGGCCAATCTAGTCCCGTGGTCGTGGGGACGACCCTATAGTCTTCGGACATGACGGTAGCGGGCCAATCTAGACCCGAGGTCCTGGGGACGACCCTATAGTAGTCGGACATGTCGGCGGCTGGCCAACCTAGACCCGGGGTCGTGGGGACGACCCTATTGTCGTCGGACATGACGGTGGCGGGCCAATCTAGTCTCGCGGTCGTGGGGACGACCCTATAATCGTCGGACATGACGGTGGCGGGCCAATCTAGTCCCGGGGTCGTGGGGACGACCCTATAGTCGTCGGACATGTCGGCGGCTGGCCAACTTTGGCCCGGTGTCGTGGGGACGACCCTATAGTCGTCGGACATTTCCGCGGCATGCCAACTTTGGCCCGTGGTCGTGGGGACGACCCTATAGTCGTCAGACATGTCGGCGGCTGGCCAACTTTGGCGCGTGGTCGTGGGGACGATCCGATTGTCGTCGGACATGTCGGCGGCTGGCCAACCTAGACCCGGGGTCGTGGGGACGACCCTATTGTCGTCGGACATGGCGGTGGCGGGCCAATCTAGTCCCGTGGTCGTGGGGACGACCCTATAGTCTTCGGACATGACGGTAGCGGGCCAATCTAGACCCGAGGTCCTGGGGACGACCCTATAGTAGTCGGACATGTCGGCGGCTGTCCAACTTTGGCCCGGTGTCGTGGGGACGACTCTATAGTCGTCGGACATGTCGGCGGCTGGCCAACCTAGACCCGGCGTCGTGGGGACGACCCTATTGTCGTCGGACATGACGGTGGCGGGCCAATCTAGTCCCGGGGTCGTGGGGACGACCCTACAGTCGCCGGACATTTCGGCGGCTTGCCAACTTTGGCCCGGGGTCGTGGGGACGACCCTATAGTCGTCGGACTTGACGGTGGCGGGCCAATCTAGTCCCGAGGTCGTGGGGACGACCCTATAGTCGTCGGACTTGACGGTGGCCGGCCAATCTATTCCCGGGGTCGTGGGGACGACCCTACAGTCGTCGGACATTTCGGCGGCTTGCCAACTTTGGCCCGGGGTCGTGGGGACGACCCTATAGTCGTCGGACATGTCGGCGGCTGGCCAAAATTGGCCCGAGGTCGTGGGGGCGACCCTATAGTCGTCGGACATGTCGGCGGCTGGCCAACCTAGTCCCGAGGTCGTCGGACTTGACGGTGGCGGGCCAATCTAGTCCCGGGGTCGTGGGGACGACCCTACAGTCGTCGGACATTTCGGCGGCTTGCCAACTTTGGCCCGGGGTCGTGGGGACGACCCTATAGTCGTCGGACATGACGGTGGCGGACCAATCTAGTCCTGGGGTCGTGGGGACGACCCTATAGTCGTCGGACATGTCGGCGGCTGGCCAACTTTGGCCCGTGGTCGTGGGGACGATCCAATAGTCGTCGGACATGTCGGCGGCTGGCCAACTTTGGCCCGTGGTCGTGGGGACGACCCTATAGTCGTCGGACATGTCGGCGGCTGGCCAATCTAGTCCCGGGGTCGTGGGGACGACCCTATAGTCGTCGGACATGTCGGCGGCTGGCCAACTTTGGACCGGTGTCGTGGGGACGACTCTATAGTCGTCGGAAATGTCGGCGGCTGGCCAACCTGAACCCGAGGTCGTGGGGACGACCCTATAGTCGTCGGACTTGACGGTGGCGGGCCAATCTAGTCCCGGGGTCGTGGGGACGACCCTATAGTCGTCGGACATTTCCGCGGCATGCCAAATTTGGCCCGTGGTCGTGGGGACGACCCTATAGTTGTTGGACATGACGGTGGCGGGCTAATCTAGTCCCGGGGTCGTAGGGACGACCCTATAGTCGTTGGACATGTCGGCGATTGGCCAACATTGGCCCGGGGTCGTGGAGACGACCCTATAGTCGTCGGACATGTCGGCGGCTGGCCAACTTTGGCGCGTGGTCGTGGGGACGATCCGATTATCGTCGGACATGTCGGCGGCTGGCCAACTTTGGCCCGTGGTCGTGGGGACGATCCAATAGTCGTCGGACATGTCGGCGGCTGGCCAACTTTGGCGCGTGGTCGTGGGGACGATCCGATTGTCGTCGGACATGTCGGCGGCTGGCCAACCTAGACCCGGGGTCGTGGGGACGACCCTATTGTCGTCGGACATGGCGGTGGCGGGCCAATCTAGTCCCGTGGTCGTGGGGACGACCCTATAGTCTTCGGACATGACGGTAGCGGGCCAATCTAGACCCGAGGTCCTGGGGACGACCCTATAGTAGTCGGACATGTCGGCGGCTGTCCAACTTTGGCCCGGTGTCGTGGGGACGACTCTATAGTCGTCGGACATGTCGGCGGCTGGCCAACCTAGACCCGGCGTCGTGGGGACGACCCTATTGTCGTCGGACATGACGGTGGCGGGCCAATCTAGTCCCGGGGTCGTGGGGACGACCCTATAGTCGTCGAACAATTCGGCGGCGGGCCAAGCTAATCCCGGGGTCGTGGGGACGACCCTATAGTCGTCGGACATGACGGTGGCGGACCAATCTAGTCCCGGGGTCGTGGGGACGACCCTATAGTCGTCGGACATGTCAGCGGCTGGCCAACATTGGCCCGTGGTTGTGGGGACGACCCTATAGTCGTTGGACATGACGGTGGCGGGCCAATCTAGTCTCGGGGTCGTGGGGACGACCCTATTGTCGTCGGACATGTCGGCGGCTGGCCAACTTTGGCCCGTGGTTGTGGGGACGACCCTATAGTCGTTGGACATGACGGTGGCTTGTCAGCCTAGTCCCGGGGTCGTGGGTACGACCCTATATTCGTCGGACAAGACGGCGGCTGGACATCTTTAGCCCGGGGTCGTGGAGACGACCCTATAGTCGTCGGACATGTTGGCGGCTTGTCAGCCTAGTCACAGGGTCGTGGGTACGACCCTATAGTCGTCGGACATGTCGGCGGCGGGCCAACTTTGGCCCGGTGTCGTGGGGACGACTCTATAGTCGTCGGAAATGTCGGCGGCTGGCCAACCTGGACCCGGGGTCGTGGGGACGACCCTATTGTCGTCGGACATGACGGTGGCGGACCAATCTAGTCTCGGGGTCGTGGGGACGACCCTATAGTCGTCGGACATGTCGGCGGCTGGCCAACTTTGGCCCGGGGTCGTGGGGACGACCCTATAGCCGTCGGACTTGACGGTGGCGGGCCAATCTAGTCCCGGGGTCGTGGGGACGACCCTACAGTCGTCGGACATTTCGGCGGCTTGCCAACTTTGGCCCGGGGTCGTGGGGACGACCCTATAGTCGTCGGACATGACGGTGGCGGGCCAATTTAGTCCCGGGGTCGTGGGGACGACCCTATAGTCGTCGGACATTTCGGCTGCTTGCCAACTTTGGCCCGGGGTCGTGGGGACGACCCTATAGTCGTCGGACATTTCGGCGGCATGCCAACTTTGGCCCGTGGTCGTGGGGACGACCCTATAGTCGTTGGACATGACGGTGGCGGGCTAATCTAGTCCCGGGGTCGTAGGGACGACCCTATAGTCGTTGGACATGTCGGCGATTGGCCAACATTGGCCCGGGGTCGTGGGGACGACCCTATAGTCGTCGGACATGTCGGCGGCTGGCCAACTTTGGCGCGTGGTCGTGGGGACGATCCGATTGTCGTCGGACATGTCGGCGGCTGGCCAAATTTGGCCCGTGGTCGTGGGGACCATCCAATAGTCGTCGGACATGTCGGCGGCTGGCCAACTTTGGCGCGTGGTCGTGGGGACGATCCGATTGTCGTCGGACATGTCGGCGGCTGGCCAACCTAGACCCGGGGTCGTGGGGACGACCCTATTGTCGTCGGACATGGCGGTGGCGGGCCAATCTAGTCCCGTGGTCGTGGGGACGACCCTATAGTCTTCGGACATGACGGTAGCGGGCCAATCTAGACCCGAGGTCCTGGGGACGACCCTATAGTAGTCGGACATGTCGGCGGCTGGCCAACTTTGGCCCGTGGTCGTGGGGACGACCCTATAGTCGTCGGACATGTCGGCGGCTGGCCAATCTAGTCCCGGGGTCGTGGGGACGACCCTATAGTCGTCGGACATGTCGGCGGCTGGCCAACTTTGGACCGGTGTAGTGGGGACGACTCTATAGTCGTCGGAAATGTCGGCGGCTGGCCAACCTGAACCCGAGGTCGTGGGGACGACCCTATAGTCGTCGGACTTGACGGTGGCGGGCCAATCTAGTCCCGGGGTCGTGGGGACGACCCTATAGTCGTCGGACATGTCGGCGGCTGGCCAACTTTGGCCCGTGGTCGTGGGGACGATCCAATAGTCGTCGGACATGTCGGCGGCTGGCCAACTTTGGCCCGTGGTCGTGGGGACGACCCTATAGTCGTCGGACATGTCGGCGGCTAGCCAACATTGGCCCGTGGTCGTGGGGACGACCCAATAGTCGTTGGAAATGTCAGCGGCTGGCCAACTTTGACCCGGTGTCGTGGGGACGACTCTATAGTCGTCGGAAATGTCGGCGGCTGGCCAACCTGGACCCGGGGTCGTGGGGACGACCCTATTGTCGTCGGACATGACGGTGGCGGGCCAATCTAGTCTCGGGGTCGTGGGGACGACCCTATAGTCGTCGGACATGTCGGCGGCTGGCCAACTTTGGCCCGGGGTCGTGGGGACGACCCAATTGTCGTCGGACATGCTGGCGGCTTGTCAGCCTAGTCCCGGGGTCGTGGGTACGACCCTATAGGCGTCGGACAAGTCGGCGGCTGGCCAACCTAGACCCGGGGTCGTGGGGACGACCCTATTGTCGTCGGACATGACGGTGGCGGGCCAATCTAGTCCCGGGGTCGTGGGGACGACCCTATAGTCGTCGAACAATTCGGCGGCGGGCCAAGCTAATCCCGGGGTCGTGGGGACGACCCTATAATCGTCGGACATGACGGTGGCGGGCCAACTTTGGCCCGTGGTCGTGGGGACGATCCAATAGTCGTCGGACATGTCGGCGGCTGGCCAACTTTGGCCCGTGGTCGTGGGGACGACCCTATAGTCGTCGGACATGTCGGCGGCTGGCCAACTTTGGCGCGTGGTCGTGGGGACGATCCGATTATCGTCGGACATGTCGGCGGCTGGCCAACTTTGGCCCGTGGTCGTGGGGACGATCCAATAGTCGTCGGACATGTCGGCGGCTGGCCAACTTTGGCGCGTGGTCGTGGGGACGATCCGATTGTCGTCGGACATGTCGGCGGCTGGCCAACCTAGACCCGGGGTCGTGGGGACGACCCTATTGTCGTCGGACATGGCGGTGGCGGGCCAATCTAGTCCCGTGGTCGTGGGGACGACCCTATAGTCTTCGGACATGACGGTAGCGGGCCAATCTAGACCCGAGGTCCTGGGGACGACCCTATAGTAGTCGGACATGTCGGCGGCTGGCCAACTTTGGCCCGTGGTCGTGGGGACGATCCAATAGTCGTCGGACATGTCGGCGGCTGGCCAACTTTGGCCCGTGGTCGTGGGGACGACCCTATAGTCGTCGGACATGTCGGCGGCTGGCCAATCTAGTCCCGGGGTCGTGGGGACGACCCTATAGTCGTCGGACATGTCGGCGGCTGGCCAACTTTGGACCGGTGTCGTGGGGACGACTCTATAGTCGTCGGAAATGTCGGCGGCTGGCCAACCTGAACCCGAGGTCGTGGGGACGACCCTATAGTCGTCGGACTTGACGGTGGCGGGCCAATCTAGTCCCGGGGTCGTGGGGACGACCCTATAGTCGTCGGACATTTCCGCGGCATGCCAAATTTGGCCCGTGGTCGTGGGGACGACCCTATAGTTGTTGGACATGACGGTGGCGGGCTAATCTAGTCCCGGGGTCGTAGGGACGACCCTATAGTCGTTGGACATGTCGGCGATTGGCCAACATTGGCCCGGGGTCGTGGAGACGACCCTATAGTCGTCGGACATGTCGGCGGCTGGCCAACTTTGGCGCGTGGTCGTGGGGACGATCCGATTATCGTCGGACATGTCGGCGGCTGGCCAACTTTGGCCCGTGGTCGTGGGGACGATCCAATAGTCGTCGGACATGTCGGCGGCTGGCCAACTTTGGCGCGTGGTCGTGGGGACGATCCGATTGTCGTCGGACATGTCGGCGGCTGGCCAACCTAGACCCGGGGTCGTGGGGACGACCCTATTGTCGTCGGACATGGCGGTGGCGGGCCAATCTAGTCCCGTGGTCGTGGGGACGACCCTATAGTCTTCGGACATGACGGTAGCGGGCCAATCTAGACCCGAGGTCCTGGGGACGACCCTATAGTAGTCGGACATGTCGGCGGCTGTCCAACTTTGGCCCGGTGTCGTGGGGACGACTCTATAGTCGTCGGACATGTCGGCGGCTGGCCAACCTAGACCCGGCGTCGTGGGGACGACCCTATTGTCGTCGGACATGACGGTGGCGGGCCAATCTAGTCCCGGGGTCGTGGGGACGACCCTATAGTCGTCGAACAATTCGGCGGCGGGCCAAGCTAATCCCGGGGTCGTGGGGACGACCCTATAATCGTCGGACATGACGGTGGCGGGCCAATCTAGTCCCGGGGTCGTGGGGACGACCCTGTAGTCGTCGGACATGTCGGCGGCTGGCCAACTTTGGCCCGGTGTCGTGGGGACGACTCTATAGTCGTCGGAAATGTCGGCGGCTGGCCATACTGGACCCGGGGTCGTGGGGACGACCCTATTGTCGTCGGACATGACGGTGGCGGGCCAATCTAGTCTCGGGGTCGTGGGGACGACCCTATAGTCGTCGGACATGTCGGCGGCTGGCCAACTTTGGCCCGGGGTCGTGGGGACGACCCTATAGTCGTCGGACATGACGGTGGCGGACCAATCTAGTCCCGGGGTCGTGGGGACGACCCTATAGTCGTCGGACATGTCAGCGGCTGGCCAACATTGGTCCGCGGTCGTGGGGACGATCCAATAGTCGTCGGACATGTCGGCGGCTGGCCAACTTTGGCCCGTGGTTGTGGGGACGACCCTATAGTCGTTGGACATGACGGTGGCGGGCCAATCTAGTCTCGGGGTCGTGGGGACGACCCTATTGTCGTCGGACATGACGGTGGCGGGCCAACATTGGCCCGGGGTCGTGGGGGACGACTCTATAGTCGTCGGACATTTCGGCGGCATGCCAACTTTGGCCCGTGGTCGTGGGGACGACCCTATAGTTGTTGGACATGACGGTGGCGGGCTAATCTAGTCCCGGGGTCGTAGGGACGACCCTATAGTCGTTGGACATGTCGGCGATTGGCCAACATTGGCCCGGGGTCGTGGGGACGACCCTATAGTCGTCGGACATGTCGGCGGCTGGCCAACTTTGGCCCGTGGTTGTGGGGACGACCCTATAGTCGTTGGACATGACGGTGGCTTGTCAGCCTAGTCCCGGGGTCGTGGGTACGACCCTATATTCGTCGGACAAGACGGCGGCTGGACATCTTTAGCCCGGGGTCGTGGAGACGACCCTATAGTCGTCGGACATGTTGGCGGCTTGTCAGCCTAGTCACAGGGTCGTGGGTACGACCCTATAGTCGTCGGACATGTCGGCGGCGGGCCAACTTTGGCCCGGTGTCGTGGGGACGACTCTATAGTCGTCGGAAATGTCGGCGGCTGGCCAACCTGGACCCGGGGTCGTGGGGACGACCCTATTGTCGTCGGACATGACGGTGGCGGACCAATCTAGTCTCGGGGTCGTGGGGACGACCCTATAGTCGTCGGACATGTCGGCGGCTGGCCAACTTTGGCCCGGGGTCGTGGGGACGACCCTATAGCCGTCGGACTTGACGGTGGCGGGCCAATCTAGTCCCGGGGTCGTGGGGACGACCCTACAGTCGTCGGACATTTCGGCGGCTTGCCAACTTTGGCCCGGGGTCGTGGGGACGACCCTATAGTCGTCGGACATGACGGTGGCGGGCCAATTTAGTCCCGGGGTCGTGGGGACGACCCTATAGTCGTCGGACATTTCGGCTGCTTGCCAACTTTGGCCCGGGGTCGTGGGGACGACCCTATAGTCGTCGGACATTTCGGCGGCATGCCAACTTTGGCCCGTGGTCGTGGGGACGACCCTATAGTCGTTGGACATGACGGTGGCGGGCTAATCTAGTCCCGGGGTCGTAGGGACGACCCTATAGTCGTTGGACATGTCGGCGATTGGCCAACATTGGCCCGGGGTCGTGGGGACGACCCTATAGTCGTCGGACATGTCGGCGGCTGGCCAACTTTGGCGCGTGGTCGTGGGGACGATCCGATTGTCGTCGGACATGTCGGCGGCTGGCCAAATTTGGCCCGTGGTCGTGGGGACCATCCAATAGTCGTCGGACATGTCGGCGGCTGGCCAACTTTGGCGCGTGGTCGTGGGGACGATCCGATTGTCGTCGGACATGTCGGCGGCTGGCCAACCTAGACCCGGGGTCGTGGGGACGACCCTATTGTCGTCGGACATGGCGGTGGCGGGCCAATCTAGTCCCGTGGTCGTGGGGACGACCCTATAGTCTTCGGACATGACGGTAGCGGGCCAATCTAGACCCGAGGTCCTGGGGACGACCCTATAGTAGTCGGACATGTCGGCGGCTGGCCAACTTTGGCCCGTGGTCGTGGGGACGACCCTATAGTCGTCGGACATGTCGGCGGCTGGCCAATCTAGTCCCGGGGTCGTGGGGACGACCCTATAGTCGTCGGACATGTCGGCGGCTGGCCAACTTTGGACCGGTGTAGTGGGGACGACTCTATAGTCGTCGGAAATGTCGGCGGCTGGCCAACCTGAACCCGAGGTCGTGGGGACGACCCTATAGTCGTCGGACTTGACGGTGGCGGGCCAATCTAGTCCCGGGGTCGTGGGGACGACCCTATAGTCGTCGGACATTTCCGCGGCATGCCAACTTTGGCCCGTGGTCGTGGGGACGACCCTATAGTTGTTGGACATGACGGTGGCGGGCTAATCTAGTCCCGGGGTCGTAGGGACGACCCTATAGTCGTTGGACATGTCGGCGATTGGCCAACATTGGCCCGGGGTCGTGGAGACGACCCTATAGTCGTCGGACATGTCGGCGGCTGGCCAACTTTGGCGCGTGGTCGTGGGGACGATCCGATTATCGTCGGACATGTCGGCGGCTGGCCAACTTTGGCCCGTGGTCGTGGGGACGATCCAATAGTCGTCGGACATGTCGGCGGCTGGCCAACTTTGGCGCGTGGTCGTGGGGACGATCCGATTGTCGTCGGACATGTCGGCGGCTGGCCAACCTAGACCCGGGGTCGTGGGGACGACCCTATTGTCGTCGGACATGGCGGTGGCGGGCCAATCTAGTCCCGTGGTCGTGGGGACGACCCTATAGTCTTCGGACATGACGGTAGCGGGCCAATCTAGACCCGAGGTCCTGGGGACGACCCTATAGTAGTCGGACATGTCGGCGGCTGTCCAACTTTGGCCCGGTGTCGTGGGGACGACTCTATAGTCGTCGGACATGTCGGCGGCTGGCCAACCTAGACCCGGCGTCGTGGGGACGACCCTATTGTCGTCGGACATGACGGTGGCGGGCCAATCTAGTCCCGGGGTCGTGGGGACGACCCTACAGTCGCCGGACATTTCGGCGGCTTGCCAACTTTGGCCCGGGGTCGTGGGGACGACCCTATAGTCGTCGGACTTGACGGTGGCGGGCCAATCTAGTCCCGAGGTCGTGGGGACGACCCTATAGTCGTCGGACTTGACGGTGGCCGGCCAATCTATTCCCGGGGTCGTGGGGACGACCCTACAGTCGTCGGACATTTCGGCGGCTTGCCAACTTTGGCCCGGGGTCGTGGGGACGACCCTATAGTCGTCGGACATGTCGGCGGCTGGCCAAAATTGGCCCGAGGTCGTGGGGGCGACCCTATAGTCGTCGGACATGTCGGCGGCTGGCCAACCTAGTCCCGAGGTCGTCGGACTTGACGGTGGCGGGCCAATCTAGTCCCGGGGTCGTGGGGACGACCCTACAGTCGTCGGACATTTCGGCGGCTTGCCAACTTTGGCCCGGGGTCGTGGGGACGACCCTGTAGTCGTCGGACATGACGGTGGCGGACCAATCTAGTCCTGGGGTCGTGGGGACGACCCTATAGTCGTCGGACATGTCGGCGGCTGGCCAACTTTGGCCCGTGGTCGTGGGGACGATCCAATAGTCGTCGGACATGTCGGCGGCTGGCCAACTTTGGCCCGTGGTCGTGGGGACGACCCTATAGTCGTCGGACATGTCGGCGGCTAGCCAACATTGGCCCGTGGTCGTGGGGACGACCCAATAGTCGTTGGAAATGTCAGCGGCTGGCCAACTTTGACCCGGTGTCGTGGGGACGACTCTATAGTCGTCGGAAATGTCGGCGGCTGGCCAACCTGGACCCGGGGTCGTGGGGACGACCCTATTGTCGTCGGACATGACGGTGGCGGGCCAATCTAGTCTCGGGGTCGTGGGGACGACCCTATAGTCGTCGGACATGTCGGCGGCTGGCCAACTTTGGCCCGGGGTCGTGGGGACGACCCAATTGTCGTCGGACATGCTGGCGGCTTGTCAGCCTAGTCCCGGGGTCGTGGGTACGACCCTATAGGCGTCGGACAAGTCGGCGGCTGGCCAACCTAGACCCGGGGTCGTGGGGACGACCCTATTGTCGTCGGACATGACGGTGGCGGGCCAATCTAGTCCCGGGGTCGTGGGGACGACCCTATAGTCGTCGAACAATTCGGCGGCGGGCCAAGCTAATCCCGGGGTCGTGGGGACGACCCTATAATCGTCGGACATGACGGTGGCGGGCCAATCTAGTCCCGGGGTCGTGGGGACGACCCTGTAGTCGTCGGACATGTCGGCGGCCAGCCAACTTTGGCCCGGTGTCGTGGGGACGACTCTATAGTCGTCCGAAATGTCGGCGGCTGGCCAACCTGGACCCGGGGTCGTGGGGACGACCCTACTGTCGTCGGACATGACGGTGGCGGGCCAATCTAGTCTCGGGGTCGTGGGGACGACCCTATAGTCGTCGGACATGTCGACGGCTGGCCAACTTTGGCCCGGGGTCGTGGGGACGACTCTATAGTCGTCGGAAATGTCGGCGGCTGGCCAACCTGGACTCGGGGTCGTGGGGACGACCCTATAGTCGTCGGACAAGACGGCGGCTGGACATCTTTGGCCCGGGGTCGTGGGGACGACCCTATAGTCGTCGGACATGTTGGCGGCTTGTCAGCCTAGTCCCGGGGTGGTGGGTACGACCCTATAGTCGTCGGACAAGTCGGCGGCGGGCCAACCTTGTCCCGGGGTCGTGGGGACGACCCTATAGTCGTCGGACATGTCGGCAACTGGCCAACTTTGGCCCGGGGTCGTGGGGACGACCCTATAGTCGTCGGACATGTCGGCGGCTGGCCAACTTTGGCCCGTGGTTGTGGGGACGACTCTATAGTCGTCGGAAATGTCGGCGGCTGGCCAACCTGGACCCGGGGTCGTGGGGACGACCCTATTGTCGTCGGACATGACGGTGGTGGGCTAATCTAGTCTCGCGGTCGTGGGGACGACCCTATAACCGTCGGACATGACGGTGGCGGGTCAATCTAGTCCCGGGGTCGTGGGGACGACCCTATAGTCGTCGGACATGTCGGCGGCTGGCCAACTTTGGCCCGGTGTCGTGGGGACGACTCTATAGTCGTCGGAAATGTCGGCGGCTGGCCAACCTGGACCCGGGGTCGTGGGGACGACCCTATAGTCGTCGGACTTGACGGTGGCGGGCCAATCTAGTCCCGGGGTCGTGGGGACGACCCTACAGTCGTCGGACATTTCGGCGGCTTGCCAACTTTGGTCCGGGGTCGTGGGACGACCCTATAGTCGTCGGACTTGACGGTAGCGGGCCAATCTAGTCCCGAGGTCGTGGGGACGACCCTATAGTCTTCGGACATGACGGTAGCGGGCCATTCTAGACCCGAGGTCGTGGGGACGACCCTATAGTAGTCGGACATGTCGGCGGCTGTCCAACTTTGGCGCGGTGTCATGGGGACGACTCTATAGTCGTCGGACATGTCGGCAGCTGCACAACCTAGACCCGGGGTCGTGGGGACGACCCTATTGTCGTCGGACAAGACGGCGGCTGGACATCTTTGGCCCGGGGTCGTGGGGACGACCCTATAGTCGTCGGACATGTCGGCGGCTGGCCAACTTTGGCCCGGTGTCGTGGGGACGACCCTACAGTCTTCGGACATTTCGGCGGCTTGCCATCTTTGGCCCGGGGTCGTGGGGACGACCCTATAGTCGTCGGACATTTCGGCGGCATGCCAACTTTGGCCCGTGGTCGTGGGGACGACCCTATAGTCGTCGGACATGTCGGCAGCTGGCCAACTTTGGCCCGGGGTCGTGGGGACGACCCTATAGTCGTCGGACATGTCGGCGGCTGGCCAACTTTGGCCCGTGGTTGTGGGCACGACCCTATAGTCGTTGGACATGACGGTGGCGGGCCAATCTAGTCCCGGGGTCGTGGGGACGACCCTATAGTCGTCGGACATGTTGGCGGCTTGTCAGCCTAGTCCCAGGGTCGTGGGTACGACCCTATAGTCGTCGGACAAGTCGGCGGCGGGCCAACCTTGTCCCGGGGTCGTGGGGACGACCCTATAGTCGTCGGACATGTCGGCGGCTGGCCAACTTTGGCCCGGTGTCGTGGGGACGACTCTATAGTCGTCGGAAATGTCGGCGGCTGGCCAACCTGGACCCGGGGTCGTGGGGACGACCCTATAACCGTCGGACATGACGGTGGCGGGTCAATCTAGTCCCGGGGTCGTGGGGACGACCCTATAGTCGTCGGACATGTCGGCGGCTGGCCAACTTTGGCCCGGTGTCGTGGGGACGACTCTATAGTCGTCGGAAATGTCGGCGGCTGGCCAACCTGGACCCGGGGTCGTGGGGACGACCCTATAGTCGTCGGACTTGACGGTGGCGGGCCAATCTAGTCCCGGGGTCGTGGGGACGACCCTACAGTCGTCGGACATTTCGGCGGCTTGCCAACTTTGGCCCGGGGTCGTGGGACGACCCTATAGTCGTCGGACTTGTCGGTAGCGGGCCAATCTAGTCCCGAGGTCGTGGGGACGACCCTATAGTCTTCGGACATGACGGTAGCGGGCCATTCTAGACCCGAGGTCGTGGGGACGACCCTATAGTAGTCGGACATGTCGGCGGCTGTCCAACTTTGGCGCGGTGTCGTGGGGACGACTCTATAGTCGGACATGTCGGCAGCTGGGCAACCTAGACCCGGGGTCGTGGGGACGACCCTATTGTCGTCGGACATGAAGGTGGCGGGCCAATCTAGTCTCGGGGTCGTGGGGACGACCCTATAGTCGTCGGACATGTCGGCGGCTGGCCAACTTTGGCCCGGGGTCGTGGGGACGACCCTATAGTCGTCGGACATGACGGTGGCGGACCAATCTAGTCTCGGGGTCGTGGGTACGACCCTATAGTCGTCGGACAAGTCGGCGGCTGGACAACCTAGACCCGGGGTCGTGGGGACGACCCTATAGTCGTCGGACATGTCGGCGGCTGGCCAACTTTGGCCCGTGGTTGTGGGGACGACCCTATAGTCGTTGGACATGACGGTGGCGGGCCAATCTAGTCCCGGGGTCGTGGGGACGACCCTATAGTCGTCGGACAAGTCGGCGGCTGGCCAACCTAGACCCGGGGTCGTGGGGACGACCCTATTGTCGTCGGACATGGCGGTGGCGGGCCAATCTAGTCCCGTGGTCGTGGGGACGACCCTATAGTCTTCGGACATGACGGTAACGGGCCAATCTAGTCCCGGGGTCGTGGGGACGACCCTATTGTCGTCGGACATGACGGTGGCGGGCCAATCTAGTCCCGGGGTCGTGGGGACGACCCTATAATCGTCGGACATGACGGTGGCGGGCCAATCTAGTCCCGGGGTCGTGGGGACGACCCTATAGTCGTCGGACATGTCGGCGGCTGGCCAACTTTGGCCCGGTGTCGTGGGGACGACTCTATAGTCGTCGGAAATGTCGGCGGCTGGCCATACTGGACCCGGGGTCGTGGGGACGACCCTATTGTCGTCGGACATGACGGTGGCGGGCCAATCTAGTCTCGGGGTCGTGGGGACGACCCTATAGTCGTCGGACATGTCGGCGGCTGGCCAACTTTGGCCCGGGGTCGTGGGGACGACCCTATAGTCGTCGGACATGACGGTGGCGGACCAATCTAGTCCCGGGGTCGTGGGGACGACCCTATAGTCGTCGGACATGTCAGCGGCTGGCCAACATTGGTCCGCGGTCGTGGGGACGATCCAATAGTCGTCGGACATGTCGGCGGCTGGCCAACTTTGGCCCGTGGTTGTGGGGACGACCCTATAGTCGTTGGACATGACGGTGGCGGGCCAATCTAGTCTCGGGGTCGTGGGGACGACCCTATTGTCGTCGGACATGACGGTGGCGGGCCAACATTGGCCCGGGGTCGTGGGGACGACTCTATAGTCGTCGGACATTTCGGCGGCATGCCAACTTTGGCCCGTGGTCGTGGGGACGACCCTATAGTTGTTGGACATGACGGTGGCGGGCTAATCTAGTCCCGGGGTCGTAGGGACGACCCTATAGTCGTTGGACATGTCGGCGATTGGCCAACATTGGCCCGGGGTCGTGGGGACGACCCTATAGTCGTCGGACATGTCGGCGGCTGGCCAACTTTGGCCCGTGGTTGTGGGGACGACCCTATAGTCGTTGGACATGACGGTGGCTTGTCAGCCTAGTCCCGGGGTCGTGGGTACGACCCTATATTCGTCGGACAAGACGGCGGCTGGACATCTTTAGCCCGGGGTCGTGGAGACGACCCTATAGTCGTCGGACATGTTGGCGGCTTGTCAGCCTAGTCACAGGGTCGTGGGTACGACCCTATAGTCGTCGGACATGTCGGCGGCGGGCCAACTTTGGCCCGGTGTCGTGGGGACGACTCTATAGTCGTCGGAAATGTCGGCGGCTGGCCAACCTGGACCCGGGGTCGTGGGGACGACCCTATTGTCGTCGGACATGACGGTGGCGGACCAATCTAGTCTCGGGGTCGTGGGGACGACCCTATAGTCGTCGGACATGTCGGCGGCTGGCCAACTTTGGCCCGGGGTCGTGGGGACGACCCTATAGCCGTCGGACTTGACGGTGGCGGGCCAATCTAGTCCCGGGGTCGTGGGGACGACCCTACAGTCGTCGGACATTTCGGCGGCTTGCCAACTTTGGCCCGGGGTCGTGGGGACGACCCTATAGTCGTCGGACATGACGGTGGCGGGCCAATTTAGTCCCGGGGTCGTGGGGACGACCCTATAGTCGTCGGACATTTCGGCTGCTTGCCAACTTTGGCCCGGGGTCGTGGGGACGACCCTATAGTCGTCGGACATTTCGGCGGCATGCCAACTTTGGCCCGTGGTCGTGGGGACGACCCTATAGTCATTGGACATGACGGTGGCGGGCTAATCTAGTCCCGGGGTCGTAGGGACGACCCTATAGTCGTTGGACATGTCGGCGATTGGCCAACATTGGCCCGGGGTCGTGGGGAGGACCCTATAGTCGTCGGACATGTCGGCGGCTGGCCAACTTTGGCGCGTGGTCGTGGGGACGATCCGATTGTCGTCGGACATGTCGGCGGCTGGCCAAATTTGGCCCGTGGTCGTGGGGACGATCCAATAGTCGTCGGACATGTCGGCGGCTGGCCAACTTTGGCGCGTGGTCGTGGGGACGATCCGATTGTCGTCGGACATGTCGGCGGCTGGCCAACCTAGACCCGGGGTCGTGGGGACGACCCTATTGTCGTCGGACATGGCGGTGGCGGGCCAATCTAGTCCCGTGGTCGTGGGGACGACCCTATAGTCTTCGGACATGACGGTAGCGGGCCAATCTAGACCCGAGGTCCTGGGGACGACCCTATAGTAGTCGGACATGTCGGCGGCTGTCCAACTTTGGCCCGGTGTCGTGGGGACGACTCTATAGTCGTCGGACATGTCGGCAGCTGGCCAACCTAGACCCGGGGTCGTGGGGACGACCCTATTGTCGTCGGACATGACGGTGGCGGGCCAATCTAGTCCCGGGGTCGTGGGGACGACCCTATAGTCGTCGGACAAGTCGGCGGCGGGCCAAGCCTGTCCCGGGGTCGTGGGGACGACCCTATAATCGTCGGAAATGACGGTGGCGGTCCAATCTAGTCCCGGGGTCGTGGGGACGACCCTATAATCGTTGAACATGACGGTGGCGGGCCAATCTAGTCCCGGGGTCGTAGGGACGACCCTATAGTCGTCGGACATGTTGGCGATTGGGCAACATTGGCCCGGGGTCGTCGGGACGACCCTATAGTCGTCGGACATGTCGGCGGCTGGCCAACCTAGTCCCGGGGTCGTGGGGACGACCCTATAGTCGTCGGACATTTCGGCGGCTTGCCAACTTTGGCCCGGGGTCGTGGGGACGACCCTATAGTCGTCGGACATGTCGGCGGCTGGCCAGCTTTGGCCCGTGGTTGTGGGGACGACCCTATAGTCGTTGGACATGACGGTGGCGGGCCAATCTAGTCCCGGGGTCGTGGGGACGACCCTATAGTCGTGGGACATGTCGGCGGCTGGCCAACTTTGGCCCGGTGTCGTGGGGACGACTCTATAGTCGTCGGAAATGTCGGCGGCTGGCCAACCTGGACCCGGGGTCGTGGGGACGACCCTATAGTCGTCGGACTTGACGGTGGCGGGCCGATCTAGTCCCGGGGTCGTGGGGACGACCCTACAGTCGTCGGACATTTCGGCGGCTGGCCAACTTTGGCCCGTGGTCGTGGGGACGATCCAATAGTCGTCGGACATGTCGGCGGCTGGTCAACTTTGGCCCGTGGTTGTGGGGACGACCCTATAGTCGTTGGACATGACGGTGGCGGGCCAATCTAGTCCCGGGGTCGTGGGGACGACCCGATAGTCGTCGGACAAGACGGCGGCTGGACATCTTTGGCCCGGGGTCGTGGGGACGACCCTATAATCGTCGGACATGTCGGCGGCTGGCCAACTTTGGCCCGGTGTCGTGGGGACGACTCTATAGTCGTCGGAAATGTCGGCGGCTGGCCAACTTTGGCCCGTGGTTGTGGGGACGACCCTATAGTCGTTGGACATGACGGTGGCTTGTCAGCCTAGTCCCGGGGTCGTGGGTACGACCCTATATTCGTCGGACAAGACGGCGGCTGGACATCTTTAGCCCGGGGTCGTGGAGACGACCCTATAGTCGTCGGACATGTTGGCGGCTTGTCAGCCTAGTCACAGGGTCGTGGGTACGACCCTATAGTCGTCGGACATGTCGGCGGCGGGCCAACTTTGGCCCGGTGTCGTGGGGACGACTCTATAGTCGTCGGAAATGTCGGCGGCTGGCCAACCTGGACCCGGGGTCGTGGGGACGACCCTATTGTCGTCGGACATGACGGTGGCGGACCAATCTAGTCTCGGGGTCGTGGGGACGACCCTATAGTCGTCGGACATGTCGGCGGCTGGCCAACTTTAGCCCGGGGTCGTGGGGGCGACCCTATAGCCGTCGGACTTGACGGTGGCGGGCCAATCTAGTCCCGGGGTCGTGGGGACGACCCTACAGTCGTCGGACATTTCGGCGGCTTGCCAACTTTGGCCCGGGGTCGTGGGGACGACCCTATAGTCGTCGGACATGACGGTGGCGGGCCAATTTAGTCCCGGGGTCGTGGGGACGACCCTATAGTCGTCGGACATTTCGGCTGCTTGCCAACTTTGGCCCGGGGTCGTGGGGACGACCCTATAGTCGTCGGACATTTCGGCGGCATGCCAACATTGGCCCGTGGTCGTGGGGACGACCCTATAGTCGTTGGACATGACGGTGGCGGGCTAATCTAGTCCCGGGGTCGTAGGGACGACCCTATAGTCGTTGGACATGTCGGCGATTGGCCAACATTGGCCCGGGGTCGTGGGGACGACCCTATAGTCGTCGGACATGTCGGCGGCTGGCCAACTTTGGCGCGTGGTCGTGGGGACGATCCGATTGTCGTCGGACATGTCGGCGGCTGGCCAAATTTGGCCCGTGGTCGTGGGGACGATCCAATAGTCGTCGGACATGTCGGCGGCTGGCCAACTTTGGCGCGTGGTCGTGGGGACGATCCGATTGTCGTCGGACATGTCGGCGGCTGGCCAACCTAGACCCGGGGTCGTGGGGACGACCCTATTGTCGTCGGACATGGCGGTGGCGGGCCAATCTAGTCCCGTGGTCGTGGGGACGACCCTATAGTCTTCGGACATGACGGTAGCGGGCCAATCTAGTCCCGAGGTCCTGGGGACGACCCTATAGTAGTCGGACATGTCGGCGGCTGTCCAACTTTGGCCCGGTGTCGTGGGGACGACTCTATAGTCGTCGGACATGTCGGCGGCTGGCCAACCTAGACCCGGGGTCGTGGGGACGACCCTATTGTCGTCGGACATGACGGTGGCGGGCCAATCTAGTCCCGGGGTCGTGGGGACGACCCTATAGTCGTCGGACAAGTCGGCGGCGGGCCAAGCCTGTCCCGGGGTCGTGGGGACGACCCTATAATCGTCGGAAATGACGGTGGCGGTCCAATCTAGTCCCGGGGTCGTGGGGACGACCCTATAATCGTTGAACATGACGGTGACGGGCCAATCTAGTCCCGGGGTCGTAGGGACGAACCTATAGTCGTCGGACATGTTGGCGATTGGGCAACATTGGCCCGGGGTCGTCGGGACGACCCTATAGTCGTCGGACATGTCGGCGGCTGGCCAACCTAGTCCCGGGGTCGTGGGGACGACCCTATAGTCGTCGGACATTTCGGCGGCTTGCCAACTTTGGCCCGGGGTCGTGGGGACGACCCTATAGTCGTCGGACATGTCGGCGGCTGGCCAGCTTTGGCCCGTGGTTGTGGGGACGACCCTATAGTCGTTGGACATGACGGTGGCGGGCCAATCTAGTCCCGGGGTCGT
The DNA here is from genome assembly GCA_963932275.1 of Andrena praecox. Lineage (NCBI taxonomy): Eukaryota > Metazoa > Arthropoda > Insecta > Hymenoptera > Andrenidae > Andrena > Andrena praecox. The sequence goes on from CAWVQO010000091.1 coordinate 46,769, forward strand.
GGGGACGACCCTATAGTCGTGGGACATGTCGGCGGCTGGCCAACTTTGGCCCGGTGTCGTGGGGACGACTCTATAGTCGTCGGAAATGTCGCCGGCTGGCCAACCTGGACCCGGGGTCGTGGGGACGACCCTATAGTCGTCGGACTTGACGGTGGCGGGCCGATCTAGTCCCGGGGTCGTGGGGACGACCCTACAGTCGTCGGACATTTCGGCGGCTGGCCAACTTTGGCCCGTGGTCGTGGGGACGATCCAATAGTCGTCGGACATGTCGGCGGCTGGTCAACTTTGGCCCGTGGTTGTGGGGACGACCCTATAGTCGTTGGACATGACGGTGGCGGGCCAATCTAGTCCCGGGGTCGTGGGGACGACCCGATAGTCGTCGGACAAGACGGCGGCTGGACATCTTTGGCCCGGGGTCGTGGGGACGACCCTATAATCGTCGGACATGTCGGCGGCTGGCCAACTTTGGCCCGGTGTCGTGGGGACGACTCTATAGTCGTCGGAAATGTCGGCGGCTGGCCAACCTGGACCCGGGGTCGTGGGGACGACCCTATTGTCGTCGGACATGACGGTGGCGGGCCAATCTAGTCTCGGGGTCGTGGGGACGACCCTATAGTCGTCGGACATGTCGGCGGCTGGCCAACTTTGGCGCGTGGTCGTGGGGACGATCCGATTGTCGTCGGACATGTCGGCGGCTGGCCAACTTTGGCCCGTGGTCGTGGGGACGATCCGATTGTCGTGGGACATGTCGGCGGCTGGCCAACCTAGACCCGGGGTCGTGGGGACGACCCTATTGTCGTCGGACATGACGGTGGCGGGCCAATCTAGTCCCGGGTTCGTGGGGACGACCCTATAGTCGTCGGACCTGTCGGCGGCTGGCCAACTTTGGACCGGTGTCGTGGGGACGACTCTATAGTCGTCGGAAATGTCGGCGGCTGGCCAACCTGGACTCGGGGTCGTGGGGACGACCCTATAGTCGTCGGACAAGACGGCGGCTGGACATCTTTGGCCCGGGGTCGTGGGGACGACCCTATAGTCGTCGGACATGACGGTGGCGGACCAATCTAGTCCCGGGGTCGTGGGGACGACCCTATAGTCGTCGGACATGTCGGCGGCTGGCCAACTTTGGCCCGTGGTCGTGGGGACGATCCAATAGTCGTCGGACATGTCGGCGGCTGGCCAACTTTGGCCCGTGGTTGTGGGCACGACCCTATAGTCGTTGGACATGACGGTGGCGGGCCAATCTAGTCCCGGGGTCGTGGGGACGACCCTATAGTCGTCGGACATGTTGGCGGCTTGTCAGCCTAGTCCCAGGGTCGTGGGTACGACCCTATAGTCGTCGGACAAGTCGGCGGCGGGCCAACCTTGTCCCGGGGTCGTGGGGACGACCCTATAGTCGTCGGACATGTCGGCGCCTGGCCAACTTTGGCCCGGTGTCGTGGGGACGACTCTATAGTCGTCGGAAATGTCGGCGGCTGGCCAACCTGGACCCGGGGTCGTGGGGACGACCCTATTGTCGTCGGACATGACGGTGGCGGGCCACTCTAGTCTCGCGGTCGTGGGGACGACCCTATAACCGTCGGACATGACGGTGGCGGGTCAATCTAGTCCCGGGGTCGTGGGGACGACCCTATAGTCGTCGGACATGTCGGCGGCTGGCCAACTTTGGCCCGGTGTCGTGGGGACGACTCTATAGTCGTCGGAAATGTCGGCGGCTGGCCAACCTGGACCCGGGGTCGTGGGGACGACCCTATAGTCGTCGGACTTGACGGTGGCGGGCCAATCTAGTCCCGGGGTCGTGGGGACGACCCTACAGTCGTCGGACATTTCGGCGGCTTGCCAACTTTGGCCTGGGGTCGTGGGACGACCCTATAGTCGTCGGACTTGACGGTAGCGGGCCAATCTAGTCCCGAGGTCGTGGGGACGACCCTATAGTCTTCGGACATGACGGTAGCGGGCCATTCTAGACCCGAGGTCGTGGGGACGACCCTATAGTAGTCGGACATGTCGGCGGCTGTCCAACTTTGGCGCGGTGTCATGGGGACGACTCTATAGTCGTCGGACATGTCGGCAGCTGCACAACCTAGACCCGGGGTCGTGGGGACGACCCTATTGTCGTCGGACATGAAGGTGGCGGGCCAATCTAGTCTCGGGGTCGTGGGGACGACCCTATAGTCGTCGGACATGTCGGCGGCTGGCCAACTTTGGCCCGGGGTCGTGGGGACGACCCTATAGTCGTCGGACATGACGGTGGCGGACCAATCTAGTCCCGGGGTCGTGGGTACGACCCTATAGTCGTCGGACAAGTCGGCGGCTGGCCAACCTGGACCCGGGGTCGTGGGGACGACCCTATTGTCGTCGGACATGACGGTGGCGGGCCAATCTAGTCTCGGGGTCGTGGGGACGACCCTATAGTCGTCGGACATGTCGGCGTCTGGCCAACTTTGGCCCGCGGTCGTGGGGACGACTCTATAGTCGTCGGACATGTCGGCGTCTGGCCAACTTTGGCCCGCGGTCGTGGGGACGACTCTATAGTCGTCGGAAATGTCGGCGGCTGGCCAACCTGGACTCGGGGTCGTGGGGACGACCCTATAGTCGTCGGACAAGACGGCGGCTGGACATCTTTGGCCCGGGGTCGTGGGGACGACCCTATAGTCGTCGGACATGTTGGCGGCTTGTCAGCCTAGTCCCGGGGTGGTGGGTACGACCCTATAGTCGTCGGACAAGTCGGCGGCGGGCCAACCTTGTCCCGGGGTCGTGGGGACGACCCTATAGTCGTCGGACATGTCGGCAGCTGGCCAACTTTGGCCCGGGGTCGTGGGGACGACCCTATAGTCGTCGGACATGTCGGCGGCTGGCCAACTTTGGCCCGTGGTTGTGGGCACGACCCTATAGTCGTTGGACATGACGGTGGCGGGCCAATCTAGTCCCGGGGTCGTGGGGACGACCCTATAGTCGTCGGACATGTTGGCGGCTTGTCAGCCTAGTCCCAGGGTCGTGGGTACGACCCTATAGTCGTCGGACAAGTCGGCGGCGGGCCAACCTTGTCCCGGGGTCGTGGGGACGACCCTATAGTCGTCGGACATGTCGGCGGCTGGCCAACTTTGGCCCGGTGTCGTGGGGACGACTCTATAGTCGTCGGAAATGTCGGCGGCTGGCCAACCTGGACCCGGGGTCGTGGGGACGACCCTATAGTCGTCGGACATGTTGGCGGCTTGTCAGCCTAGTCCCAGGGTCGTGGGTACGACCCTATAGTCGTCGGACAAGTCGGCGGCGGGCCAACCTTGTCCCGGGGTCGTGGGGACGACCCTATAGTCGTCGGACATGTCGGCGGCTGGCCAACTTTGGCCCGGTGTCGTGGGGACGACTCTATAGTCGTCGGAAATGTCGGCGGCTGGCCAACCTGGACCCGGGGTCGTGGGGACGACCCTATAGTCGTCGGACTTGACGGTGGCGGGCCAATCTAGTCCCGGGGTCGTGGGGACGACCCTACAGTCGTCGGACATTTCGGCGGCTTGCCAACTTTGGTCCGGGGTCGTGGGACGACCCTATAGTCGTCGGACTTGACGGTAGCGGGCCAATCTAGTCCCGAGGTCGTGGGGACGACCCTATAGTCTTCGGACATGACGGTAGCGGGCCATTCTAGACCCGAGGTCGTGGGGACGACCCTATAGTAGTCGGACATGTCGGCGGCTGTCCAACTTTGGCGCGGTGTCATGGGGACGACTCTATAGTCGTCGGACATGTCGGCAGCTGCACAACCTAGACCCGGGGTCGTGGGGACGACCCTATTGTCGTCGGACAAGACGGCGGCTGGACATCTTTGGCCCGGGGTCGTGGGGACGACCCTATAGTCGTCGGACATGTCGGCGGCTGGCCAACTTTGGCCCGGTGTCGTGGGGACGACCCTACAGTCTTCGGACATTTCGGCGGCTTGCCATCTTTGGCCCGGGGTCGTGGGGACGACCCTATAGTCGTCGGACATTTCGGCGGCATGCCAACTTTGGCCCGTGGTCGTGGGGACGACCCTATAGTCGTCGGACATGTCGGCAGCTGGCCAACTTTGGCCCGGGGTCGTGGGGACGACCCTATAGTCGTCGGACATGTCGGCGGCTGGCCAACTTTGGCCCGTGGTTGTGGGCACGACCCTATAGTCGTTGGACATGACGGTGGCGGGCCAATCTAGTCCCGGGGTCGTGGGGACGACCCTATAGTCGTCGGACATGTTGGCGGCTTGTCAGCCTAGTCCCAGGGTCGTGGGTACGACCCTATAGTCGTCGGACAAGTCGGCGGCGGGCCAACCTTGTCCCGGGGTCGTGGGGACGACCCTATAGTCGTCGGACATGTCGGCGGCTGGCCAACTTTGGCCCGGTGTTGTGGGGACGACTCTATAGTCGTCGGAAATGTCGGCGGCTGGCCAACCTGGACCCGGGGTCGTGGGGACGACCCTATAACCGTCGGACATGACGGTGGCGGGTCAATCTAGTCCCGGGGTCGTGGGGACGACCCTATAGTCGTCGGACATGTCGGCGGCTGGCCAACTTTGGCCCGGTGTCGTGGGGACGACTCTATAGTCGTCGGAAATGTCGGCGGCTGGCCAACCTGGACCCGGGGTCGTGGGGACGACCCTATAGTCGTCGGACTTGACGGTGGCGGGCCAATCTAGTCCCGGGGTCGTGGGGACGACCCTACAGTCGTCGGACATTTCGGCGGCTTGCCAACTTTGGCCCGGGGTCGTGGGACGACCCTATAGTCGTCGGACTTGTCGGTAGCGGGCCAATCTAGTCCCGAGGTCGTGGGGACGACCCTATAGTCTTCGGACATGACGGTAGCGGGCCATTCTAGACCCGAGGTCGTGGGGACGACCCTATAGTAGTCGGACATGTCGGCGGCTGTCCAACTTTGGCGCGGTGTCGTGGGGACGACTCTATAGTCGGACATGTCGGCAGCTGGGCAACCTAGACCCGGGGTCGTGGGGACGACCCTATTGTCGTCGGACATGAAGGTGGCGGGCCAATCTAGTCTCGGGGTCGTGGGGACGACCCTATAGTCGTCGGACATGTCGGCGGCTGGCCAACTTTGGCCCGGGGTCGTGGGGACGACCCTATAGTCGTCGGACATGACGGTGGCGGACCAATCTAGTCTCGGGGTCGTGGGTACGACCCTATAGTCGTCGGACAAGTCGGCGGCTGGACAACCTAGACCCGGGGTCGTGGGGACGACCCTATAGTCGTCGGACATGTCGGCGGCTGGCCAACTTTGGCCCGTGGTTGTGGGGACGACCCTATAGTCGTTGGACATGACGGTGGCGGGCCAATCTAGTCCCGGGGTCGTGGGGACGACCCTATAGTCGTCGGACAAGTCGGCGGCTGGCCAACCTAGACCCGGGGTCGTGGGGACGACCCTATTGTCGTCGGACATGGCGGTGGCGGGCCAATCTAGTCCCGTGGTCGTGGGGACGACCCTATAGTCTTCGGACATGACGGTAACGGGCCAATCTAGTCCCGGGGTCGTGGGGACGACCCTATTGTCGTCGGACATGACGGTGGCGGGCCAATCTAGTCCCGGGGTCGTGGGGACGACCCTATAATCGTCGGACATGACGGTGGCGGGCCAATCTAGTCCCGGGGTCGTGGGGACGACCCTATAGTCGTCGGACATGTCGGCGGCTGGCCAACTTTGGCCCGGTGTCGTGGGGACGACTCTATAGTCGTCGGAAATGTCGGCGGCTGGCCATACTGGACCCGGGGTCGTGGGGACGACCCTATTGTCGTCGGACATGACGGTGGCGGGCCAATCTAGTCTCGGGGTCGTGGGGACGACCCTATAGTCGTCGGACATGTCGGCGGCTGGCCAACTTTGGCCCGGGGTCGTGGGGACGACCCTATAGTCGTCGGACATGACGGTGGCGGACCAATCTAGTCCCGGGGTCGTGGGGACGACCCTATAGTCGTCGGACATGTCAGCGGCTGGCCAACATTGGTCCGCGGTCGTGGGGACGATCCAATAGTCGTCGGACATGTCGGCGGCTGGCCAACTTTGGCCCGTGGTTGTGGGGACGACCCTATAGTCGTTGGACATGACGGTGGCGGGCCAATCTAGTCTCGGGGTCGTGGGGACGACCCTATTGTCGTCGGACATGACGGTGGCGGGCCAACATTGGCCCGGGGTCGTGGGGACGACTCTATAGTCGTCGGACATTTCGGCGGCATGCCAACTTTGGCCCGTGGTCGTGGGGACGACCCTATAGTTGTTGGACATGACGGTGGCGGGCTAATCTAGTCCCGGGGTCGTAGGGACGACCCTATAGTCGTTGGACATGTCGGCGATTGGCCAACATTGGCCCGGGGTCGTGGGGACGACCCTATAGTCGTCGGACATGTCGGCGGCTGGCCAACTTTGGCCCGTGGTTGTGGGGACGACCCTATAGTCGTTGGACATGACGGTGGCTTGTCAGCCTAGTCCCGGGGTCGTGGGTACGACCCTATATTCGTCGGACAAGACGGCGGCTGGACATCTTTAGCCCGGGGTCGTGGAGACGACCCTATAGTCGTCGGACATGTTGGCGGCTTGTCAGCCTAGTCACAGGGTCGTGGGTACGACCCTATAGTCGTCGGACATGTCGGCGGCGGGCCAACTTTGGCCCGGTGTCGTGGGGACGACTCTATAGTCGTCGGAAATGTCGGCGGCTGGCCAACCTGGACCCGGGGTCGTGGGGACGACCCTATTGTCGTCGGACATGACGGTGGCGGACCAATCTAGTCTCGGGGTCGTGGGGACGACCCTATAGTCGTCGGACATGTCGGCGGCTGGCCAACTTTGGCCCGGGGTCGTGGGGACGACCCTATAGCCGTCGGACTTGACGGTGGCGGGCCAATCTAGTCCCGGGGTCGTGGGGACGACCCTACAGTCGTCGGACATTTCGGCGGCTTGCCAACTTTGGCCCGGGGTCGTGGGGACGACCCTATAGTCGTCGGACATGACGGTGGCGGGCCAATTTAGTCCCGGGGTCGTGGGGACGACCCTATAGTCGTCGGACATTTCGGCTGCTTGCCAACTTTGGCCCGGGGTCGTGGGGACGACCCTATAGTCGTCGGACATTTCGGCGGCATGCCAACTTTGGCCCGTGGTCGTGGGGACGACCCTATAGTCATTGGACATGACGGTGGCGGGCTAATCTAGTCCCGGGGTCGTAGGGACGACCCTATAGTCGTTGGACATGTCGGCGATTGGCCAACATTGGCCCGGGGTCGTGGGGAGGACCCTATAGTCGTCGGACATGTCGGCGGCTGGCCAACTTTGGCGCGTGGTCGTGGGGACGATCCGATTGTCGTCGGACATGTCGGCGGCTGGCCAAATTTGGCCCGTGGTCGTGGGGACGATCCAATAGTCGTCGGACATGTCGGCGGCTGGCCAACTTTGGCGCGTGGTCGTGGGGACGATCCGATTGTCGTCGGACATGTCGGCGGCTGGCCAACCTAGACCCGGGGTCGTGGGGACGACCCTATTGTCGTCGGACATGGCGGTGGCGGGCCAATCTAGTCCCGTGGTCGTGGGGACGACCCTATAGTCTTCGGACATGACGGTAGCGGGCCAATCTAGACCCGAGGTCCTGGGGACGACCCTATAGTAGTCGGACATGTCGGCGGCTGTCCAACTTTGGCCCGGTGTCGTGGGGACGACTCTATAGTCGTCGGACATGTCGGCAGCTGGCCAACCTAGACCCGGGGTCGTGGGGACGACCCTATTGTCGTCGGACATGACGGTGGCGGGCCAATCTAGTCCCGGGGTCGTGGGGACGACCCTATAGTCGTCGGACAAGTCGGCGGCGGGCCAAGCCTGTCCCGGGGTCGTGGGGACGACCCTATAATCGTCGGAAATGACGGTGGCGGTCCAATCTAGTCCCGGGGTCGTGGGGACGACCCTATAATCGTTGAACATGACGGTGGCGGGCCAATCTAGTCCCGGGGTCGTAGGGACGACCCTATAGTCGTCGGACATGTTGGCGATTGGGCAACATTGGCCCGGGGTCGTCGGGACGACCCTATAGTCGTCGGACATGTCGGCGGCTGGCCAACCTAGTCCCGGGGTCGTGGGGACGACCCTATAGTCGTCGGACATTTCGGCGGCTTGCCAACTTTGGCCCGGGGTCGTGGGGACGACCCTATAGTCGTCGGACATGTCGGCGGCTGGCCAGCTTTGGCCCGTGGTTGTGGGGACGACCCTATAGTCGTTGGACATGACGGTGGCGGGCCAATCTAGTCCCGGGGTCGTGGGGACGACCCTATAGTCGTGGGACATGTCGGCGGCTGGCCAACTTTGGCCCGGTGTCGTGGGGACGACTCTATAGTCGTCGGAAATGTCGGCGGCTGGCCAACCTGGACCCGGGGTCGTGGGGACGACCCTATAGTCGTCGGACTTGACGGTGGCGGGCCGATCTAGTCCCGGGGTCGTGGGGACGACCCTACAGTCGTCGGACATTTCGGCGGCTGGCCAACTTTGGCCCGTGGTCGTGGGGACGATCCAATAGTCGTCGGACATGTCGGCGGCTGGTCAACTTTGGCCCGTGGTTGTGGGGACGACCCTATAGTCGTTGGACATGACGGTGGCGGGCCAATCTAGTCCCGGGGTCGTGGGGACGACCCGATAGTCGTCGGACAAGACGGCGGCTGGACATCTTTGGCCCGGGGTCGTGGGGACGACCCTATAATCGTCGGACATGTCGGCGGCTGGCCAACTTTGGCCCGGTGTCGTGGGGACGACTCTATAGTCGTCGGAAATGTCGGCGGCTGGCCAACTTTGGCCCGTGGTTGTGGGGACGACCCTATAGTCGTTGGACATGACGGTGGCTTGTCAGCCTAGTCCCGGGGTCGTGGGTACGACCCTATATTCGTCGGACAAGACGGCGGCTGGACATCTTTAGCCCGGGGTCGTGGAGACGACCCTATAGTCGTCGGACATGTTGGCGGCTTGTCAGCCTAGTCACAGGGTCGTGGGTACGACCCTATAGTCGTCGGACATGTCGGCGGCGGGCCAACTTTGGCCCGGTGTCGTGGGGACGACTCTATAGTCGTCGGAAATGTCGGCGGCTGGCCAACCTGGACCCGGGGTCGTGGGGACGACCCTATTGTCGTCGGACATGACGGTGGCGGACCAATCTAGTCTCGGGGTCGTGGGGACGACCCTATAGTCGTCGGACATGTCGGCGGCTGGCCAACTTTAGCCCGGGGTCGTGGGGACGACCCTATAGCCGTCGGACTTGACGGTGGCGGGCCAATCTAGTCCCGGGGTCGTGGGGACGACCCTACAGTCGTCGGACATTTCGGCGGCTTGCCAACTTTGGCCCGGGGTCGTGGGGACGACCCTATAGTCGTCGGACATGACGGTGGCGAACCAATTTAGTCCCGGGGTCGTGGGGACGACCCTATAGTCGTCGGACATTTCGGCTGCTTGCCAACTTTGGCCCGGGGTCGTGGGGACGACCCTATAGTCGTCGGACATTTCGGCGGCATGCCAACTTTGGCCCGTGGTCGTGGGGACGACCCTATAGTCGTTGGACATGACGGTGGCGGGCTAATCTAGTCCCGGGGTCGTAGGGACGACCCTATAGTCGTTGGACATGTCGGCGATTGGCCAACATTGGCCCGGGGTCGTGGGGACGACCCTATAGTCGTCGGACATGTCGGCGGCTGGCCAACTTTGGCGCGTGGTCGTGGGGACGATCCGATTGTCGTCGGACATGTCGGCGGCTGGCCAAATTTGGCCCGTGGTCGTGGGGACGATCCAATAGTCGTCGGACATGTCGGCGGCTGGCCAACTTTGGCGCGTGGTCGTGGGGACGATCCGATTGTCGTCGGACATGTCGGCGGCTGGCCAACCTAGACCCGGGGTCGTGGGGACGACCCTATTGTCGTCGGACATGGCGGTGGCGGGCCAATCTAGTCCCGTGGTCGTGGGGACGACCCTATAGTCTTCGGACATGACGGTAGCGGGCCAATCTAGTCCCGAGGTCCTGGGGACGACCCTATAGTAGTCGGACATGTCGGCGGCTGTCCAACTTTGGCCCGGTGTCGTGGGGACGACTCTATAGTCGTCGGACATGTCGGCGGCTGGCCAACCTAGACCCGGGGTCGTGGGGACGACCCTATTGTCGTCGGACATGACGGTGGCGGGCCAATCTAGTCCCGGGGTCGTGGGGACGACCCTATAGTCGTCGGACAAGTCGGCGGCGGGCCAAGCCTGTCCCGGGGTCGTGGGGACGACCCTATAATCGTCGGAAATGACGGTGGCGGTCCAATCTAGTCCCGGGGTCGTGGGGACGACCCTATAATCGTTGAACATGACGGTGACGGGCCAATCTAGTCCCGGGGTCGTAGGGACGAACCTATAGTCGTCGGACATGTTGGCGATTGGGCAACATTGGCCCGGGGTCGTCGGGACGACCCTATAGTCGTCGGACATGTCGGCGGCTGGCCAACCTAGTCCCGGGGTCGTGGGGACGACCCTATAGTCGTCGGACATTTCGGCGGCTTGCCAACTTTGGCCCGGGGTCGTGGGGACGACCCTATAGTCGTCGGACATGTCGGCGGCTGGCCAGCTTTGGCCCGTGGTTGTGGGGACGACCCTATAGTCGTTGGACATGACGGTGGCGGGCCAATCTAGTCCCGGGGTCGTGGGGACGACCCTATAGTCGTGGGACATGTCGGCGGCTGGCCAACTTTGGCCCGGTGTCGTGGGGACGACTCTATAGTCGTCGGAAATGTCGCCGGCTGGCCAACCTGGACCCGGGGTCGTGGGGACGACCCTATAGTCGTCGGACTTGACGGTGGCGGGCCGATCTAGTCCCGGGGTCGTGGGGACGACCCTACAGTCGTCGGACATTTCGGCGGCTGGCCAACTTTGGCCCGTGGTCGTGGGGACGATCCAATAGTCGTCGGACATGTCGGCGGCTGGTCAACTTTGGCCCGTGGTTGTGGGGACGACCCTATAGTCGTTGGACATGACGGTGGCGGGCTAATCTAGTCCCGGGGTCGTAGGGACGACCCTATAGTCGTTGGACATGTCGGCGATTGGCCAACATTGGCCCGGGGTCGTGGGGACGACCCTATAGTCGTCGGACATGTCGGCGGCTGGCCAACTTTGGCGCGTGGTCGTGGGGACGATCCGATTGTCGTCGGACATGTCGGCGGCTGGCCAAATTTGGCCCGTGGTCGTGGGGACGATCCAATAGTCGTCGGACATGTCGGCGGCTGGCCAACTTTGGCGCGTGGTCGTGGGGACGATCCGATTGTCGTCGGACATGTCGGCGGCTGGCCAACCTAGACCCGGGGTCGTGGGGACGACCCTATTGTCGTCGGACATGGCGGTGGCGGGCCAATCTAGTCCCGTGGTCGTGGGGACGACCCTATAGTCTTCGGACATGACGGTAGCGGGCCAATCTAGTCCCGAGGTCCTGGGGACGACCCTATAGTAGTCGGACATGTCGGCGGCTGTCCAACTTTGGCCCGGTGTCGTGGGGACGACTCTATAGTCGTCGGACATGTCGGCGGCTGGCCAACCTAGACCCGGGGTCGTGGGGACGACCCTATTGTCGTCGGACATGACGGTGGCGGGCCAATCTAGTCCCGGGGTCGTGGGGACGACCCTATAGTCGTCGGACAAGTCGGCGGCGGGCCAAGCCTGTCCCGGGGTCGTGGGGACGACCCTATAATCGTCGGAAATGACGGTGGCGGTCCAATCTAGTCCCGGGGTCGTGGGGACGACCCTATAATCGTTGAACATGACGGTGACGGGCCAATCTAGTCCCGGGGTCGTAGGGACGAACCTATAGTCGTCGGACATGTTGGCGATTGGGCAACATTGGCCCGGGGTCGTCGGGACGACCCTATAGTCGTCGGACATGTCGGCGGCTGGCCAACCTAGTCCCGGGGTCGTGGGGACGACCCTATAGTCGTCGGACATTTCGGCGGCTTGCCAACTTTGGCCCGGGGTCGTGGGGACGACCCTATAGTCGTCGGACATGTCGGCGGCTGGCCAGCTTTGGCCCGTGGTTGTGGGGACGACCCTATAGTCGTTGGACATGACGGTGGCGGGCCAATCTAGTCCCGGGGTCGTGGGGACGACCCTATAGTCGTGGGACATGTCGGCGGCTGGCCAACTTTGGCCCGGTGTCGTGGGGACGACTCTATAGTCGTCGGAAATGTCGCCGGCTGGCCAACCTGGACCCGGGGTCGTGGGGACGACCCTATAGTCGTCGGACTTGACGGTGGCGGGCCGATCTAGTCCCGGGGTCGTGGGGACGACCCTACAGTCGTCGGACATTTCGGCGGCTGGCCAACTTTGGCCCGTGGTCGTGGGGACGATCCAATAGTCGTCGGACATGTCGGCGGCTGGTCAACTTTGGCCCGTGGTTGTGGGGACGACCCTATAGTCGTTGGACATGACGGTGGCGGGCCAATCTAGTCCCGGGGTCGTGGGGACGACCCGATAGTCGTCGGACAAGACGGCGGCTGGACATCTTTGGCCCGGGGTCGTGGGGACGACCCTATAATCGTCGGACATGTCGGCGGCTGGCCAACTTTGGCCCGGTGTCGTGGGGACGACTCTATAGTCGTCGGAAATGTCGGCGGCTGGCCAACCTGGACCCGGGGTCGTGGGGACGACCCTATTGTCGTCGGACATGACGGTGGCGGGCCAATCTAGTCTCGGGGTCGTGGGGACGACCCTATAGTCGTCGGACATGTCGGCGGCTGGCCAACTTTGGCGCGTGGTCGTGGGGACGATCCGATTGTCGTCGGACATGTCGGCGGCTGGCCAACTTTGGCCCGTGGTCGTGGGGACGATCCGATTGTCGTGGGACATGTCGGCGGCTGGCCAACCTAGACCCGGGGTCGTGGGGACGACCCTATTGTCGTCGGACATGACGGTGGCGGGCCAATCTAGTCCCGGGTTCGTGGGGACGACCCTATAGTCGTCGGACCTGTCGGCGGCTGGCCAACTTTGGACCGGTGTCGTGGGGACGACTCTATAGTCGTCGGAAATGTCGGCGGCTGGCCAACCTGGACTCGGGGTCGTGGGGACGACCCTATAGTCGTCGGACAAGACGGCGGCTGGACATCTTTGGCCCGGGGTCGTGGGGACGACCCTATAGTCGTCGGACATGACGGTGGCGGACCAATCTAGTCCCGGGGTCGTGGGGACGACCCTATAGTCGTCGGACATGTCGGCGGCTGGCCAACTTTGGCCCGTGGTCGTGGGGACGATCCAATAGTCGTCGGACATGTCGGCGGCTGGCCAACTTTGGCCCGTGGTTGTGGGCACGACCCTATAGTCGTTGGACATGACGGTGGCGGGCCAATCTAGTCCCGGGGTCGTGGGGACGACCCTATAGTCGTCGGACATGTTGGCGGCTTGTCAGCCTAGTCCCAGGGTCGTGGGTACGACCCTATAGTCGTCGGACAAGTCGGCGGCGGGCCAACCTTGTCCCGGGGTCGTGGGGACGACCCTATAGTCGTCGGACATGTCGGCGCCTGGCCAACTTTGGCCCGGTGTCGTGGGGACGACTCTATAGTCGTCGGAAATGTCGGCGGCTGGCCAACCTGGACCCGGGGTCGTGGGGACGACCCTATTGTCGTCGGACATGACGGTGGCGGGCCACTCTAGTCTCGCGGTCGTGGGGACGACCCTATAACCGTCGGACATGACGGTGGCGGGTCAATCTAGTCCCGGGGTCGTGGGGACGACCCTATAGTCGTCGGACATGTCGGCGGCTGGCCAACTTTGGCCCGGTGTCGTGGGGACGACTCTATAGTCGTCGGAAATGTCGGCGGCTGGCCAACCTGGACCCGGGGTCGTGGGGACGACCCTATAGTCGTCGGACTTGACGGTGGCGGGCCAATCTAGTCCCGGGGTCGTGGGGACGACCCTACAGTCGTCGGACATTTCGGCGGCTTGCCAACTTTGGCCTGGGGTCGTGGGACGACCCTATAGTCGTCGGACTTGACGGTAGCGGGCCAATCTAGTCCCGAGGTCGTGGGGACGACCCTATAGTCTTCGGACATGACGGTAGCGGGCCATTCTAGACCCGAGGTCGTGGGGACGACCCTATAGTAGTCGGACATGTCGGCGGCTGTCCAACTTTGGCGCGGTGTCATGGGGACGACTCTATAGTCGTCGGACATGTCGGCAGCTGCACAACCTAGACCCGGGGTCGTGGGGACGACCCTATTGTCGTCGGACATGAAGGTGGCGGGCCAATCTAGTCTCGGGGTCGTGGGGACGACCCTATAGTCGTCGGACATGTCGGCGGCTGGCCAACTTTGGCCCGGGGTCGTGGGGACGACCCTATAGTCGTCGGACATGACGGTGGCGGACCAATCTAGTCCCGGGGTCGTGGGTACGACCCTATAGTCGTCGGACAAGTCGGCGGCTGGCCAACCTGGACCCGGGGTCGTGGGGACGACCCTATTGTCGTCGGACATGACGGTGGCGGGCCAATCTAGTCTCGGGGTCGTGGGGACGACCCTATAGTCGTCGGACATGTCGGCGTCTGGCCAACTTTGGCCCGCGGTCGTGGGGACGACTCTATAGTCGTCGGACATGTCGGCGTCTGGCCAACTTTGGCCCGCGGTCGTGGGGACGACTCTATAGTCGTCGGAAATGTCGGCGGCTGGCCAACCTGGACTCGGGGTCGTGGGGACGACCCTATAGTCGTCGGACAAGACGGCGGCTGGACATCTTTGGCCCGGGGTCGTGGGGACGACCCTATAGTCGTCGGACATGTTGGCGGCTTGTCAGCCTAGTCCCGGGGTGGTGGGTACGACCCTATAGTCGTCGGACAAGTCGGCGGCGGGCCAACCTTGTCCCGGGGTCGTGGGGACGACCCTATAGTCGTCGGACATGTCGGCAGCTGGCCAACTTTGGCCCGGGGTCGTGGGGACGACCCTATAGTCGTCGGACATGTCGGCGGCTGGCCAACTTTGGCCCGTGGTTGTGGGCACGACCCTATAGTCGTTGGACATGACGGTGGCGGGCCAATCTAGTCCCGGGGTCGTGGGGACGACCCTATAGTCGTCGGACATGTTGGCGGCTTGTCAGCCTAGTCCCAGGGTCGTGGGTACGACCCTATAGTCGTCGGACAAGTCGGCGGCGGGCCAACCTTGTCCCGGGGTCGTGGGGACGACCCTATAGTCGTCGGACATGTCGGCGGCTGGCCAACTTTGGCCCGGTGTCGTGGGGACGACTCTATAGTCGTCGGAAATGTCGGCGGCTGGCCAACCTGGACCCGGGGTCGTGGGGACGACCCTATAGTCGTCGGACATGTTGGCGGCTTGTCAGCCTAGTCCCAGGGTCGTGGGTACGACCCTATAGTCGTCGGACAAGTCGGCGGCGGGCCAACCTTGTCCCGGGGTCGTGGGGACGACCCTATAGTCGTCGGACATGTCGGCGGCTGGCCAACTTTGGCCCGGTGTCGTGGGGACGACTCTATAGTCGTCGGAAATGTCGGCGGCTGGCCAACCTGGACCCGGGGTCGTGGGGACGACCCTATAGTCGTCGGACTTGACAGTGGCGGGCCAATCTAGTCCCGGGGTCGTGGGGACGACCCTACAGTCGTCGGACATTTCGGCGGCTTGCCAACTTTGGCCCGGGGTCGTGGGACGACCCTATAGTCGTCGGACTTGTCGGTAGCGGGCCAATCTAGTCCCGAGGTCGTGGGGACGACCCTATAGTCTTCGGACATGACGGTAGCGGGCCATTCTAGACCCGAGGTCGTGGGGACGACCCTATAGTAGTCGGACATGTCGGCGGCTGTCCAACTTTGGCGCGGTGTCGTGGGGACGACTCTATAGTCGTCGGACATGTCGGCAGCTGGGCAACCTAGACCCGGGGTCGTGGGGACGACCCTATTGTCGTCGGACATGAAGGTGGCGGGCCAATCTAGTCTCGGGGTCGTGGGGACGACCCTATAGTCGTCGGACATGTCGGCGGCTGTCCAACTTTGGCGCGGTGTCGTGGGGACGACTCTATAGTCGTCGGACATGTCGGCAGCTGGGCAACCTAGACCCGGGGTCGTGGGGACGACTCTATAGTCGTCGGAAATGTCGGCGGCTGGCCAACCTGGACCCGGGGTCGTGGGGACGACCCTATAACCGTCGCACATGACGGTGGCGGGTCAATCTAGTCCCGGGGTCGTGGGGACGACACTATAGTCGTCGGACATGTCGGCGGCTGGCCAACTTTGGCCCGGTGTCGTGGGGACGACTCTATAGTCGTCGGAAATGTCGGCGGCTGGCCAACCTGGACCCGGGGTCGTGGGGACGACCCTATAGTCGTCGGACTTGACAGTGGCGGGCCAATCTAGTCCCGGGGTCGTGGGGACGACCCTACAGTCGTCGGACATTTCGGCGGCTTGCCAACTTTGGCCCGGGGTCGTGGGACGACCCTATAGTCGTCGGACTTGTCGGTAGCGGGCCAATCTAGTCCCGAGGTCGTGGGGACGACCCTATAGTCTTCGGACATGACGGTAGCGGGCCATTCTAGACCCGAGGTCGTGGGGACGACCCTATAGTAGTCGGACATGTCGGCGGCTGTCCAACTTTGGCGCGGTGTCGTGGGGACGACTCTATAGTCGTCGGACATGTCGGCAGCTGGGCAACCTAGACCCGGGGTCGTGGGGACGACCCTATTGTCGTCGGACATGAAGGTGGCGGGCCAATCTAGTCTCGGGGTCGTGGGGACGACCCTATAGTCGTCGGACATGTCGGCGGCTGGCCAACTTTGGCCCGGGGTCGTGGGGACGACCCTATAGTCGTCGGACATGACGGTGGCGGACCAATCTAGTCTCGGGGTCGTGGGTACGACCCTATAGTCGTCGGACAAGTCGGCGGCTGGACAACCGAGACCCGGGGTCGTGGGGACGAACCTATTGTCGTCGGACATGACGGTGGCGGGCCAATCTAGTCCCGGGGTCGTGGGGACGACCCTATAGTCGTCGGACATGTCGGCGGCTGGCCAACTTTGGCCCGGTGTCGTGAGGACGACTCTATAGTCGTCGGAAGTGTCGGCGGCTGGCCAACCTGGACCCGGGGTCGTGGGGACGACCCTATTGTCGTCGGACATGACGGTGGCGGGCCAATCTAGTCTCGGGGTCGTGGGGACGACCCTATAGTCGTCGGACATGTCGGCGTCTGGCCAACTTTGGCCCGCGGTCGTGGGGACGCCTCTATAGTCGTCGGAAATGTCGGCGGCTGGCCAACCTGGACTCGGGGTCGTGGGGACGAGCCTATAGTCGTCGGACAAGACGGCGGCTGGACATCTTTGGCCCGGGGTCGTGGGGACGACCCTATAGTCGTCGGACATGTCGGCGGCTGGCCAACTTTGGCCCGGTGTCGTGGGGACGACCCTACAGTCTTCGGACATTTCGGCGGCTTGCCAACTTTGGCCCGGGGTCGTGGGGACGACTCTATAGTCGTCGGAAATGTCGGCGGCTGGCCAACCTGGACTCGGGGTCGTGGGGACGACCCTATAGTCGTCGGACAAGACGGCGGCTGCACATCTTTGGCCCGGGGTCGTGGGGACGACCCTATAGTCGTCGGACATGTTGGCGGCTTGTCAGCCTAGTCCCGGGGTGGTGGGTACGACCCTATAGTCGTCGGACAAGTCGGCGGCGGGCCAACCTTGTCCCGGGGTCGTGGGGACGACCCTATAGTCGTCGGACATGTCGGCAGCTGGCCAACTTTGGCCCGGGGTCGTGGGGACGACCCTATTGTCGTCGGACATGACGGTGGCGGGCCAATCTAGTCCCGGGTTCGTGGGGACGACCCTATAGTCGTCGGACCTGTCGGCGGCTGGCCAACTTTGGACCGGTGTCGTGGGGACGACTCTATAGTCGTCGGAAATGTCGGCGGCTGGCCAACCTGGACTCGGGGTCGTGGGGACGACCCTATAGTCGTCGGACAAGACGGCGGCTGGACATCTTTGGCCCGGGGTCGTGGGGACGACCCTATAGTCGTCGGACATGACGGTGGCGGACCAATCTAGTCCCGGGGTCGTGGGGACGACCCTATAGTCGTCGGACATGTCGGCGGCTGGCCAACTTTGGCCCGTGGTCGTGGGGACGATCCAATAGTCGTCGGACATGTCGGCGGCTGGCCAACTTTGGCCCGGGGTCGTGGGGACGACCCTATAGTCGTCGGACATGACGGTGGCGGACCAATCTAGTCCCGGGGTCGTGGGTACGACCCTATAGTCGTCGGACAAGTCGGCGGCTGGCCAACCTGGACCCGGGGTCGTGGGGACGACCCTATTGTCGTCGGACATGACGGTGGCGGGCCAATCTAGTCTCGGGGTCGTGGGGACGACCCTATAGTCGTCGGACATGTCGGCGTCTGGCCAACTTTGGCCCGCGGTCGTGGGGACGACTCTATAGTCGTCGGAAATGTCGGCGGCTGGCCAACCTGGACCCGGGGTCGTGGGGACGACTCTATAGTCGTCGGAAATGTCGGCGGCTGGCCAACCTGGACCCGGGGTCGTGGGGACGACCCTATTGTCGTCGGACATGACGGTGGCGGGCCAATCTAGTCTCGGGGTCGTGGGGACGACCCTATAGTCGTCGGACATGTCGGCGTCTGGCCAACTTTGGCCCGCGGTCGTGGGGACGAATCTATAGTCGTCGGAAATGTCGGCGGCTGGCCAACCTGGACTCGGGGTCGTGGGGACGACCCTATAGTCGTCGGACAAGACGGCGGCTGGACATCTTTGGCCCGGGGTCGTGGGGACGACCCTATAGTCGTCGGACATGTTGGCGGCTTGTCAGCCTAGTCCCGGGGTGGTGGGTACGACCCTATAGTCGTCGGACAAGTCGGCGGCGGGCCAACCTTGTCCCGGGGTCGTGGGGACGACCCTATAGTCGTCGGACATGTCGGCAGCTGGCCAACTTTGGCCCGGGGTCGTGGGGACGACCCTATAGTCGTCGGACATGTCGGCGGCTGGCCAACTTTGGCCCGTGGTTGTGGGCACGACCCTATAGTCGTTGGACATGACGGTGGCGGGCCAATCTAGTCCCGGGGTCGTGGGGACGACCCTATAGTCGTCGGACATGTTGGCGGCTTGTCAGCCTAGTCCCAGGGTCGTGGGTACGACCCTATAGTCGTCGGACAAGTCGGCGGCGGGCCAACCTTGTCCCGGGGTCGTGGGGACGACCCTATAGTCGTCGGACATGTCGGCGGCTGGCCAACTTTGGCCCGGTGTCGTGGGGACGACTCTATAGTCGTCGGAAATGTCGGCGGCTGGCCAACCTGGACCCGGGGTCGTGGGGACGACCCTATAGTCGTCGGACATGTTGGCGGCTTGTCAGCCTAGTCCCAGGGTCGTGGGTACGACCCTATAGTCGTCGGACAAGTCGGCGGCGGGCCAACCTTGTCCCGGGGTCGTGGGGACGACCCTATAGTCGTCGGACATGTCGGCGGCTGGCCAACTTTGGCCCGGTGTCGTGGGGACGACTCTATAGTCGTCGGAAATGTCGGCGGCTGGCCAACCTGGACCCGGGGTCGTGGGGACGACCCTATAGTCGTCGGACTTGACAGTGGCGGGCCAATCTAGTCCCGGGGTCGTGGGGACGACCCTACAGTCGTCGGACATTTCGGCGGCTTGCCAACTTTGGCCCGGGGTCGTGGGACGACCCTATAGTCGTCGGACTTGTCGGTAGCGGGCCAATCTAGTCCCGAGGTCGTGGGGACGACCCTATAGTCTTCGGACATGACGGTAGCGGGCCATTCTAGACCCGAGGTCGTGGGGACGACCCTATAGTAGTCGGACATGTCGGCGGCTGTCCAACTTTGGCGCGGTGTCGTGGGGACGACTCTATAGTCGTCGGACATGTCGGCAGCTGGGCAACCTAGACCCGGGGTCGTGGGGACGACCCTATTGTCGTCGGACATGAAGGTGGCGGGCCAATCTAGTCTCGGGGTCGTGGGGACGACCCTATAGTCGTCGGACATGTCGGCGGCTGTCCAACTTTGGCGCGGTGTCGTGGGGACGACTCTATAGTCGTCGGACATGTCGGCAGCTGGGCAACCTAGACCCGGGGTCGTGGGGACGACTCTATAGTCGTCGGAAATGTCGGCGGCTGGCCAACCTGGACCCGGGGTCGTGGGGACGACCCTATAACCGTCGCACATGACGGTGGCGGGTCAATCTAGTCCCGGGGTCGTGGGGACGACACTATAGTCGTCGGACATGTCGGCGGCTGGCCAACTTTGGCCCGGTGTCGTGGGGACGACTCTATAGTCGTCGGAAATGTCGGCGGCTGGCCAACCTGGACCCGGGGTCGTGGGGACGACCCTATAGTCGTCGGACTTGACAGTGGCGGGCCAATCTAGTCCCGGGGTCGTGGGGACGACCCTACAGTCGTCGGACATTTCGGCGGCTTGCCAACTTTGGCCCGGGGTCGTGGGACGACCCTATAGTCGTCGGACTTGTCGGTAGCGGGCCAATCTAGTCCCGAGGTCGTGGGGACGACCCTATAGTCTTCGGACATGACGGTAGCGGGCCATTCTAGACCCGAGGTCGTGGGGACGACCCTATAGTAGTCGGACATGTCGGCGGCTGTCCAACTTTGGCGCGGTGTCGTGGGGACGACTCTATAGTCGTCGGACATGTCGGCAGCTGGGCAACCTAGACCCGGGGTCGTGGGGACGACCCTATTGTCGTCGGACATGAAGGTGGCGGGCCAATCTAGTCTCGGGGTCGTGGGGACGACCCTATAGTCGTCGGACATGTCGGCGGCTGGCCAACTTTGGCCCGGGGTCGTGGGGACGACCCTATAGTCGTCGGACATGACGGTGGCGGACCAATCTAGTCTCGGGGTCGTGGGTACGACCCTATAGTCGTCGGACAAGTCGGCGGCTGGACAACCTAGACCCGGGGTCGTGGGGACGAACCTATTGTCGTCGGACATGACGGTGGCGGGCCAATCTAGTCCCGGGGTCGTGGGGACGACCCTATAGTCGTCGGACATGTCGGCGGCTGGCCAACTTTGGCCCGGTGTCGTGAGGACGACTCTATAGTCGTCGGAAGTGTCGGCGGCTGGCCAACCTGGACCCGGGGTCGTGGGGACGACCCTATTGTCGTCGGACATGACGGTGGCGGGCCAATCTAGTCTCGGGGTCGTGGGGACGACCCTATAGTCGTCGGACATGTCGGCGTCTGGCCAACTTTGGCCCGCGGTCGTGGGGACGCCTCTATAGTCGTCGGAAATGTCGGCGGCTGGCCAACCTGGACTCGGGGTCGTGGGGACGAGCCTATAGTCGTCGGACAAGACGGCGGCTGGACATCTTTGGCCCGGGGTCGTGGGGACGACCCTATAGTCGTCGGACATGTCGGCGGCTGGCCAACTTTGGCCCGGTGTCGTGGGGACGACCCTACAGTCTTCGGACATTTCGGCGGCTTGCCAACTTTGGCCCGGGGTCGTGGGGACGACTCTATAGTCGTCGGAAATGTCGGCGGCTGGCCAACCTGGACTCGGGGTCGTGGGGACGACCCTATAGTCGTCGGACAAGACGGCGGCTGCACATCTTTGGCCCGGGGTCGTGGGGACGACCCTATAGTCGTCGGACATGTTGGCGGCTTGTCAGCCTAGTCCCGGGGTGGTGGGTACGACCCTATAGTCGTCGGACAAGTCGGCGGCGGGCCAACCTTGTCCCGGGGTCGTGGGGACGACCCTATAGTCGTCGGACATGTCGGCAGCTGGCCAACTTTGGCCCGGGGTCGTGGGGACGACCCTATTGTCGTCGGACATGACGGTGGCGGGCCAATCTAGTCCCGGGTTCGTGGGGACGACCCTATAGTCGTCGGACCTGTCGGCGGCTGGCCAACTTTGGACCGGTGTCGTGGGGACGACTCTATAGTCGTCGGAAATGTCGGCGGCTGGCCAACCTGGACTCGGGGTCGTGGGGACGACCCTATAGTCGTCGGACAAGACGGCGGCTGGACATCTTTGGCCCGGGGTCGTGGGGACGACCCTATAGTCGTCGGACATGTCGGCGGCTGGCCAACTTTGGCCCGGTGTCGTGGGGACGACCCTATAGTCGTCGGACATGTCGGCGGCTGGCCAACTTTGGCCCGGGGTCGTGGGGACGACCCTATAGTCGTCGGACATGACGGTGGCGGACCAATCTAGTCTCGGGGTCGTGGGTACGACCCTATAGTCGTCGGACAAGTCGGCGGCTGGACAACCTAGACCCGGGGTCGTGGGGACGAACCTATTGTCGTCGGACATGACGGTGGCGGGCCAATCTAGTCCCGGGGTCGTGGGGACGACCCTATAGTCGTCGGACATGTCGGCGGCTGGCCAACTTTGGCCCGGTGTCGTGAGGACGACTCTATAGTCGTCGGAAGTGTCGGCGGCTGGCCAACCTGGACCCGGGGTCGTGGGGACGACCCTATTGTCGTCGGACATGACGGTGGCGGGCCAATCTAGTCTCGGGGTCGTGGGGACGACCCTATAGTCGTCGGACATGTCGGCGTCTGGCCAACTTTGGCCCGCGGTCGTGGGGACGCCTCTATAGTCGTCGGAAATGTCGGCGGCTGGCCAACCTGGACTCGGGGTCGTGGGGACGAGCCTATAGTCGTCGGACAAGACGGCGGCTGGACATCTTTGGCCCGGGGTCGTGGGGACGACCCTATAGTCGTCGGACATGTCGGCGGCTGGCCAACTTTGGCCCGGTGTCGTGGGGACGACCCTACAGTCTTCGGACATTTCGGCGGCTTGCCAACTTTGGCCCGGGGTCGTGGGGACGACTCTATAGTCGTCGGAAATGTCGGCGGCTGGCCAACCTGGACTCGGGGTCGTGGGGACGACCCTATAGTCGTCGGACAAGACGGCGGCTGCACATCTTTGGCCCGGGGTCGTGGGGACGACCCTATAGTCGTCGGACATGTTGGCGGCTTGTCAGCCTAGTCCCGGGGTGGTGGGTACGACCCTATAGTCGTCGGACAAGTCGGCGGCGGGCCAACCTTGTCCCGGGGTCGTGGGGACGACCCTATAGTCGTCGGACATGTCGGCAGCTGGCCAACTTTGGCCCGGGGTCGTGGGGACGACCCTATTGTCGTCGGACATGACGGTGGCGGGCCAATCTAGTCCCGGGTTCGTGGGGACGACCCTATAGTCGTCGGACCTGTCGGCGGCTGGCCAACTTTGGACCGGTGTCGTGGGGACGACTCTATAGTCGTCGGAAATGTCGGCGGCTGGCCAACCTGGACTCGGGGTCGTGGGGACGACCCTATAGTCGTCGGACAAGACGGCGGCTGGACATCTTTGGCCCGGGGTCGTGGGGACGACCCTATAGTCGTCGGACATGACGGTGGCGGACCAATCTAGTCCCGGGGTCGTGGGGACGACCCTATAGTCGTCGGACATGTCGGCGGCTGGCCAACTTTGGCCCGTGGTCGTGGGGACGATCCAATAGTCGTCGGACATGTCGGCGGCTGGCCAACTTTGGCCCGGGGTCGTGGGGACGACCCTATAGTCGTCGGACATGACGGTGGCGGACCAATCTAGTCCCGGGGTCGTGGGTACGACCCTATAGTCGTCGGACAAGTCGGCGGCTGGCCAACCTGGACCCGGGGTCGTGGGGACGACCCTATTGTCGTCGGACATGACGGTGGCGGGCCAATCTAGTCTCGGGGTCGTGGGGACGACCCTATAGTCGTCGGACATGTCGGCGTCTGGCCAACTTTGGCCCGCGGTCGTGGGGACGACTCTATAGTCGTCGGAAATGTCGGCGGCTGGCCAACCTGGACCCGGGGTCGTGGGGACGACTCTATAGTCGTCGGAAATGTCGGCGGCTGGCCAACCTGGACCCGGGGTCGTGGGGACGACCCTATTGTCGTCGGACATGACGGTGGCGGGCCAATCTAGTCTCGGGGTCGTGGGGACGACCCTATAGTCGTCGGACATGTCGGCGTCTGGCCAACTTTGGCCCGCGGTCGTGGGGACGACTCTATAGTCGTCGGAAATGTCGGCGGCTGGCCAACCTGGACTCGGGGTCGTGGGGACGACCCTATAGTCGTCGGACAAGACGGCGGCTGGACATCTTTGGCCCGGGGTCGTGGGGACGACCCTATAGTCGTCGGACATGACGGTGGCGGACCAATCTAGTCCCGGGGTCGTGGGGACGACCCTATAGTCGTCGGACATGTCGGCGGCTGTCCAACTTTGGCGCGGTGTCGTGGGGACGACTCTATAGTCGTCGGACATGTCGGCAGCTGGGCAACCTAGACCCGGGGTCGTGGGGACGACCCTATTGTCGTCGGACATGAAGGTGGCGGGCCAATCTAGTCTCGGGGTCGTGGGGACGACCCTATAGTCGTCGGACATGTCGGCGGCTGTCCAACTTTGGCGCGGTGTCGTGGGGACGACTCTATAGTCGTCGGACATGTCGGCAGCTGGGCAACCTAGACCCGGGGTCGTGGGGACGACTCTATAGTCGTCGGAAATGTCGGCGGCTGGCCAACCTGGACCCGGGGTCGTGGGGACGACCCTATAACCGTCGCACATGACGGTGGCGGGTCAATCTAGTCCCGGGGTCGTGGGGACGACACTATAGTCGTCGGACATGTCGGCGGCTGGCCAACTTTGGCCCGGTGTCGTGGGGACGACTCTATAGTCGTCGGAAATGTCGGCGGCTGGCCAACCTGGACCCGGGGTCGTGGGGACGACCCTATAGTCGTCGGACTTGACAGTGGCGGGCCAATCTAGTCCCGGGGTCGTGGGGACGACCCTACAGTCGTCGGACATTTCGGCGGCTTGCCAACTTTGGCCCGGGGTCGTGGGACGACCCTATAGTCGTCGGACTTGTCGGTAGCGGGCCAATCTAGTCCCGAGGTCGTGGGGACGACCCTATAGTCTTCGGACATGACGGTAGCGGGCCATTCTAGACCCGAGGTCGTGGGGACGACCCTATAGTAGTCGGACATGTCGGCGTCTGTCCAACTTTGGCGCGGTGTCGTGGGGACGACTCTATAGTCGTCGGACATGTCGGCAGCTGGGCAACCTAGACCCGGGGTCGTGGGGACGACCCTATTGTCGTCGGACATGAAGGTGGCGGGCCAATCTAGTCTCGGGGTCGTGGGGACGACCCTATAGTCGTCGGACATGTCGGCGGCTGGCCAACTTTGGCCCGGGGTCGTGGGGACGACCCTATAGTCGTCGGACATGACGGTGGCGGACCAATCTAGTCTCGGGGTCGTGGGTACGACCCTATAGTCGTCGGACAAGTCGGCGGCTGGACAACCTAGACCCGGGGTCGTGGGGACGAACCTATTGTCGTCGGACATGACGGTGGCGGGCCAATCTAGTCCCGGGGTCGTGGGGACGACCCTATAGTCGTCGGACATGTCGGCGGCTGGCCAACTTTGGCCCGGTGTCGTGAGGACGACTCTATAGTCGTCGGAAGTGTCGGCGGCTGGCCAACCTGGACCCGGGGTCGTGGGGACGACCCTATTGTCGTCGGACATGACGGTGGCGGGCCAATCTAGTCTCGGGGTCGTGGGGACGACCCTATAGTCGTCGGACATGTCGGCGTCTGGCCAACTTTGGCCCGCGGTCGTGGGGACGCCTCTATAGTCGTCGGAAATGTCGGCGGCTGGCCAACCTGGACTCGGGGTCGTGGGGTCGAGCCTATAGTCGTCGGACAAGACGGCGGCTGGACATCTTTGGCCCGGGGTCGTGGGGACGACCCTATAGTCGTCGGACATGTCGGCGGCTGGCCAACTTTGGCCCGGTGTCGTGGGGACGACCCTACAGTCTTCGGACATTTCGGCGGCTTGCCAACTTTGGCCCGGGGTCGTGGGGACGACTCTATAGTCGTCGGAAATGTCGGCGGCTGGCCAACCTGGACTCGGGGTCGTGGGGACGACCCTATAGTCGTCGGACAAGACGGCGGCTGCACATCTTTGGCCCGGGGTCGTGGGGACGACCCTATAGTCGTCGGACATGTTGGCGGCTTGTCAGCCTAGTCCCGGGGTGGTGGGTACGACCCTATAGTCGTCGGACAAGTCGGCGGCGGGCCAACCTTGTCCCGGGGTCGTGGGGACGACCCTATAGTCGTCGGACATGTCGGCAGCTGGCCAACTTTGGCCCGGGGTCGTGGGGACGACCCTATTGTCGTCGGACATGACGGTGGCGGGCCAATCTAGTCCCGGGTTCGTGGGGACGACCCTATAGTCGTCGGACCTGTCGGCGGCTGGCCAACTTTGGACCGGTGTCGTGGGGACGACTCTATAGTCGTCGGAAATGTCGGCGGCTGGCCAACCTGGACTCGGGGTCGTGGGGACGACCCTATAGTCGTCGGACAAGACGGCGGCTGGACATCTTTGGCCCGGGGTCGTGGGGACGACCCTATAGTCGTCGGACATGACGGTGGCGGACCAATCTAGTCCCGGGGTCGTGGGGACGACCCTATAGTCGTCGGACATGTCGGCGGCTGGCCAACTTTGGCCCGTGGTCGTGGGGACGATCCAATAGTCGTCGGACATGTCGGCGGCTGGCCAACTTTGGCCCGGGGTCGTGGGGACGACCCTATAGTCGTCGGACATGACGGTGGCGGACCAATCTAGTCCCGGGGTCGTGGGTACGACCCTATAGTCGTCGGACAAGTCGGCGGCTGGCCAACCTGGACCCGGGGTCGTGGGGACGACCCTATTGTCGTCGGACATGACGGTGGCGGGCCAATCTAGTCTCGGGGTCGTGGGGACGACCCTATAGTCGTCGGACATGTCGGCGTCTGGCCAACTTTGGCCCGCGGTCGTGGGGACGACTCTATAGTCGTCGGAAATGTCGGCGGCTGGCCAACCTGGACCCGGGGTCGTGGGGACGACTCTATAGTCGTCGGAAATGTCGGCGGCTGGCCAACCTGGACCCGGGGTCGTGGGGACGACCCTATTGTCGTCGGACATGACGGTGGCGGGCCAATCTAGTCTCGGGGTCGTGGGGACGACCCTATAGTCGTCGGACATGTCGGCGTCTGGCCAACTTTGGCCCGCGGTCGTGGGGACGACTCTATAGTCGTCGGAAATGTCGGCGGCTGGCCAACCTGGACTCGGGGTCGTGGGGACGACCCTATAGTCGTCGGACAAGACGGCGGCTGGACATCTTTGGCCCGGGGTCGTGGGGACGACCCTATAGTCGTCGGACATGACGGTGGCGGACCAATCTAGTCCCGGGGTCGTGGGGACGACCCTATAGTCGTCGGACATGTCGGCGGCTGGCCAACTTTGGCCCGTGGTCGTGGGGACGATCCAATAGTCGTCGGACATGTCGGCGGCTGGCCAACTTTGGCCCGTGGTTGTGGGCACGACCCTATAGTCGTTGGACATGACGGTGGCGGGCCAATCTAGTCCCGGGGTCGTGGGGACGACCCTATAGTCGTCGGACATGTTGGCGGCTTGTCAGCCTAGTCCCAGGGTCGTGGGTACGACCCTATAGTCGTCGGACAAGTCGGCGGCGGGCCAACCTTGTCCCGGGGTCGTGGGGACGACCCTATAGTCGTCGGACATGTCGGCGCCTGGCCAACTTTGGCCCGGTGTCGTGGGGACGACTCTATAGTCGTCGGAAATGTCGGCGGCTGGCCAACCTGGACCCGGGGTCGTGGGGACGACCCTATAGTCGTCGGACATGTTGGCGGCTTGTCAGCCTAGTCCCAGGGTCGTGGGTACGACCCTATAGTCGTCGGACAAGTCGGCGGCGGGCCAACCTTGTCCCGGGGTCGTGGGGACGACCCTATAGTCGTCGGACATGTCGGCGGCTGGCCAACTTTGGCCCGGTGTCGTGGGGACGACTCTATAGTCGTCGGAAATGTCGGCGGCTGGCCAACCTGGACCCGGGGTCGTGGGGACGACCCTATAGTCGTCGGACTTGACAGTGGCGGGCCAATCTAGTCCCGGGGTCGTGGGGACGACCCTACAGTCGTCGGACATTTCGGCGGCTTGCCAACTTTGGCCCGGGGTCGTGGGACGACCCTATAGTCGTCGGACTTGTCGGTAGCGGGCCAATCTAGTCCCGAGGTCGTGGGGACGACCCTATAGTCTTCGGACATGACGGTAGCGGGCCATTCTAGACCCGAGGTCGTGGGGACGACCCTATAGTAGTCGGACATGTCGGCGGCTGTCCAACTTTGGCGCGGTGTCGTGGGGACGACTCTATAGTCGTCGGACATGTCGGCAGCTGGGCAACCTAGACCCGGGGTCGTGGGGACGACCCTATAGTCGTCGGACATGTCGGCAGCTGGCCAACTTTGGCCCGGGGTCGTGGGGACGACCCTATAGTCGTCGGACATGTCGGCGGCTGGCCAACTTTGGCCCGTGGTTGTGGGCACGACCCTATAGTCGTTGGACATGACGGTGGCGGGCCAATCTAGTCCCGGGGTCGTGGGGACGACCCTATAGTCGTCGGACATGTTGGCGGCTTGTCAGCCTAGTCCCAGGGTCGTGGGTACGACCCTATAGTCGTCGGACAAGTCGGCGGCGGGCCAACCTTGTCCCGGGGTCGTGGGGACGACCCTATAGTCGTCGGACATGTCGGCGGCTGGCCAACTTTGGCCCGGTGTCGTGGGGACGACTCTATAGTCGTCGGAAATGTCGGCGGCTGGCCAACCTGGACCCGGGGTCGTGGGGACGACCCTATAGTCGTCGGACATGTTGGCGGCTTGTCAGCCTAGTCCCAGGGTCGTGGGTACGACCCTATAGTCGTCGGACAAGTCGGCGGCGGGCCAACCTTGTCCCGGGGTCGTGGGGACGACCCTATAGTCGTCGGACATGTCGGCGGCTGGCCAACTTTGGCCCGGTGTCGTGGGGACGACTCTATAGTCGTCGGAAATGTCGGCGGCTGGCCAACCTGGACCCGGGGTCGTGGGGACGACCCTATAGTCGTCGGACTTGACAGTGGCGGGCCAATCTAGTCCCGGGGTCGTGGGGACGACCCTACAGTCGTCGGACATTTCGGCGGCTTGCCAACTTTGGCCCGGGGTCGTGGGACGACCCTATAGTCGTCGGACTTGTCGGTAGCGGGCCAATCTAGTCCCGAGGTCGTGGGGACGACCCTATAGTCTTCGGACATGACGGTAGCGGGCCATTCTAGACCCGAGGTCGTGGGGACGACCCTATAGTAGTCGGACATGTCGGCGGCTGTCCAACTTTGGCGCGGTGTCGTGGGGACGACTCTATAGTCGTCGGACATGTCGGCAGCTGGGCAACCTAGACCCGGGGTCGTGGGGACGACTCTATAGTCGTCGGAAATGTCGGCGGCTGGCCAACCTGGACCCGGGGTCGTGGGGACGACCCTATAACCGTCGCACATGACGGTGGCGGGTCAATCTAGTCCCGGGGTCGTGGGGACGACACTATAGTCGTCGGACATGTCGGCGGCTGGCCAACTTTGGCCCGGTGTCGTGGGGACGACTCTATAGTCGTCGGAAATGTCGGCGGCTGGCCAACCTGGACCCGGGGTCGTGGGGACGACCCTATAGTCGTCGGACTTGACAGTGGCGGGCCAATCTAGTCCCGGGGTCGTGGGGACGACCCTACAGTCGTCGGACATTTCGGCGGCTTGCCAACTTTGGCCCGGGGTCGTGGGACGACCCTATAGTCGTCGGACTTGTCGGTAGCGGGCCAATCTAGTCCCGAGGTCGTGGGGACGACCCTATAGTCTTCGGACATGACGGTAGCGGGCCATTCTAGACCCGAGGTCGTGGGGACGACCCTATAGTAGTCGGACATGTCGGCGGCTGTCCAACTTTGGCGCGGTGTCGTGGGGACGACTCTATAGTCGTCGGACATGTCGGCAGCTGGGCAACCTAGACCCGGGGTCGTGGGGACGACCCTATTGTCGTCGGACATGAAGGTGGCGGGCCAATCTAGTCTCGGGGTCGTGGGGACGACCCTATAGTCGTCGGACATGTCGGCGGCTGGCCAACTTTGGCCCGGGGTCGTGGGGACGACCCTATAGTCGTCGGACATGACGGTGGCGGACCAATCTAGTCTCGGGGTCGTGGGTACGACCCTATAGTCGTCGGACAAGTCGGCGGCTGGACAACCTAGACCCGGGGTCGTGGGGACGAACCTATTGTCGTCGGACATGACGGTGGCGGGCCAATCTAGTCCCGGGGTCGTGGGGACGACCCTATAGTCGTCGGACATGTCGGCGGCTGGCCAACTTTGGCCCGGTGTCGTGAGGACGACTCTATAGTCGTCGGAAGTGTCGGCGGCTGGCCAACCTGGACCCGGGGTCGTGGGGACGACCCTATTGTCGTCGGACATGACGGTGGCGGGCCAATCTAGTCTCGGGGTCGTGGGGACGACCCTATAGTCGTCGGACATGTCGGCGTCTGGCCAACTTTGGCCCGCGGTCGTGGGGACGCCTCTATAGTCGTCGGAAATGTCGGCGGCTGGCCAACCTGGACTCGGGGTCGTGGGGACGAGCCTATAGTCGTCGGACAAGACGGCGGCTGGACATCTTTGGCCCGGGGTCGTGGGGACGACCCTATAGTCGTCGGACATGTCGGCGGCTGGCCAACTTTGGCCCGGTGTCGTGGGGACGACCCTACAGTCTTCGGACATTTCGGCGGCTTGCCAACTTTGGCCCGGGGTCGTGGGGACGACTCTATAGTCGTCGGAAATGTCGGCGGCTGGCCAACCTGGACTCGGGGTCGTGGGGACGACCCTATAGTCGTCGGACAAGACGGCGGCTGCACATCTTTGGCCCGGGGTCGTGGGGACGACCCTATAGTCGTCGGACATGTTGGCGGCTTGTCAGCCTAGTCCCGGGGTGGTGGGTACGACCCTATAGTCGTCGGACAAGTCGGCGGCGGGCCAACCTTGTCCCGGGGTCGTGGGGACGACCCTATAGTCGTCGGACATGTCGGCAGCTGGCCAACTTTGGCCCGGGGTCGTGGGGACGACCCTATTGTCGTCGGACATGACGGTGGCGGGCCAATCTAGTCCCGGGTTCGTGGGGACGACCCTATAGTCGTCGGACCTGTCGGCGGCTGGCCAACTTTGGACCGGTGTCGTGGGGACGACTCTATAGTCGTCGGAAATGTCGGCGGCTGGCCAACCTGGACTCGGGGTCGTGGGGACGACCCTATAGTCGTCGGACAAGACGGCGGCTGGACATCTTTGGCCCGGGGTCGTGGGGACGACCCTATTGTCGTCGGACATGACGGTGGCGGGCCAATCTAGTCTCGGGGTCGTGGGGACGACCCTATAGTCGTCGGACATGTCGGCGGCTGGCCAACTTTGGCGCGTGGTCGTGGGGACGATCCGATTGTCGTCGGACATGTCGGCGGCTGGCCAACTTTGGCCCGTGGTCGTGGGGACGATCCGATTGTCGTGGGACATGTCGGCGGCTGGCCAACCTAGACCCGGGGTCGTGGGGACGACCCTATTGTCGTCGGACATGACGGTGGCGGGCCAATCTAGTCCCGGGTTCGTGGGGACGACCCTATAGTCGTCGGACCTGTCGGCGGCTGGCCAACTTTGGACCGGTGTCGTGGGGACGACTCTATAGT
This sequence comes from Andrena praecox, assembly GCA_963932275.1. Lineage (NCBI taxonomy): Eukaryota > Metazoa > Arthropoda > Insecta > Hymenoptera > Andrenidae > Andrena > Andrena praecox. The sequence goes on from CAWVQO010000091.1 coordinate 78,331, forward strand.
CGTCGGAAATGTCGGCGGCTGGCCAACCTGGACTCGGGGTCGTGGGGACGACCCTATAGTCGTCGGACAAGACGGCGGCTGGACATCTTTGGCCCGGGGTCGTGGGGACGACCCTATAGTCGTCGGACATGACGGTGGCGGACCAATCTAGTCCCGGGGTCGTGGGGACGACCCTATAGTCGTCGGACATGTCGGCGGCTGGCCAACTTTGGCCCGTGGTCGTGGGGACGATCCAATAGTCGTCGGACATGTCGGCGGCTGGCCAACTTTGGCCCGTGGTTGTGGGCACGACCCTATAGTCGTTGGACATGACGGTGGCGGGCCAATCTAGTCCCGGGGTCGTGGGGACGACCCTATAGTCGTCGGACATGTTGGCGGCTTGTCAGCCTAGTCCCAGGGTCGTGGGTACGACCCTATAGTCGTCGGACAAGTCGGCGGCGGGCCAACCTTGTCCCGGGGTCGTGGGGACGACCCTATAGTCGTCGGACATGTCGGCGCCTGGCCAACTTTGGCCCGGTGTCGTGGGGACGACTCTATAGTCGTCGGAAATGTCGGCGGCTGGCCAACCTGGACCCGGGGTCGTGGGGACGACCCTATTGTCGTCGGACATGACGGTGGCGGGCCACTCTAGTCTCGCGGTCGTGGGGACGACCCTATAACCGTCGGACATGACGGTGGCGGGTCAATCTAGTCCCGGGGTCGTGGGGACGACCCTATAGTCGTCGGACATGTCGGCGGCTGGCCAACTTTGGCCCGGTGTCGTGGGGACGACTCTATAGTCGTCGGAAATGTCGGCGGCTGGCCAACCTGGACCCGGGGTCGTGGGGACGACCCTATAGTCGTCGGACTTGACGGTGGCGGGCCAATCTAGTCCCGGGGTCGTGGGGACGACCCTACAGTCGTCGGACATTTCGGCGGCTTGCCAACTTTGGCCTGGGGTCGTGGGACGACCCTATAGTCGTCGGACTTGACGGTAGCGGGCCAATCTAGTCCCGAGGTCGTGGGGACGACCCTATAGTCTTCGGACATGACGGTAGCGGGCCATTCTAGACCCGAGGTCGTGGGGACGACCCTATAGTAGTCGGACATGTCGGCGGCTGTCCAACTTTGGCGCGGTGTCATGGGGACGACTCTATAGTCGTCGGACATGTCGGCAGCTGCACAACCTAGACCCGGGGTCGTGGGGACGACCCTATTGTCGTCGGACATGAAGGTGGCGGGCCAATCTAGTCTCGGGGTCGTGGGGACGACCCTATAGTCGTCGGACATGTCGGCGGCTGGCCAACTTTGGCCCGGGGTCGTGGGGACGACCCTATAGTCGTCGGACATGACGGTGGCGGACCAATCTAGTCCCGGGGTCGTGGGTACGACCCTATAGTCGTCGGACAAGTCGGCGGCTGGCCAACCTGGACCCGGGGTCGTGGGGACGACCCTATTGTCGTCGGACATGACGGTGGCGGGCCAATCTAGTCTCGGGGTCGTGGGGACGACCCTATAGTCGTCGGACATGTCGGCGTCTGGCCAACTTTGGCCCGCGGTCGTGGGGACGACTCTATAGTCGTCGGACATGTCGGCGTCTGGCCAACTTTGGCCCGCGGTCGTGGGGACGACTCTATAGTCGTCGGAAATGTCGGCGGCTGGCCAACCTGGACTCGGGGTCGTGGGGACGACCCTATAGTCGTCGGACAAGACGGCGGCTGGACATCTTTGGCCCGGGGTCGTGGGGACGACCCTATAGTCGTCGGACATGTTGGCGGCTTGTCAGCCTAGTCCCGGGGTGGTGGGTACGACCCTATAGTCGTCGGACAAGTCGGCGGCGGGCCAACCTTGTCCCGGGGTCGTGGGGACGACCCTATAGTCGTCGGACATGTCGGCAGCTGGCCAACTTTGGCCCGGGGTCGTGGGGACGACCCTATAGTCGTCGGACATGTCGGCGGCTGGCCAACTTTGGCCCGTGGTTGTGGGCACGACCCTATAGTCGTTGGACATGACGGTGGCGGGCCAATCTAGTCCCGGGGTCGTGGGGACGACCCTATAGTCGTCGGACATGTTGGCGGCTTGTCAGCCTAGTCCCAGGGTCGTGGGTACGACCCTATAGTCGTCGGACAAGTCGGCGGCGGGCCAACCTTGTCCCGGGGTCGTGGGGACGACCCTATAGTCGTCGGACATGTCGGCGGCTGGCCAACTTTGGCCCGGTGTCGTGGGGACGACTCTATAGTCGTCGGAAATGTCGGCGGCTGGCCAACCTGGACCCGGGGTCGTGGGGACGACCCTATAGTCGTCGGACATGTTGGCGGCTTGTCAGCCTAGTCCCAGGGTCGTGGGTACGACCCTATAGTCGTCGGACAAGTCGGCGGCGGGCCAACCTTGTCCCGGGGTCGTGGGGACGACCCTATAGTCGTCGGACATGTCGGCGGCTGGCCAACTTTGGCCCGGTGTCGTGGGGACGACTCTATAGTCGTCGGAAATGTCGGCGGCTGGCCAACCTGGACCCGGGGTCGTGGGGACGACCCTATAGTCGTCGGACTTGACAGTGGCGGGCCAATCTAGTCCCGGGGTCGTGGGGACGACCCTACAGTCGTCGGACATTTCGGCGGCTTGCCAACTTTGGCCCGGGGTCGTGGGACGACCCTATAGTCGTCGGACTTGTCGGTAGCGGGCCAATCTAGTCCCGAGGTCGTGGGGACGACCCTATAGTCTTCGGACATGACGGTAGCGGGCCATTCTAGACCCGAGGTCGTGGGGACGACCCTATAGTAGTCGGACATGTCGGCGGCTGTCCAACTTTGGCGCGGTGTCGTGGGGACGACTCTATAGTCGTCGGACATGTCGGCAGCTGGGCAACCTAGACCCGGGGTCGTGGGGACGACCCTATTGTCGTCGGACATGAAGGTGGCGGGCCAATCTAGTCTCGGGGTCGTGGGGACGACCCTATAGTCGTCGGACATGTCGGCGGCTGTCCAACTTTGGCGCGGTGTCGTGGGGACGACTCTATAGTCGTCGGACATGTCGGCAGCTGGGCAACCTAGACCCGGGGTCGTGGGGACGACTCTATAGTCGTCGGAAATGTCGGCGGCTGGCCAACCTGGACCCGGGGTCGTGGGGACGACCCTATAACCGTCGCACATGACGGTGGCGGGTCAATCTAGTCCCGGGGTCGTGGGGACGACACTATAGTCGTCGGACATGTCGGCGGCTGGCCAACTTTGGCCCGGTGTCGTGGGGACGACTCTATAGTCGTCGGAAATGTCGGCGGCTGGCCAACCTGGACCCGGGGTCGTGGGGACGACCCTATAGTCGTCGGACTTGACAGTGGCGGGCCAATCTAGTCCCGGGGTCGTGGGGACGACCCTACAGTCGTCGGACATTTCGGCGGCTTGCCAACTTTGGCCCGGGGTCGTGGGACGACCCTATAGTCGTCGGACTTGTCGGTAGCGGGCCAATCTAGTCCCGAGGTCGTGGGGACGACCCTATAGTCTTCGGACATGACGGTAGCGGGCCATTCTAGACCCGAGGTCGTGGGGACGACCCTATAGTAGTCGGACATGTCGGCGGCTGTCCAACTTTGGCGCGGTGTCGTGGGGACGACTCTATAGTCGTCGGACATGTCGGCAGCTGGGCAACCTAGACCCGGGGTCGTGGGGACGACCCTATTGTCGTCGGACATGAAGGTGGCGGGCCAATCTAGTCTCGGGGTCGTGGGGACGACCCTATAGTCGTCGGACATGTCGGCGGCTGGCCAACTTTGGCCCGGGGTCGTGGGGACGACCCTATAGTCGTCGGACATGACGGTGGCGGACCAATCTAGTCTCGGGGTCGTGGGTACGACCCTATAGTCGTCGGACAAGTCGGCGGCTGGCCAACCTGGACCCGGGGTCGTGGGGACGACCCTATTGTCGTCGGACATGACGGTGGCGGGCCAATCTAGTCTCGGGGTCGTGGGGACGACCCTATAGTCGTCGGACATGTCGGCGTCTGGCCAACTTTGGCCCGCGGTCGTGGGGACGACTCTATAGTCGTCGGAAATGTCGGCGGCTGGCCAACCTGGACCCGGGGTCGTGGGGACGACTCTATAGTCGTCGGAAATGTCGGCGGCTGGCCAACCTGGACCCGGGGTCGTGGGGACGACCCTATTGTCGTCGGACATGACGGTGGCGGGCCAATCTAGTCTCGGGGTCGTGGGGACGACCCTATAGTCGTCGGACATGTCGGCGTCTGGCCAACTTTGGCCCGCGGTCGTGGGGACGAATCTATAGTCGTCGGAAATGTCGGCGGCTGGCCAACCTGGACTCGGGGTCGTGGGGACGACCCTATAGTCGTCGGACAAGACGGCGGCTGGACATCTTTGGCCCGGGGTCGTGGGGACGACCCTATAGTCGTCGGACATGTTGGCGGCTTGTCAGCCTAGTCCCGGGGTGGTGGGTACGACCCTATAGTCGTCGGACAAGTCGGCGGCGGGCCAACCTTGTCCCGGGGTCGTGGGGACGACCCTATAGTCGTCGGACATGTCGGCAGCTGGCCAACTTTGGCCCGGGGTCGTGGGGACGACCCTATAGTCGTCGGACATGTCGGCGGCTGGCCAACTTTGGCCCGTGGTTGTGGGCACGACCCTATAGTCGTTGGACATGACGGTGGCGGGCCAATCTAGTCCCGGGGTCGTGGGGACGACCCTATAGTCGTCGGACATGTTGGCGGCTTGTCAGCCTAGTCCCAGGGTCGTGGGTACGACCCTATAGTCGTCGGACAAGTCGGCGGCGGGCCAACCTTGTCCCGGGGTCGTGGGGACGACCCTATAGTCGTCGGACATGTCGGCGGCTGGCCAACTTTGGCCCGGTGTCGTGGGGACGACTCTATAGTCGTCGGAAATGTCGGCGGCTGGCCAACCTGGACCCGGGGTCGTGGGGACGACCCTATAGTCGTCGGACATGTTGGCGGCTTGTCAGCCTAGTCCCAGGGTCGTGGGTACGACCCTATAGTCGTCGGACAAGTCGGCGGCGGGCCAACCTTGTCCCGGGGTCGTGGGGACGACCCTATAGTCGTCGGACATGTCGGCGGCTGGCCAACTTTGGCCCGGTGTCGTGGGGACGACTCTATAGTCGTCGGAAATGTCGGCGGCTGGCCAACCTGGACCCGGGGTCGTGGGGACGACCCTATAGTCGTCGGACTTGACAGTGGCGGGCCAATCTAGTCCCGGGGTCGTGGGGACGACCCTACAGTCGTCGGACATTTCGGCGGCTTGCCAACTTTGGCCCGGGGTCGTGGGACGACCCTATAGTCGTCGGACTTGTCGGTAGCGGGCCAATCTAGTCCCGAGGTCGTGGGGACGACCCTATAGTCTTCGGACATGACGGTAGCGGGCCATTCTAGACCCGAGGTCGTGGGGACGACCCTATAGTAGTCGGACATGTCGGCGGCTGTCCAACTTTGGCGCGGTGTCGTGGGGACGACTCTATAGTCGTCGGACATGTCGGCAGCTGGGCAACCTAGACCCGGGGTCGTGGGGACGACCCTATTGTCGTCGGACATGAAGGTGGCGGGCCAATCTAGTCTCGGGGTCGTGGGGACGACCCTATAGTCGTCGGACATGTCGGCGGCTGTCCAACTTTGGCGCGGTGTCGTGGGGACGACTCTATAGTCGTCGGACATGTCGGCAGCTGGGCAACCTAGACCCGGGGTCGTGGGGACGACTCTATAGTCGTCGGAAATGTCGGCGGCTGGCCAACCTGGACCCGGGGTCGTGGGGACGACCCTATAACCGTCGCACATGACGGTGGCGGGTCAATCTAGTCCCGGGGTCGTGGGGACGACACTATAGTCGTCGGACATGTCGGCGGCTGGCCAACTTTGGCCCGGTGTCGTGGGGACGACTCTATAGTCGTCGGAAATGTCGGCGGCTGGCCAACCTGGACCCGGGGTCGTGGGGACGACCCTATAGTCGTCGGACTTGACAGTGGCGGGCCAATCTAGTCCCGGGGTCGTGGGGACGACCCTACAGTCGTCGGACATTTCGGCGGCTTGCCAACTTTGGCCCGGGGTCGTGGGACGACCCTATAGTCGTCGGACTTGTCGGTAGCGGGCCAATCTAGTCCCGAGGTCGTGGGGACGACCCTATAGTCTTCGGACATGACGGTAGCGGGCCATTCTAGACCCGAGGTCGTGGGGACGACCCTATAGTAGTCGGACATGTCGGCGGCTGTCCAACTTTGGCGCGGTGTCGTGGGGACGACTCTATAGTCGTCGGACATGTCGGCAGCTGGGCAACCTAGACCCGGGGTCGTGGGGACGACCCTATTGTCGTCGGACATGAAGGTGGCGGGCCAATCTAGTCTCGGGGTCGTGGGGACGACCCTATAGTCGTCGGACATGTCGGCGGCTGGCCAACTTTGGCCCGGGGTCGTGGGGACGACCCTATAGTCGTCGGACATGACGGTGGCGGACCAATCTAGTCTCGGGGTCGTGGGTACGACCCTATAGTCGTCGGACAAGTCGGCGGCTGGACAACCTAGACCCGGGGTCGTGGGGACGAACCTATTGTCGTCGGACATGACGGTGGCGGGCCAATCTAGTCCCGGGGTCGTGGGGACGACCCTATAGTCGTCGGACATGTCGGCGGCTGGCCAACTTTGGCCCGGTGTCGTGAGGACGACTCTATAGTCGTCGGAAGTGTCGGCGGCTGGCCAACCTGGACCCGGGGTCGTGGGGACGACCCTATTGTCGTCGGACATGACGGTGGCGGGCCAATCTAGTCTCGGGGTCGTGGGGACGACCCTATAGTCGTCGGACATGTCGGCGTCTGGCCAACTTTGGCCCGCGGTCGTGGGGACGCCTCTATAGTCGTCGGAAATGTCGGCGGCTGGCCAACCTGGACTCGGGGTCGTGGGGACGAGCCTATAGTCGTCGGACAAGACGGCGGCTGGACATCTTTGGCCCGGGGTCGTGGGGACGACCCTATAGTCGTCGGACATGTCGGCGGCTGGCCAACTTTGGCCCGGTGTCGTGGGGACGACCCTACAGTCTTCGGACATTTCGGCGGCTTGCCAACTTTGGCCCGGGGTCGTGGGGACGACTCTATAGTCGTCGGAAATGTCGGCGGCTGGCCAACCTGGACTCGGGGTCGTGGGGACGACCCTATAGTCGTCGGACAAGACGGCGGCTGCACATCTTTGGCCCGGGGTCGTGGGGACGACCCTATAGTCGTCGGACATGTTGGCGGCTTGTCAGCCTAGTCCCGGGGTGGTGGGTACGACCCTATAGTCGTCGGACAAGTCGGCGGCGGGCCAACCTTGTCCCGGGGTCGTGGGGACGACCCTATAGTCGTCGGACATGTCGGCAGCTGGCCAACTTTGGCCCGGGGTCGTGGGGACGACCCTATTGTCGTCGGACATGACGGTGGCGGGCCAATCTAGTCCCGGGTTCGTGGGGACGACCCTATAGTCGTCGGACCTGTCGGCGGCTGGCCAACTTTGGACCGGTGTCGTGGGGACGACTCTATAGTCGTCGGAAATGTCGGCGGCTGGCCAACCTGGACTCGGGGTCGTGGGGACGACCCTATAGTCGTCGGACAAGACGGCGGCTGGACATCTTTGGCCCGGGGTCGTGGGGACGACCCTATAGTCGTCGGACATGACGGTGGCGGACCAATCTAGTCCCGGGGTCGTGGGGACGACCCTATAGTCGTCGGACATGTCGGCGGCTGGCCAACTTTGGCCCGTGGTCGTGGGGACGATCCAATAGTCGTCGGACATGTCGGCGGCTGGCCAACTTTGGCCCGGGGTCGTGGGGACGACCCTATAGTCGTCGGACATGACGGTGGCGGACCAATCTAGTCCCGGGGTCGTGGGTACGACCCTATAGTCGTCGGACAAGTCGGCGGCTGGCCAACCTGGACCCGGGGTCGTGGGGACGACCCTATTGTCGTCGGACATGACGGTGGCGGGCCAATCTAGTCTCGGGGTCGTGGGGACGACCCTATAGTCGTCGGACATGTCGGCGTCTGGCCAACTTTGGCCCGCGGTCGTGGGGACGACTCTATAGTCGTCGGAAATGTCGGCGGCTGGCCAACCTGGACCCGGGGTCGTGGGGACGACCCTATAGTCGTCGGACTTGACAGTGGCGGGCCAATCTAGTCCCGGGGTCGTGGGGACGACCCTACAGTCGTCGGACATTTCGGCGGCTTGCCAACTTTGGCCCGGGGTCGTGGGACGACCCTATAGTCGTCGGACTTGTCGGTAGCGGGCCAATCTAGTCCCGAGGTCGTGGGGACGACCCTATAGTCTTCGGACATGACGGTAGCGGGCCATTCTAGACCCGAGGTCGTGGGGACGACCCTATAGTAGTCGGACATGTCGGCGGCTGTCCAACTTTGGCGCGGTGTCGTGGGGACGACTCTATAGTCGTCGGACATGTCGGCAGCTGGGCAACCTAGACCCGGGGTCGTGGGGACGACCCTATTGTCGTCGGACATGAAGGTGGCGGGCCAATCTAGTCTCGGGGTCGTGGGGACGACCCTATAGTCGTCGGACATGTCGGCGGCTGTCCAACTTTGGCGCGGTGTCGTGGGGACGACTCTATAGTCGTCGGACATGTCGGCAGCTGGGCAACCTAGACCCGGGGTCGTGGGGACGACTCTATAGTCGTCGGAAATGTCGGCGGCTGGCCAACCTGGACCCGGGGTCGTGGGGACGACCCTATAACCGTCGCACATGACGGTGGCGGGTCAATCTAGTCCCGGGGTCGTGGGGACGACACTATAGTCGTCGGACATGTCGGCGGCTGGCCAACTTTGGCCCGGTGTCGTGGGGACGACTCTATAGTCGTCGGAAATGTCGGCGGCTGGCCAACCTGGACCCGGGGTCGTGGGGACGACCCTATAGTCGTCGGACTTGACAGTGGCGGGCCAATCTAGTCCCGGGGTCGTGGGGACGACCCTACAGTCGTCGGACATTTCGGCGGCTTGCCAACTTTGGCCCGGGGTCGTGGGACGACCCTATAGTCGTCGGACTTGTCGGTAGCGGGCCAATCTAGTCCCGAGGTCGTGGGGACGACCCTATAGTCTTCGGACATGACGGTAGCGGGCCATTCTAGACCCGAGGTCGTGGGGACGACCCTATAGTAGTCGGACATGTCGGCGTCTGTCCAACTTTGGCGCGGTGTCGTGGGGACGACTCTATAGTCGTCGGACATGTCGGCAGCTGGGCAACCTAGACCCGGGGTCGTGGGGACGACCCTATTGTCGTCGGACATGAAGGTGGCGGGCCAATCTAGTCTCGGGGTCGTGGGGACGACCCTATAGTCGTCGGACATGTCGGCGGCTGGCCAACTTTGGCCCGGGGTCGTGGGGACGACCCTATAGTCGTCGGACATGACGGTGGCGGACCAATCTAGTCTCGGGGTCGTGGGTACGACCCTATAGTCGTCGGACAAGTCGGCGGCTGGACAACCTAGACCCGGGGTCGTGGGGACGAACCTATTGTCGTCGGACATGACGGTGGCGGGCCAATCTAGTCCCGGGGTCGTGGGGACGACCCTATAGTCGTCGGACATGTCGGCGGCTGGCCAACTTTGGCCCGGTGTCGTGAGGACGACTCTATAGTCGTCGGAAGTGTCGGCGGCTGGCCAACCTGGACCCGGGGTCGTGGGGACGACCCTATTGTCGTCGGACATGACGGTGGCGGGCCAATCTAGTCTCGGGGTCGTGGGGACGACCCTATAGTCGTCGGACATGTCGGCGTCTGGCCAACTTTGGCCCGCGGTCGTGGGGACGCCTCTATAGTCGTCGGAAATGTCGGCGGCTGGCCAACCTGGACTCGGGGTCGTGGGGACGAGCCTATAGTCGTCGGACAAGACGGCGGCTGGACATCTTTGGCCCGGGGTCGTGGGGACGACCCTATAGTCGTCGGACATGTCGGCGGCTGGCCAACTTTGGCCCGGTGTCGTGGGGACGACCCTACAGTCTTCGGACATTTCGGCGGCTTGCCAACTTTGGCCCGGGGTCGTGGGGACGACTCTATAGTCGTCGGAAATGTCGGCGGCTGGCCAACCTGGACTCGGGGTCGTGGGGACGACCCTATAGTCGTCGGACAAGACGGCGGCTGCACATCTTTGGCCCGGGGTCGTGGGGACGACCCTATAGTCGTCGGACATGTTGGCGGCTTGTCAGCCTAGTCCCGGGGTGGTGGGTACGACCCTATAGTCGTCGGACAAGTCGGCGGCGGGCCAACCTTGTCCCGGGGTCGTGGGGACGACCCTATAGTCGTCGGACATGTCGGCAGCTGGCCAACTTTGGCCCGGGGTCGTGGGGACGACTCTATAGTCGTCGGAAATGTCGGCGGCTGGCCAACCTGGACTCGGGGTCGTGGGGACGACCCTATAGTCGTCGGACAAGACGGCGGCTGGACATCTTTGGCCCGGGGTCGTGGGGACGACCCTATAGTCGTCGGACATGACGGTGGCGGACCAATCTAGTCCCGGGGTCGTGGGGACGACCCTATAGTCGTCGGACATGTCGGCGGCTGGCCAACTTTGGCCCGTGGTCGTGGGGACGATCCAATAGTCGTCGGACATGTCGGCGGCTGGCCAACTTTGGCCCGGGGTCGTGGGGACGACCCTATAGTCGTCGGACATGACGGTGGCGGACCAATCTAGTCCCGGGGTCGTGGGTACGACCCTATAGTCGTCGGACAAGTCGGCGGCTGGCCAACCTGGACCCGGGGTCGTGGGGACGACCCTATTGTCGTCGGACATGACGGTGGCGGGCCAATCTAGTCTCGGGGTCGTGGGGACGACCCTATAGTCGTCGGACATGTCGGCGTCTGGCCAACTTTGGCCCGCGGTCGTGGGGACGACTCTATAGTCGTCGGAAATGTCGGCGGCTGGCCAACCTGGACCCGGGGTCGTGGGGACGACTCTATAGTCGTCGGAAATGTCGGCGGCTGGCCAACCTGGACCCGGGGTCGTGGGGACGACCCTATTGTCGTCGGACATGACGGTGGCGGGCCAATCTAGTCTCGGGGTCGTGGGGACGACCCTATAGTCGTCGGACATGTCGGCGTCTGGCCAACTTTGGCCCGCGGTCGTGGGGACGACTCTATAGTCGTCGGAAATGTCGGCGGCTGGCCAACCTGGACTCGGGGTCGTGGGGACGACCCTATAGTCGTCGGACAAGACGGCGGCTGGACATCTTTGGCCCGGGGTCGTGGGGACGACCCTATAGTCGTCGGACATGACGGTGGCGGACCAATCTAGTCCCGGGGTCGTGGGGACGACCCTATAGTCGTCGGACATGTCGGCGGCTGTCCAACTTTGGCGCGGTGTCGTGGGGACGACTCTATAGTCGTCGGACATGTCGGCAGCTGGGCAACCTAGACCCGGGGTCGTGGGGACGACCCTATTGTCGTCGGACATGAAGGTGGCGGGCCAATCTAGTCTCGGGGTCGTGGGGACGACCCTATAGTCGTCGGACATGTCGGCGGCTGTCCAACTTTGGCGCGGTGTCGTGGGGACGACTCTATAGTCGTCGGACATGTCGGCAGCTGGGCAACCTAGACCCGGGGTCGTGGGGACGACTCTATAGTCGTCGGAAATGTCGGCGGCTGGCCAACCTGGACCCGGGGTCGTGGGGACGACCCTATAACCGTCGCACATGACGGTGGCGGGTCAATCTAGTCCCGGGGTCGTGGGGACGACACTATAGTCGTCGGACATGTCGGCGGCTGGCCAACTTTGGCCCGGTGTCGTGGGGACGACTCTATAGTCGTCGGAAATGTCGGCGGCTGGCCAACCTGGACCCGGGGTCGTGGGGACGACCCTATAGTCGTCGGACTTGACAGTGGCGGGCCAATCTAGTCCCGGGGTCGTGGGGACGACCCTACAGTCGTCGGACATTTCGGCGGCTTGCCAACTTTGGCCCGGGGTCGTGGGACGACCCTATAGTCGTCGGACTTGTCGGTAGCGGGCCAATCTAGTCCCGAGGTCGTGGGGACGACCCTATAGTCTTCGGACATGACGGTAGCGGGCCATTCTAGACCCGAGGTCGTGGGGACGACCCTATAGTAGTCGGACATGTCGGCGTCTGTCCAACTTTGGCGCGGTGTCGTGGGGACGACTCTATAGTCGTCGGACATGTCGGCAGCTGGGCAACCTAGACCCGGGGTCGTGGGGACGACCCTATTGTCGTCGGACATGAAGGTGGCGGGCCAATCTAGTCTCGGGGTCGTGGGGACGACCCTATAGTCGTCGGACATGTCGGCGGCTGGCCAACTTTGGCCCGGGGTCGTGGGGACGACCCTATAGTCGTCGGACATGACGGTGGCGGACCAATCTAGTCTCGGGGTCGTGGGTACGACCCTATAGTCGTCGGACAAGTCGGCGGCTGGACAACCTAGACCCGGGGTCGTGGGGACGAACCTATTGTCGTCGGACATGACGGTGGCGGGCCAATCTAGTCCCGGGGTCGTGGGGACGACCCTATAGTCGTCGGACATGTCGGCGGCTGGCCAACTTTGGCCCGGTGTCGTGAGGACGACTCTATAGTCGTCGGAAGTGTCGGCGGCTGGCCAACCTGGACCCGGGGTCGTGGGGACGACCCTATTGTCGTCGGACATGACGGTGGCGGGCCAATCTAGTCTCGGGGTCGTGGGGACGACCCTATAGTCGTCGGACATGTCGGCGTCTGGCCAACTTTGGCCCGCGGTCGTGGGGACGCCTCTATAGTCGTCGGAAATGTCGGCGGCTGGCCAACCTGGACTCGGGGTCGTGGGGACGAGCCTATAGTCGTCGGACAAGACGGCGGCTGGACATCTTTGGCCCGGGGTCGTGGGGACGACCCTATAGTCGTCGGACATGTCGGCGGCTGGCCAACTTTGGCCCGGTGTCGTGGGGACGACCCTACAGTCTTCGGACATTTCGGCGGCTTGCCAACTTTGGCCCGGGGTCGTGGGGACGACTCTATAGTCGTCGGAAATGTCGGCGGCTGGCCAACCTGGACTCGGGGTCGTGGGGACGACCCTATAGTCGTCGGACAAGACGGCGGCTGCACATCTTTGGCCCGGGGTCGTGGGGACGACCCTATAGTCGTCGGACATGTTGGCGGCTTGTCAGCCTAGTCCCGGGGTGGTGGGTACGACCCTATAGTCGTCGGACAAGTCGGCGGCGGGCCAACCTTGTCCCGGGGTCGTGGGGACGACCCTATAGTCGTCGGACATGTCGGCAGCTGGCCAACTTTGGCCCGGGGTCGTGGGGACGACCCTATTGTCGTCGGACATGACGGTGGCGGGCCAATCTAGTCCCGGGTTCGTGGGGACGACCCTATAGTCGTCGGACCTGTCGGCGGCTGGCCAACTTTGGACCGGTGTCGTGGGGACGACTCTATAGTCGTCGGAAATGTCGGCGGCTGGCCAACCTGGACTCGGGGTCGTGGGGACGACCCTATAGTCGTCGGACAAGACGGCGGCTGGACATCTTTGGCCCGGGGTCGTGGGGACGACCCTATAGTCGTCGGACATGACGGTGGCGGACCAATCTAGTCCCGGGGTCGTGGGGACGACCCTATAGTCGTCGGACATGTCGGCGGCTGGCCAACTTTGGCCCGTGGTCGTGGGGACGATCCAATAGTCGTCGGACATGTCGGCGGCTGGCCAACTTTGGCCCGGGGTCGTGGGGACGACCCTATAGTCGTCGGACATGACGGTGGCGGACCAATCTAGTCCCGGGGTCGTGGGTACGACCCTATAGTCGTCGGACAAGTCGGCGGCTGGCCAACCTGGACCCGGGGTCGTGGGGACGACCCTATTGTCGTCGGACATGACGGTGGCGGGCCAATCTAGTCTCGGGGTCGTGGGGACGACCCTATAGTCGTCGGACATGTCGGCGTCTGGCCAACTTTGGCCCGCGGTCGTGGGGACGACTCTATAGTCGTCGGAAATGTCGGCGGCTGGCCAACCTGGACCCGGGGTCGTGGGGACGACTCTATAGTCGTCGGAAATGTCGGCGGCTGGCCAACCTGGACCCGGGGTCGTGGGGACGACCCTATTGTCGTCGGACATGACGGTGGCGGGCCAATCTAGTCTCGGGGTCGTGGGGACGACCCTATAGTCGTCGGACATGTCGGCGTCTGGCCAACTTTGGCCCGCGGTCGTGGGGACGACTCTATAGTCGTCGGAAATGTCGGCGGCTGGCCAACCTGGACTCGGGGTCGTGGGGACGACCCTATAGTCGTCGGACAAGACGGCGGCTGGACATCTTTGGCCCGGGGTCGTGGGGACGACCCTATAGTCGTCGGACATGACGGTGGCGGACCAATCTAGTCCCGGGGTCGTGGGGACGACCCTATAGTCGTCGGACATGTCGGCGGCTGGCCAACTTTGGCCCGTGGTCGTGGGGACGATCCAATAGTCGTCGGACATGTCGGCGGCTGGCCAACTTTGGCCCGTGGTTGTGGGCACGACCCTATAGTCGTTGGACATGACGGTGGCGGGCCAATCTAGTCCCGGGGTCGTGGGGACGACCCTATAGTCGTCGGACATGTTGGCGGCTTGTCAGCCTAGTCCCAGGGTCGTGGGTACGACCCTATAGTCGTCGGACAAGTCGGCGGCGGGCCAACCTTGTCCCGGGGTCGTGGGGACGACCCTATAGTCGTCGGACATGTCGGCGCCTGGCCAACTTTGGCCCGGTGTCGTGGGGACGACTCTATAGTCGTCGGAAATGTCGGCGGCTGGCCAACCTGGACCCGGGGTCGTGGGGACGACCCTATAGTCGTCGGACATGTTGGCGGCTTGTCAGCCTAGTCCCAGGGTCGTGGGTACGACCCTATAGTCGTCGGACAAGTCGGCGGCGGGCCAACCTTGTCCCGGGGTCGTGGGGACGACCCTATAGTCGTCGGACATGTCGGCGGCTGGCCAACTTTGGCCCGGTGTCGTGGGGACGACTCTATAGTCGTCGGAAATGTCGGCGGCTGGCCAACCTGGACCCGGGGTCGTGGGGACGACCCTATAGTCGTCGGACTTGACAGTGGCGGGCCAATCTAGTCCCGGGGTCGTGGGGACGACCCTACAGTCGTCGGACATTTCGGCGGCTTGCCAACTTTGGCCCGGGGTCGTGGGACGACCCTATAGTCGTCGGACTTGTCGGTAGCGGGCCAATCTAGTCCCGAGGTCGTGGGGACGACCCTATAGTCTTCGGACATGACGGTAGCGGGCCATTCTAGACCCGAGGTCGTGGGGACGACCCTATAGTAGTCGGACATGTCGGCGGCTGTCCAACTTTGGCGCGGTGTCGTGGGGACGACTCTATAGTCGTCGGACATGTCGGCAGCTGGGCAACCTAGACCCGGGGTCGTGGGGACGACCCTATAGTCGTCGGACATGTCGGCAGCTGGCCAACTTTGGCCCGGGGTCGTGGGGACGACCCTATAGTCGTCGGACATGTCGGCGGCTGGCCAACTTTGGCCCGTGGTTGTGGGCACGACCCTATAGTCGTTGGACATGACGGTGGCGGGCCAATCTAGTCCCGGGGTCGTGGGGACGACCCTATAGTCGTCGGACATGTTGGCGGCTTGTCAGCCTAGTCCCAGGGTCGTGGGTACGACCCTATAGTCGTCGGACAAGTCGGCGGCGGGCCAACCTTGTCCCGGGGTCGTGGGGACGACCCTATAGTCGTCGGACATGTCGGCGGCTGGCCAACTTTGGCCCGGTGTCGTGGGGACGACTCTATAGTCGTCGGAAATGTCGGCGGCTGGCCAACCTGGACCCGGGGTCGTGGGGACGACCCTATAGTCGTCGGACATGTTGGCGGCTTGTCAGCCTAGTCCCAGGGTCGTGGGTACGACCCTATAGTCGTCGGACAAGTCGGCGGCGGGCCAACCTTGTCCCGGGGTCGTGGGGACGACCCTATAGTCGTCGGACATGTCGGCGGCTGGCCAACTTTGGCCCGGTGTCGTGGGGACGACTCTATAGTCGTCGGAAATGTCGGCGGCTGGCCAACCTGGACCCGGGGTCGTGGGGACGACCCTATAGTCGTCGGACTTGACAGTGGCGGGCCAATCTAGTCCCGGGGTCGTGGGGACGACCCTACAGTCGTCGGACATTTCGGCGGCTTGCCAACTTTGGCCCGGGGTCGTGGGACGACCCTATAGTCGTCGGACTTGTCGGTAGCGGGCCAATCTAGTCCCGAGGTCGTGGGGACGACCCTATAGTCTTCGGACATGACGGTAGCGGGCCATTCTAGACCCGAGGTCGTGGGGACGACCCTATAGTAGTCGGACATGTCGGCGGCTGTCCAACTTTGGCGCGGTGTCGTGGGGACGACTCTATAGTCGTCGGACATGTCGGCAGCTGGGCAACCTAGACCCGGGGTCGTGGGGACGACTCTATAGTCGTCGGAAATGTCGGCGGCTGGCCAACCTGGACCCGGGGTCGTGGGGACGACCCTATAACCGTCGCACATGACGGTGGCGGGTCAATCTAGTCCCGGGGTCGTGGGGACGACACTATAGTCGTCGGACATGTCGGCGGCTGGCCAACTTTGGCCCGGTGTCGTGGGGACGACTCTATAGTCGTCGGAAATGTCGGCGGCTGGCCAACCTGGACCCGGGGTCGTGGGGACGACCCTATAGTCGTCGGACTTGACAGTGGCGGGCCAATCTAGTCCCGGGGTCGTGGGGACGACCCTACAGTCGTCGGACATTTCGGCGGCTTGCCAACTTTGGCCCGGGGTCGTGGGACGACCCTATAGTCGTCGGACTTGTCGGTAGCGGGCCAATCTAGTCCCGAGGTCGTGGGGACGACCCTATAGTCTTCGGACATGACGGTAGCGGGCCATTCTAGACCCGAGGTCGTGGGGACGACCCTATAGTAGTCGGACATGTCGGCGGCTGTCCAACTTTGGCGCGGTGTCGTGGGGACGACTCTATAGTCGTCGGACATGTCGGCAGCTGGGCAACCTAGACCCGGGGTCGTGGGGACGACCCTATTGTCGTCGGACATGAAGGTGGCGGGCCAATCTAGTCTCGGGGTCGTGGGGACGACCCTATAGTCGTCGGACATGTCGGCGGCTGGCCAACTTTGGCCCGGGGTCGTGGGGACGACCCTATAGTCGTCGGACATGACGGTGGCGGACCAATCTAGTCTCGGGGTCGTGGGTACGACCCTATAGTCGTCGGACAAGTCGGCGGCTGGACAACCTAGACCCGGGGTCGTGGGGACGAACCTATTGTCGTCGGACATGACGGTGGCGGGCCAATCTAGTCCCGGGGTCGTGGGGACGACCCTATAGTCGTCGGACATGTCGGCGGCTGGCCAACTTTGGCCCGGTGTCGTGAGGACGACTCTATAGTCGTCGGAAGTGTCGGCGGCTGGCCAACCTGGACCCGGGGTCGTGGGGACGACCCTATTGTCGTCGGACATGACGGTGGCGGGCCAATCTAGTCTCGGGGTCGTGGGGACGACCCTATAGTCGTCGGACATGTCGGCGTCTGGCCAACTTTGGCCCGCGGTCGTGGGGACGCCTCTATAGTCGTCGGAAATGTCGGCGGCTGGCCAACCTGGACTCGGGGTCGTGGGGACGAGCCTATAGTCGTCGGACAAGACGGCGGCTGGACATCTTTGGCCCGGGGTCGTGGGGACGACCCTATAGTCGTCGGACATGTCGGCGGCTGGCCAACTTTGGCCCGGTGTCGTGGGGACGACCCTACAGTCTTCGGACATTTCGGCGGCTTGCCAACTTTGGCCCGGGGTCGTGGGGACGACTCTATAGTCGTCGGAAATGTCGGCGGCTGGCCAACCTGGACTCGGGGTCGTGGGGACGACCCTATAGTCGTCGGACAAGACGGCGGCTGCACATCTTTGGCCCGGGGTCGTGGGGACGACCCTATAGTCGTCGGACATGTTGGCGGCTTGTCAGCCTAGTCCCGGGGTGGTGGGTACGACCCTATAGTCGTCGGACAAGTCGGCGGCGGGCCAACCTTGTCCCGGGGTCGTGGGGACGACCCTATAGTCGTCGGACATGTCGGCAGCTGGCCAACTTTGGCCCGGGGTCGTGGGGACGACCCTATTGTCGTCGGACATGACGGTGGCGGGCCAATCTAGTCCCGGGTTCGTGGGGACGACCCTATAGTCGTCGGACCTGTCGGCGGCTGGCCAACTTTGGACCGGTGTCGTGGGGACGACTCTATAGTCGTCGGAAATGTCGGCGGCTGGCCAACCTGGACTCGGGGTCGTGGGGACGACCCTATAGTCGTCGGACAAGACGGCGGCTGGACATCTTTGGCCCGGGGTCGTGGGGACGACCCTATAGTCGTCGGACATGACGGTGGCGGACCAATCTAGTCCCGGGGTCGTGGGGACGACCCTATAGTCGTCGGACATGTCGGCGGCTGGCCAACTTTGGCCCGTGGTCGTGGGGACGATCCAATAGTCGTCGGACATGTCGGCGGCTGGCCAACTTTGGCCCGTGGTTGTGGGCACGACCCTATAGTCGTTGGACATGACGGTGGCGGGCCAATCTAGTCCCGGGGTCGTGGGGACGACCCTATAGTCGTCGGACATGTTGGCGGCTTGTCAGCCTAGTCCCAGGGTCGTGGGTACGACCCTATAGTCGTCGGACAAGTCGGCGGCGGGCCAACCTTGTCCCGGGGTCGTGGGGACGACCCTATAGTCGTCGGACATGTCGGCGCCTGGCCAACTTTGGCCCGGTGTCGTGGGGACGACTCTATAGTCGTCGGAAATGTCGGCGGCTGGCCAACCTGGACCCGGGGTCGTGGGGACGACCCTATTGTCGTCGGACATGACGGTGGCGGGCCAATCTAGTCTCGCGGTCGTGGGGACGACCCTATAACCGTCGGACATGACGGTGGCGGGTCAATCTAGTCCCGGGGTCGTGGGGACGACCCTATAGTCGTCGGACATGTCGGCGGCTGGCCAACTTTGGCCCGGTGTCGTGGGGACGACTCTATAGTCGTCGGAAATGTCGGCGGCTGGCCAACCTGGACCCGGGGTCGTGGGGACGACCCTATAGTCGTCGGACTTGACGGTGGCGGGCCAATCTAGTCCCGGGGTCGTGGGGACGACCCTACAGTCGTCGGACATTTCGGCGGCTTGCCAACTTTGGCCTGGGGTCGTGGGACGACCCTATAGTCGTCAGACTTGACGGTAGCGGGCCAATCTAGTCCCGAGGTCGTGGGGACGACCCTATAGTCTTCGGACATGACGGTAGCGGGCCATTCTAGACCCGAGGTCGTGGGGACGACCCTATAGTAGTCGGACATGTCGGCGGCTGTCCAACTTTGGCGCGGTGTCATGGGGACGACTCTATAGTCGTCGGACATGTCGGCAGCTTCACAACCTAGACCCGGGGTCGTGGGGACGACCCTATTGTCGTCGGACATGAAGGTGGCGGGCCAATCTAGTCTCGGGGTCGTGGGGACGACCCTATAGTCGTCGGACATGTCGGCGGCTGGCCAACTTTGGCCCGGGGTCGTGGGGACGACCCTATAGTCGTCGGACATGACGGTGGCGGACCAATCTAGTCCCGGGGTCGTGGGTACGACCCTATAGTCGTCGGACAAGTCGGCGGCTGGCCAACCTGGACCCGGGGTCGTGGGGACGACCCTATTGTCGTCGGACATGACGGTGGCGGGCCAATCTAGTCTCGGGGTCGTGGGGACGACCCTATAGTCGTCGGACATGTCGGCGTCTGGCCAACTTTGGCCCGCGGTCGTGGGGACGACTCTATAGTCGTCGGAAATGTCGGCGGCTGGCCAACCTGGACCCGGGGTCGTGGGGACGACCCTATTGTCGTCGGACATGACGGTGGCGGGCCAATCTAGTCTCGGGGTCGTGGGGACGACCCTATAGTCGTCGGACATGTCGGCGTCTGGCCAACTTTGGCCCGCGGTCGTGGGGACGACTCTATAGTCGTCGGAAATGTCGGCGGCTGGCCAACCTGGACTCGGGGTCGTGGGGACGACCCTATAGTCGTCGGACAAGACGGCGGCTGGACATCTTTGGCCCGGGGTCGTGGGGACGACCCTATAGTCGTCGGACATGTTGGCGGCTGGCCAACTTTGGCCCGGGGTCGTGGGGACGACCCTATAGTCGTCGGACATGTCGGCGGCTGGCCAACTTTGGCCCGTGGTTGTGGGCACGACCCTATAGTCGTTGGACATGACGGTGGCGGGCCAATCTAGTCCCGGGGTCGTGGGGACGACCCTATAGTCGTCGGACATGTTGGCGGCTTGTCAGCCTAGTCCCAGGGTCGTGGGTACGACCCTATAGTCGTCGGACAAGTCGGCGGCGGGCCAACCTTGTCCCGGGGTCGTGGGGACGACCCTATAGTCGTCGGACATGTCGGCGGCTGGCCAACTTTGGCCCGGTGTCGTGGGGACGACTCTATAGTCGTCGGAAATGTCGGCGGCTGGCCAACCTGGACCCGGGGTCGTGGGGACGACCCTATAGTCGTCGGACATGTTGGCGGCTTGTCAGCCTAGTCCCAGGGTCGTGGGTACGACCCTATAGTCGTCGGACAAGTCGGCGGCGGGCCAACCTTGTCCCGGGGTCGTGGGGACGACCCTATAGTCGTCGGACATGTCGGCGGCTGGCCAACTTTGGCCCGGTGTCGTGGGGACGACTCTATAGTCGTCGGAAATGTCGGCGGCTGGCCAACCTGGACCCGGGGTCGTGGGGACGACCCTATAGTCGTCGGACTTGACAGTGGCGGGCCAATCTAGTCCCGGGGTCGTGGGGACGACCCTACAGTCGTCGGACATTTCGGCGGCTTGCCAACTTTGGCCCGGGGTCGTGGGACGACCCTATAGTCGTCGGACTTGTCGGTAGCGGGCCAATCTAGTCCCGAGGTCGTGGGGACGACCCTATAGTCTTCGGACATGACGGTAGCGGGCCATTCTAGACCCGAGGTCGTGGGGACGACCCTATAGTAGTCGGACATGTCGGCGGCTGTCCAACTTTGGCGCGGTGTCGTGGGGACGACTCTATAGTCGTCGGACATGTCGGCAGCTGGGCAACCTAGACCCGGGGTCGTGGGGACGACCCTATTGTCGTCGGACATGAAGGTGGCGGGCCAATCTAGTCTCGGGGTCGTGGGGACGGCCCTATAGTCGTCGGACATGTCGGCGGCTGTCCAACTTTGGCGCGGTGTCGTGGGGACGACTCTATAGTCGTCGGACATGTCGGCAGCTGGGCAACCTAGACCCGGGGTCGTGGGGACGACTCTATAGTCGTCGGAAATGTCGGCGGCTGGCCAACCTGGACCCGGGGTCGTGGGGACGACCCTATAACCGTCGCACATGACGGTGGCGGGTCAATCTAGTCCCGGGGTCGTGGGGACGACACTATAGTCGTCGGACATGTCGGCGGCTGGCCAACTTTGGCCCGGTGTCGTGGGGACGACTCTATAGTCGTCGGAAATGTCGGCGGCTGGCCAACCTGGACCCGGGGTCGTGGGGACGACCCTATAGTCGTCGGACTTGACAGTGGCGGGCCAATCTAGTCCCGGGGTCGTGGGGACGACCCTACAGTCGTCGGACATTTCGGCGGCTTGCCAACTTTGGCCCGGGGTCGTGGGACGACCCTATAGTCGTCGGACTTGTCGGTAGCGGGCCAATCTAGTCCCGAGGTCGTGGGGACGACCCTATAGTCTTCGGACATGACGGTAGCGGGCCATTCTAGACCCGAGGTCGTGGGGACGACCCTATAGTAGTCGGACATGTCGGCGGCTGTCCAACTTTGGCGCGGTGTCGTGGGGACGACTCTATAGTCGTCGGACATGTCGGCAGCTGGGCAACCTAGACCCGGGGTCGTGGGGACGACCCTATTGTCGTCGGACATGAAGGTGGCGGGCCAATCTAGTCTCGGGGTCGTGGGGACGACCCTATAGTCGTCGGACATGTCGGCGGCTGGCCAACTTTGGCCCGGGGTCGTGGGGACGACCCTATAGTCGTCGGACATGACGGTGGCGGACCAATCTAGTCTCGGGGTCGTGGGTACGACCCTATAGTCGTCGGACAAGTCGGCGGCTGGACAACCTAGACCCGGGGTCGTGGGGACGAACCTATTGTCGTCGGACATGACGGTGGCGGGCCAATCTAGTCCCGGGGTCGTGGGGACGACCCTATAGTCGTCGGACATGTCGGCGGCTGGCCAACTTTGGCCCGGTGTCGTGAGGACGACTCTATAGTCGTCGGAAGTGTCGGCGGCTGGCCAACCTGGACCCGGGGTCGTGGGGACGACCCTATTGTCGTCGGACATGACGGTGGCGGGCCAATCTAGTCTCGGGGTCGTGGGGACGACCCTATAGTCGTCGGACATGTCGGCGTCTGGCCAACTTTGGCCCGCGGTCGTGGGGACGCCTCTATAGTCGTCGGAAATGTCGGCGGCTGGCCAACCTGGACTCGAGGTCGTGGGGACGAGCCTATAGTCGTCGGACAAGACGGCGGCTGGACATCTTTGGCCCGGGGTCGTGGGGACGACCCTATAGTCGTCGGACATGTCGGCGGCTGGCCAACTTTGGCCCGGTGTCGTGGGGACGACCCTACAGTCTTCGGACATTTCGGCGGCTTGCCAACTTTGGCCCGGGGTCGTGGGGACGACTCTATAGTCGTCGGAAATGTCGGCGGCTGGCCAACCTGGACTCGGGGTCGTGGGGACGACCCTATAGTCGTCGGACAAGACGGCGGCTGCACATCTTTGGCCCGGGGTCGTGGGGACGACCCTATAGTCGTCGGACATGTTGGCGGCTTGTCAGCCTAGTCCCGGGGTGGTGGGTACGACCCTATAGTCGTCGGACAAGTCGGCGGCGGGCCAACCTTGTCCCGGGGTCGTGGGGACGACCCTATAGTCGTCGGACATGTCGGCAGCTGGCCAACTTTGGCCCGGGGTCGTGGGGACGACCCTATAGTCGTCGGACATGTCGGCGGATGGCCAACTTTGGCCCGTGGTTGTGGGGACGACCCTATAGTCGATGGACATGACGGTGGCGGGCCAATCTAGTCCCGGGTCGTGGGGACGACCCTATAGTCGTCGGACAAGACGGCGCCTGGACATCTTTGGCCCGGGGTCGTGGGGACGACCCTATAGTCGTCGGACATGTTGGCGGCTTGTCAGCCTAGTCCCAGGGTCGTGGGTACGACCCTATAGTCGTCGGACAAGTCGGCGGCGGGCCAACCTTGTCCCGGGGTCGTGGGGACGACCCTATAATCGTCGGACATGTCGGCGGCTGGCCAACTTTGGCCCGGTGTCGTGGGGACGACTCTATAGTCGTCGGAAATGTCGGCGGCTGGCCAACCTGGACCCGGGGTCGTGGGGACGACCCTATTGTCGTCGGACATGACGGTGGCGGGCCAATCTAGTCTCGCGGTCGTGGGGACGACCCTATAATCGTCGGACATGACGGTGGCGGGCCAATCTAGTCCCGGGGTCGTGGGGACGACCCTATAGTCGTCGGACATGTCGGCGGCTGGCCAACTTTGGCCCGGTGTCGTGGGGACGACCCTATAGTCGTCGGACATTTCGGCGGCATGCCAACTTTGGCCCGTGGTCGTGGGGACGACCCTATAGTTGTTGGACATGACGGTGGCGGGCCAATCTAGTCCCGGGGTCGTAGGGACGACCCTATAGTCGTCGGACATGTCGGCGATTGGCCAACATTGGCCCGGGGTCGTGGGGACGACCCTATAGTCGTCGGACATGTCGGCGGCTGGCCAACTTTGGCCCGTGGTTGTGGGGACGACCCTATAGTCGTTGGACATGACGGTGGCGGGTCAATCTAGTCCCGGGGTCGTGGGGACGACCCTATAGTCGTCGGACAAGTCGGCGGCTGGCCAACCTAGACCCGGGGTCGTGTGGACGACCCTATTGTCGTCGGACATGGCGGTGGCGGGCCAATCTAGTCCCGTGGTCGTGGGGACGACCCTATAGTCTTCGGACATGACGGTAGCGGGCCAATCTAGTCCCGGGGTCGTGGGGACGACCCTATAATCGTTGGACATGGCGGTGGCGGGCCAATCTAGTCCCGGGGTCGTCGGGACGACCCTATAGTCGTCCGACATGTCGGCGGCTGGCCAACCTAGTCCCGGGGTCGTGGGGACGACCCTATAGTCGTCGGACATGCCGGCGGCTGGCCAACTTTGGCCCGGTGTCGTGGGGACGACTCTATAGTCGTCAGAAATGTCGGCGGCTGGCCAACCTGGACCCGGGGTCGTGGGGACGACCCTATTGTCGTCGGACATGACGGTGGCGGGCCAATCTAGTCTCGGGGTCGTGGGGACCACCCTATAGTCGTCGGACATGTCGGCGGTTGGCCAACTTTGGCCCGGGGTCGTGGGGACGACCCTATAGTCGTCGGACATGACGGTGGCGGACCAATCTAGTCCCGGGGTCGTGGGGACGACCCTATAGTCGTCGGACATGTCGGCGGCTGGCCAACATTGGCCCGTGGTCGTGGGGACGATCCAATAGTCGTCGGACATGCTGGCGGCTTGTCAGCCTAGTCCCGGGGTCGTGGGTACGACCCTATAGTCGTCGGACAAGTCGGCGGCTGGCCAACCTAGACCCGGGGTCGTGGGGACGACCCTATTGTCGTCGGACATGACGGTGGCGGGCCAATCTAGTCCCGGGGTCGTGGGGACGACCCTATAGTCGTCGAACAATTCGGCGGCGGGCCAAGCTAATCCCGGGGTCGTGGGGACGACCCTATAATCGTCGGACATGACGGTGGCGGGCCAATCTAGTCCCGGGGTCGTGGGGACGACCCTGTAGTCGTCGGACATGTCGGCGGCTGGCCAACTTTGGCCCGGTGTCGTGGGGACGACTCTATAGTCGTCCGAAATGTCGGCGGCTGGCCAACCTGGACCCGGGGTCGTGGGGACGACCCTACTGTCGTCGGACATGACGGTGGCGGGCCAATCTAGTCTCGGGGTCGTGGGGACGACCCTATAGTCGTCTGACATGTCGACGGCTGGCCAACTTTGGCCCGGGGTCGTGGGGACGACTCTATAGTCGTCGGAAATGTCGGCGGCTGGCCAACCTGGACTCGGGGTCGTGGGGACGACCCTATAGTCGTCGGACAAGACGGCGGCTGGACATCTTTGGCCCGGGGTCGTGGGGACGACCCCATAGTCGTCGGACATGTTGGCGGCTTGTCAGCCTAGTCCCGGGGTGGTGGGTACGACCCTATAGTCGTCGGACAAGTCGGCGGCGGGCCAACCTTGTCCCGGGGTCGTGGGGACGACCCTATAGTCGTCGGACATGTCGGCAGCTGGCCAACTTTGGCCCGGGGTCGTGGGGACGACCCTATAGTCGTCGGACATGTCGGCGGCTGGCCAACCTGGACCCGGGGTCGTGGGGACGACCCTATTGTCGTCGGACATGACGGTGGCGGGCCAATCTAGTCTCGCGGTCGTGGGGACGACCCTATAACCGTCGGACATGACGGTGGCGGGTCAATCTAGTCCCGGGGTCGTGGGGACGACCCTATAGTCGTCGGACATGTCGGCGGCTGGCCAACTTTGGCCCGGTGTCGTGGGGACGACTCTATAGTCGTCGGAAATGTCGGCGGCTGGCCAACCTAGACCCGGGGTCGTGGGGACGACCCTATTGTCGTCGGACATGACGGTGGCGGGCCAATCTAGTCCCGGGGTCGTGGGGACGGCCCTATAGTCGTCGGACAAGTCGACGGCGGGCCAAGCTTGTCCCGGGGTCGTGGGGACGACCCTATAATCGTCGGACATGACGGTGGCGGGCCAATCTAGTCCCGGGGTCGTGGGGACGACCCTATAATCGTTGGACATGACGGTGGCGGGCCAATCTAGTCCCGGGGTCGTGGGGACGATCCAATAGTCGTCGGACATGTCGGCGGCTGGCCAGCTTTGGCCCGGGGTCGTAGGGACGACCCTATAGTCGTCGGACATGTCGGCGATTTGCCAACATTGGCCCGGGGTCGTGGGGACGACATTATAGTCGTCGGACATGTCGGCGGCTGGCCAACCTAGTCCCGAGGTCGTGGGGACGACCCTATAGTCGTCGGACTTGACGGTGTCGGGCCAATCTAGTCCGGGGGTCGTGGGGACGACCCTACAGTCGTCGGACATTTCGGCGGCTTGCCAACTTTGGCCCGGGGTCGTGGGGACGATCCAATAGTCGTCGGACATGTCGGCGGCTGGTCAACTTTGGCCCGTGGGCGTGGAGACGACCCTATAGTCGGTGGACATGTCAGCGGCTGGCCAACTTTGGCCCGGTGTCGTGGGGACGACCCAATAGTCGTCGGACATGTCGGCGGCTGGCCAACTTTGGCCCGTGGTCGTGGGGTCGATCCGATAGTCGTTGGACATGACGGTGGCGGGCCAATCTAGTCCGGGGGTCGTGGGGACGACCCTACAGTCGTCGGACATTTCGGCGGCTTGCCAACTTTGGCCCGGGGTCGTGGGGACGACCCTATAGTCGTCGGACTTGACGGTGGCGGGCCAATCTAGTCCCGGGGTTGTGGGGACGACCCTACAGTCGCCGGACATTTCGGCGGCTTGCCAACTTTGGCCCGGGGTCGTGGGGACGACCCTATAGTCGTCGGACTTGACGGTGGCGGGCCAATCTAGTCCCAAGGTCGTGGGGACGACCCTATAGTCGTCGGACTTGACGGTGGCCGGCCAATCTATTCCCGGGGTCGTGGGGACGACCCTACAGTCGTCGGACATTTCGGCGGCTTGCCAACTTTGGCCCGGGGTCGTGGGGACGACCCTATAGTCGTCGGACATGTCGGCGGCTGGCCAAAATTGGCCCGAGGTCGTGGGGGCGACCCTATAGTCGTCGGACATGTCGGCGGCTGGCCAACCTAGTCCCGAGGTCGTCGGACTTGACGGTGGCGGGCCAATCTAGTCCCGGGGTCGTGGGGACGACCCTACAGTCGTCGGACATTTCGGCGGCTTGCCAACTTTGGCCCGGGGTCGTGGGGACGACCCTATAGTCGTCGGACATGACGGTGGCGGACCAATCTAGTCCTGGGGTCGTGGGGACGACCCTATAGTCGTCGGACATGTCGGCGGCTGGCCAACTTTGGCCCGTGGTCGTGGGGACGATCCAATAGTCGTCGGACATGTCGGCGGCTGGCCAACTTTGGCCCGTGGTCGTGGGGACGACC
This sequence comes from Andrena praecox, assembly GCA_963932275.1. NCBI lineage: Eukaryota > Metazoa > Arthropoda > Insecta > Hymenoptera > Andrenidae > Andrena > Andrena praecox. The sequence continues at coordinate 105,469 of CAWVQO010000091.1, forward strand.
CTATAGTCGTCGGACATGTCGGCGGCTAGCCAACATTGGCCCGTGGTCGTGGGGACGACCCAATAGTCGTTGGAAATGTCAGCGGCTGGCCAACTTTGACCCGGTGTCGTGGGGACGACTCTATAGTCGTCGGACATGTCGGTGGCTGGCCAATCTAGTCCCGGGGTCGTGGGGACGACCCTATAGTCTTCGGACATGTCGGCGGCTGGCCAACTTTGGCCCGTGGTCGTGGGGACGATCCAATAGTCGTCGGACATGTCGGCGGCTGGCCAGCTTTGGCCCGGGGTCGTAGGGACGACCCTATAGTCGTCGGACATGTCGGCGATTGGCCAACATTGGCCCGGGGTCGTGGGGACGACATTATAGTCGTCGGACATGTCGGCGGCTGGCCAACCTAGTCCCGAGGTCGTGGGGACGACCCTATAGTCGTCGGACATGTCGGCGATTGGCCATCATTGGCCCGGAGTCGTGGGGACGACCCTATAGTCGTCGGACATGCGGCGGCTGTCCAACTTTGGCGCGGGGTCGTGGGAACGACTCTATAGTCGTCGGACATGTCGGCAGCTGGGCAACCTAGACCCGGGGTCGTGGGGACGACCCTATAATCGTTGGACATGGCGGTGGCGGGCCAATCTAGTCCCGGGGTCGTCGGGACGACCCTATAGTCGTCGGACATGTCGGCGGCTGGCCAACCTAGTCCCGAGGTCGTCGGACTTGACGGTGGCGGGCCAATCTAGTCCCGGGGTCGTGGGGACGACCCTACAGTCGTCGGACATTTCGGCGGCTTGCCAACTTTGGCCCGGGGTCGTGGGGACGACCCTATAGTCGTCGGGCATGACGGTGGCGGACCAATCTAGTCCTGGGGTCGTGGGGACGACCCTATAGTCGTCGGACATGTCGGCGGCTGGCCAACTTTGGCCCGTGGTCGTGGGGACGATCCAATAGTCGTCGGACATGTCGGCGGCTGGCCAACTTTGGCCCGTAGTCGTGGGGACGACCCTATAGTCGTCGGACATGTCGGCGGCTAGCCAACATTGGCCCGTGGTCGTGGGGACGACCCAATAGTCGTTGGAAATGTCAGCGGCTGGCCAACTTTGACCCGGTGTCGTGGGGACGACTCTATAGTCGTCGGACATGTCGGTGGCTGGCCAATCTAGTCCCGGGGTCGTGGGGACGACCCTATAGTCTTCGGACATGTCGGCGGCTGGCCAACTTTGGCCCGTGGTCGTGGGGACGATCCAATAGTCGTCGGACATGTCGGCGGCTGGCCAGCTTTGGCCCGGGGTCGTAGGGACGACCCTATAGTCGTCGGACATGTCGGCGATTGGCCAACATTGGCCCGGGGTCGTGGGGACGACATTATAGTCGTCGGACATGTCGGCGGCTGGCCAACCTAGTCCCGAGGTCGTGGGGACGACCCTATAGTCGTCGGACATGTCGGCGATTGGCCAACATTGGCCCGGAGTCGTGGGGACGACCCTATAGTCGTCGGACATGCGGCGGCTGTCCAACTTTGGCGCGGGGTCGTGGGAACGACTCTATAGTCGTCGGACATGTCGGCAGCTGGGCAACCTAGACCCGGGGTCGTGGGGACGACCGTATAATCGTTGGACATGGCGGTGGCGGGCCAATCTAGTCTCGGGGTCGTGGGGACGACCCTATAGTCGTCGGACATGTCGGCGGCTGGCCAACTTTGGCCCGGGGTCGTGGGGACGACCCTATAGTCGTCGGACATGACGGTGGCGGACCAATCTAGTCCCGGGGTCGTGGGGACGACCCTATAGTCGTCGGACATGTCGGCGGCTGGCCAACTTTGGCCCGTGGTTGTGGGCACGACCCTATAGTCGTTGGACATGACGGTGGCGGGCCAATCTAGTCCCGGGGTCGTGGGGACGACCCTATAGTCGTCGGACATGTTGGCGGCTTGTCAGCCTAGTCCCAGGGTCGTGGGTACGACCCTATAGTCGTCGGACAAGTCGGCGGCGGGCCAACCTTGTCCCGGGGTCGTGGGGACGACCCTATAGTCGTCGGACATGTCGGCGGCTGGCCAACTTTGGCCCGGTGTCGTGGGGACGACTCTATAGTCGTCGGAAATGTCGGCGGCTGGCCAACCTGGACCCGGGGTCGTGGGGACGACCCTATAACCGTCGGACATGACGGTGGCGGGTCAATCTAGTCCCGGGGTCGTGGGGACGACCCTATAGTCGTCGGACATGTCGGCGGCTGGCCAACTTTGGCCCGGTGTCGTGGGGACGACTCTATAGTCGTCGGAAATGTCGGCGGCTGGCCAACCTGGACCCGGGGTCGTGGGGACGACCCTATAGTCATCGGACATGTCGGCGGCTGGCCAACTTTGGCCCGTGGTCGTGGGGACGATCCAATAGTCGTCGGACATGTCGGCGGCTGGCCAACTTTGGCCCGTGGTCGTGGGGACGACCCTATAGTCGTCGGACATGTCGGCGGCTAGCCAACATTGGCCCGTGGTCGTGGGGACGACCCAATAGTCGTTGGAAATGTCAGCGGCTGGCCAACTTTGACCCGGTGTCGTGGGGACGACTCTATAGTCGTCGGACATGTCGGTGGCTGGCCAATCTAGTCCCGGGGTCGTGGGGACGACCCTATAGTCTTCGGACATGTCGGCGGCTGGACATCTTTGGCCCGGGGTCGTGGGGACGACCCTATAGTCGTCGGACATGTTGGCGGCTTGTCAGCCTAGTCCCGGGGTGGTGGGTACGACCCTATAGTCGTCGGACAAGTCGGCGGCGGGCCAACCTTGTCCCGGGGTCGTGGGGACGACCCTATAGTCGTCGGACATGTCGGCAGCTGGCCAACTTTGGCCCGGGGTCGTGGGGACGACCCTATAGTCGTCGGACATGTCGGCGGCTGGCCAACTTTGGCCCGTGGTTGTGGGCACGACCCTATAGTCGTTGGACATGACGGTGGCGGGCCAATCTAGTCCCGGGGTCGTGGGGACGACCCTATAGTCGTCGGACATGTTGGCGGCTTGTCAGCCTAGTCCCAGGGTCGTGGGTACGACCCTATAGTCGTCGGACAAGTCGGCGGCGGGCCAACCTTGTCCCGGGGTCGTGGGGACGACCCTATAGTCGTCGGACATGTCGGCGGCTGGCCAACTTTGGCCCGGTGTCGTGGGGACGACTCTATAGTCGTCGGAAATGTCGGCGGCTGGCCAACCTGGACCCGGGGTCGTGGGGACGACCCTATAACCGTCGGACATGACGGTGGCGGGTCAATCTAGTCCCGGGGTCGTGGGGACGACCCTATAGTCGTCGGACATGTCGGCGGCTGGCCAACTTTGGCCCGGTGTCGTGGGGACGACTCTATAGTCGTCGGAAATGTCGGCGGCTGGCCAACCTGGACCCGGGTTCGTGGGGACGACCCTATAGTCATCGGACATGTCGGCGGCTGGCCAACTTTGGCCCGTGGTCGTGGGGACGATCCAATAGTCGTCGGACATGTCGGCGGCTGGCCAACTTTGGCCCGTGGTCGTGGGGACGACCCTATAGTCGTCGGACATGTCGGCGGCTAGCCAACATTGGCCCGTGGTCGAGGGGACGACCCAATAGTCGTTGGAAATGTCAGCGGCTGGCCAACTTTGACCCGGTGTCGTGGGGACGACTCTATAGTCGTCGGACATGTCGGTGGCTGGCCAATCTAGTCCCGGGGTCGTGGGGACGACCCTATAGTCTTCGGACATGTCGGCGGCTGGCCAACTTTGGCCCGTGGTCGTGGGGACGATCCAATAGTCGTCGGACATGTCGGCGGCTGGCCAGCTTTGGCCCGGGGTCGTAGGGACGACCCTATAGTCGTCGGACATGTCGGCGATTGGCCAACATTGGCCCGGGGTCGTGGGGACGACATTATAGTCGTCGGACATGTCGGCGGCTGGCCAACCTAGTCCCGAGGTCGTGGGGACGACCCTATAGTCGTCGGACTTGACGGTGGCGGGCCAATCTAGTCCCGGGGTCGTGGGTAAGACCCTATAGTCGTCGGACAAGACGGCGGCTGGACATCTTTGGCCCGGGGTCGTGGGGACGACCCTATAGTCGTCGGACATGTTGGCGGGTTGTCAGCCTAGTCCCGGGGTCGTGGGGACGACCCTATAGTCGTCGGACATGACGGTGGCGGACCAATCTAGTCCCGGGGTCGTGGGGACGACCGTATAGTCGTCGCACATGTCGGCGGCTGGCCAACTTTGGCCCGTGGTCGTGGGGACGATCCAATAATCGTCGGACATGTCGGCGGCTGGCCAACTTTGGCCCGTGGTTGTGGGGACGACCCTATAGTCGTTGGACATGACGGTGGCGGGCCAATCTAGTCCCGGGGTCGTGGGGACGACCCTATAGTCGTCGGACAAGACGGCGGCTGGACATCTTTGGCACGGGGTCGTGGGGACGACCCTACTGTCGTCGGACATTTCGGCGGCTTGCCAACTTTGGCCCGGGGTCGTGGGGACGACCCTATAGTCGTCGGACATGTCGGCGGCTAGCCAACATTGGCCCGGGGTCGTCGGACTTGACGGTGGCGGGCCAATCTAGTCCCGGTGTTCAGGAAATGCTGCATGTTAACGCCATCTCTTTGGCCCACCGGTAATTAGGCACTTGGCGTCTGCGCGCTGACTCATGTGGAGCGTCGATCACGGCCCCTTCCATCGACTTACAATCGATGGAAGGGGGACTGCTCTTGCTTCCAGGAAATAGATCGCGATTTCCTGGATCGCTCTCTGTTCGCGACTTCGCCACACGTCACACGTTCCTTTGCTTACTTACGCACCTTGCTAATCGCGCTTTTGCTTCGCGACGTTACACCTTGATTGTAACTAGCTTTTGTGCTTACGTACTAACGCGTTTGCTTCTTTGCTAAGCTTCGCTAAAATTAAGTAATGCTTAAATCATAGACCATCGGTTAAATCGTGTATTTAATTGTGACTCTGTACATATGTATATTGAATTATAACGCGTGGTGTTTCACCAGGACTTTGTGCCGTTCAGTTTTCGCTCAGTGTCCTTTATTCACTCCTAGTACTGATCCTTAATAACTTTAATAACATTTTTTGGTCCTTCGAGCCGGATCAGTGCCGTGGAAATAGTTCGCGAGTGCTCGAACGTTCGTTAGTGCCGCCCAACCGTCGCGCGTGACCTCTACACCTGCCAACAATGAGTCACCTCGTAACAAGCCAACGCGACCTTAACGGTCGAATCACTCGGGCGTTCGACAATTTGAAAAAGCAAGGAATGAACAATATTACCAAAAGCAACGTGATCTCTAGACTAGAGACTCTCCGAAGGAACTGGGCGAAATACGAGCTGCAACACGACCAGCTTCTCGCGTTGGCAGCCTCGGACTTAGCCTTTGCAGGCAACACCTACTTCCAAGCTAAGGATTTGGCACCTGCAGCGTTGGAGGAGGTATTCACCATGCAAGAGGCCCTGTTCATGGACAAATTAGAGGAGATGACGAAAGTAGAAGGGGTTGCTGCCCTAGCCGTTGAGCTTCTGTCCGGGGAGAAAAGTGGGCCCGCTGCGGGAGTTGAAACCGCTCGCTCCAAGGCCTCTCTGCCGCGACTACCCTTGCCGACCTTCGACGGCAAACATAGAGATTGGCCTTCGTTTCAAGGACTCTTCCGGTCGCTCGTAACTCTGGACAAGTCACTCACGGATGCAGAACGTTTGCATTATCTGCTTGGAGCCCTTACTGGCGATGCTGCTCTCCTTCTTCGAAATATGCCTGAGAGGGAGGAGAACTTTGAAGCGGCGTGGGAACTACTGCAGGAACGCTACGACAACCAGCGGCTGGCGGTCAAGGCCATAATGACTAACCTCTTCGGCCTACCTACTCTCACGCAGGCGTCGGGAATCGAGCTGAAACAGATATTCTACACGGTGTGGGATTCCGTCAAGGCTCTGGCTACGCTGAAGAGGCCCTTCGACGCCACCGGTGATTGGCTCGTCCATCTAGTGGCGGACCGAATGGATCCACAATCCCGCAAGGAATGGGAGACCCAAATCGCCAGGACGAGGACGCCGCCGACTTTCAACGAGCTGCAGGAGTTCCTGGAGGGTCGAGTGAACACCGTGGAGGCGCTGGAGGAGAGCCGCAAGGGCCCGGATCGACCTCCCAGACAGGCCCGTCCAGCTTAACCTGCGACGTCTACCGGCTCATCCCCACACGCCGGTCAACAACATCCCGCTGTCGCATCGGCCATTGCTGACGTTGGTGCGACAGCCCTACTGGCGCAGCTGGTCCACGGGACATCTGCCTTCCCTCCAGGCCCGCTGCAAGGGGACACGGCCAATCAGAATATACTTTACGCTACTAACAACCTCGCGTAAAAATTGTATCTTTGCTTACACTTGTATATTTCTTACCTGTTCAGATTAGCCGGGACGCTCGCTGGGGTCAACCGGAACTGTCAACACGGTCGAGGTTCTACTGCTTGCGTGCGTTTGCTGCCGCAAGATATTGACTACTCGCGTGCGTTTGCTGCCGCGAGATACTGCCGCTCGCGTACGTTTGCTGTCGCGAGATCCTCCTGCTCGCGCGCGTTTGCTGCCGCGAGATAACTGGATTCGTTTCTGCGACTCGCTTGCGTTTGCTGCCGCGAGATACTGACTGCTCGCGTGCGTTTGCTGCAGCGGGATACTGACTACCTCGGCGCTGCGAGGTTGCGCGACGCCTCCACATGAGTCTCGCGGTGCCTCTGCCTATCGAACACCAGCAAGTATCGGTATTATTCATCGGGCGATGAATGCCGGGGAGAATGTTCAGGAAATGCTGCATGTTAACGCCATCTCTTTGGCCCACCGGTAATTAGGCACTTGGCGTCTGCGCGCTGACTCATGTGGAGCGTCGATCACGGCCCCTTCCATCGACTTACAATCGATGGAAGGGGGACTGCTCTTGCTTCCAGGAAATAGATCGCGATTTCCTGGATCGCTCTCTGTTCGCGACTTCGCCACACGTCACACGTTCCTTTGCTTACTTACGCACCTTGCTAATCGCGCTTTTGCTTCGCGACGTTACACCTTGATTGTAACTAGCTTTTGTGCTTACGTACTAACGCGTTTGCTTCTTTGCTAAGCTTCGCTAAAATTAAGTAATGCTTAAATCATAGACCATCGGTTAAATCGTGTATTTAATTGTGACTCTGTACATATGTATATTGAATTATAACGCGTGGTGTTTCACCAGGACTTTGTGCCGTTCAGTTTTCGCTCAGTGTCCTTTATTCACTCCTAGTACTGATCCTTAATAACTTTAATAACACCCGGGGTCGTGGGGACGACCCCACAGTCGTCGGACATTTCGGCGGCTTGCCAACTTTGGCCCGGGGTCGTGTGGACGACCCTATAGTCGTCGGACATGTCGGCGGCTGGCCAACTTTGGCCCGGTGTCGTGGGGACGACTCTATAGTCGTCGGAAATGTCGGCGGCTGGCCAACCTGGACCCGGGGTCGTGGGGACGACCCTATAACCGTCGGACATGACGGTGGCGGGTCAATCTAGTCCCGGGGTCGTGGGGACGACCCTATAGTCGTCGGACATGTCGGCGGCTGGCCAACTTTGGCCCGGTGTCGTGGGGACGACTCTATAGTCGTCGGAAATGTCGGCGGCTGGCCAACCTGGACCCGGGGTCGTGGGGACGACCCTATTGTCATCGGACATGTCGGCGGCTGGCCAACCTGGACTCGGGGTCGTGGGGACGACCCTATAGTCGTCGGACAAGACGGCGGCTGGACATCTTTGGCCCGGGGTCGTGGGGACGACCCTATAGTCGTCGGACATGTCGGCGGCTGGCCAACTTTGGCCCGGTGTCGTGGGGACGACCCTACAGTCTTCGGACATTTCGGCGGCTTGCCAAATTTGGCCCGGGGTCGTGGGGACGACCCTATAATCGTCGGACATTTCGGCGGCATGCCAACTTTGGCCCGTGGTCGTGGGGACGACCCTATAGTCGTTGGACATGACGGTGGCGGGCCAATCTAGTCCCGAGGTCCTGGGGACGACCCTATAGTCGTCGGACAAGTCGGCGGCTGGCCAACCTAGACCCGGGGTCGTGGGGACGACCGTATTGTCGTCGGACATGACGGTGGCGGGTCAATCCAGTCCCGGTGTCGTGGGGACGACCCTATAGTCGTCGGACATGTCGGCGGCTGGCCAACTTTGGCCCGTGGTTGTGGGGACGACCCTATAGTCGTTGGACATGACGGTGGCGGGCCAATCTAGTCCCGGGGTCGTGGGGACGACCCTATAGTCGTCGGACATGTCGGCGGCTGGCCAACTTTGGCCCGTGGTTGTGGGGACGACCCTATAGTCGTTGGACATGACGGTGGCGGGCAAATCTAGTCCCGGGGTCGTGGGGACGACCCTATAGTCGTCGGACATGTCGGCGGCTTGCCAACTTTGGACCGGTGTCGTGGGGACGACTCTATAGTCGTCGGAAATGTCGGCGGCTGGCCAACCTGGACCCGAGGTCGTGGGGACGACCCTATTGTCGTCGGACATGACGGTGGCGGGCCAATCTAGTCTCGGGGTCGTGGGGACGACCCTATAGTCGTCGGACATGTCGGCGGCTGGCCAACTTTGCCCCGGGGTCGTGGGGACGACCCTACAGTCTTCGGACATTTCGGCGGCTTGCCAACTTTGGCCCGGGGTCGTGGGGACGACCCTATAATCGTCGGACATTTCGGCGGCATGCCAACTTTGGCCCGGGGTCGTGGGGACGACCCTATAGTCGTCGGACATGTCGGCGGCTGGCCAACTTTGGCCCGTGGTTGTGGGCACGACCCTATAGTCGTTGGACATGACGGTGGCGGGCCAATCTAGTCCCGGGGTCGTGGGGACGACCCTATAGTCGTCGGACATGTTGGCGGCTTGTCAGCCTAGTCCCAGGGTCGTGGGTACGACCCTATAGTCGTCGGACAAGTCGGCGGCGGGCCAACCTTGTCCCGGGGTCGTGGGGACGACCCTATAGTCGTCGGACATGTCGGCGGCTAGCCAACATTGGCCCGTGGTCGTGGGGACGACCCAATAGTCGTTGGAAATGTCAGCGGCTGGCCAACTTTGACCCGGTGTCGTGGGGACGACTCTATAGTCGTCGGACATGTCGGTGGCTGGCCAATCTAGTCCCGGGGTCGTGGGGACGACCCTATAGTCTTCGGACATGTCGGCGGCTGGCCAACTTTGGCCCGTGGTCGTGGGGACGATCCAATAGTCGTCGGACATGTCGGCGGCTGGCCAGCTTTGGCCCGGGGTCGTAGGGACGACCCTATAGTCGTCGGACATGTCGGCGATTGGCCAACATTGGCCCGGGGTCGTGGGGACGACATTATAGTCGTCGGACATGTCGGCGGCTGGCCAACCTAGTCCCGAGGTCGTGGGGACGACCCTATAGTCGTCGGACTTGACGGTGGCGGGCCAATCTAGTCCCGGGGTCGTGGGGACGACCCTACAGTCGTCGGACATTTCGGCGTCTTGCCAACTTTGGCCCGGGGTCGTGGGGACGACCCTATAGTCGTCGGACATGGCGGTGGCGGACCAATCTAGTCCCGGGGTCGTGGGGACGACCCTATAGTCGTCGGACATGTTGGCGGCTTGTCAGCCTAGTCCCGGGGTCGTGGGTACGACCCTACAGTCGTCGGACATTTCGGCGGCGGGCCAACCTTGTCCCGGGGTCGTGGGGACGACCCTATAGTCGTCGGACATGTCGGCGGCTGGCCAACTTTGGCCCGGTGTCGTGGGGACGACTCTATAGTCGTCGGAAATGTCGGCGGCTGGCCAACATTGGCCCGTGGTTGTGGGGACGACCCTATAGTCGTTGGACATGACGGTGGCGGGCCAATCTAGTCCCGGGGTCGTGGGTAAGACCCTATAGTCGTCGGACAAGACGGCGGCTGGACATCTTTGGCCCGGGGTCGTGGGGACGACCCTATAGTCGTCGGACATGTTGGCGGGTTGTCAGCCTAGTCCCGGGGTCGTGGGGACGACCCTATAGTCGTCGGACATGACGGTGGCGGACCAATCTAGTCCCGGGGTCGTGGGGACGACCGTATAGTCGTCGCACATGTCGGCGGCTGGCCAACTTTGGCCCGTGGTCGTGGGGACGATCCAATAATCGTCGGACATGTCGGCGGCTGGCCAACTTTGGCCCGTGGTTGTGGGGACGACCCTATAGTCGTTGGACATGACGGTGGCGGGCCAATCTAGTCCCGGGGTCGTGGGGACGACCCTATAGTCGTCGGACATGTCGGAGGCTGGCCAACTTTGGCCCGTGGTCGTGGGGACGACCCTATCGTCGTCGGACAAGTCGGCGGCTGACCAACTTTGGCCCATGGTCGTGGGGACGACCCTATAGTCGTCGGACATGTCGGCGGCTGGCCAATTTGGGCCCGGTGTCGTGGGGACGACTCTATAGTCGTCGGAAATGTCGGCGGCTGTCCAACTTTGGCCCGGGGTCGTGGGGACGGCCCAATAGTCGTTGAACATGTCGGCGGCTGGCCAACTTTGGCCCGTGGTCGTGGGGACGGCCCAATAGTCGTCGGACATGTCGGCGGCTGGCCAACCTAGTCCCGAGGTCGTCGGACTTGACGGTGGCGGGCCAATCTAGTCCCGGGGTCGTGGGGACGACCCTATAGTCGTCGGACAAGACGGTGGCTGGACATATTTGGCCCGGGGTCGTGGGGACGACCCTATAGTCGTCGGACATGTCAGCGGCTGGCCAATCTAGTCCCGGGGTCGTGGGGACGACCCTATAGTCGTCGGACTTGACGGTGGCGGGCCAATCTAGTCCCGGGGTCGTGGGGACGACCCTATAGTCGTCGGACATGTCGGCGGCTGTCCAACCTAGTCCCGAGCTCGTGGGGGCGACCCTATAGTCGTCGGACATGTCGGCGGCTGGCCAACCTAGTCCCGAGGTGGTCGGATTTGACGGTGGCGGGCCAATCTAGTCCCGGGGTCGTGGGGACGACCCTATAGTCGTCGGACAAGACGGTGGCGGGCCAATCTAGTCCCGGGGTCGTGGGGACGAACCTATAGTCGTCGGACAAGTCTGCGGCGAGCCAACCTACTCCGGGCGTCGTGGGGACGAACCTATAGTCGTCGGACATGTCGGCGGCGAGCCAACATAGTCCCGGGGTCGTGGGGACGACCCTATAGTGGTCGGACAAATCGGCGGCGAGCCAACCTAGTCCCGGTGTCGTGGGAACGACCCTATAGTCGTCGGACATGTCGGCGGCGAGCCAACCTAGTCCCGGGGTCGTGGGGACGACCCTATAGTCGTCGGACATGTCGGCGGCTGGCCAACATAATCCCGGTGTCGTGGGAACGACCCTATAGTCGTCGGACATGTCGGCGGCGATCCAACCTAGTCCCGGGGTCGTGGGGACGACCCTATAGTGGTCGGACATGTCGGCAGCTGGCCAACGTAGGCCCGCTGTCGTGGGGACGACCCTATCGTCGTCGGACAAGTCGGCGGCTGACCAACTTTGGCCCATGGTCGTGGGGACGACCCTATAGTCGTCGGACATGTCGGCGGCTGGCCAATTTGGGCCCGGTGTCGTGGGGACGACTCTATAGTCGTCGGAAATGTCGGCGGCTGTCCAACTTTGGCCCGGGGCCGTGGGGACGGCCCAATAGTCGTTGAACATGTCGGCGGCTGGCCAACTTTGGCCCGTGGTCGTGGGGACGGCCCAATAGTCGTCGGACATGTCGGCGGCTGGCCAACCTAGTCCCGAGGTCGTCGGACTTGACGGTGGCGGGCCAATCTAGTCCCGGGGTCGTGGGGACGACCCTATAGTCGTCGGACAAGACGGTGGCTGGACATCTTTGGCCCGGGGTCGTGGGGACGACCCTACAGTCGTCGGACATGTCGGCGGCTGGCCAATTTGGGCCCGGTGTCGTGGGGACGACCTTATAGTCGTCGGACTTGACGGTGGCGGGCCAATCTAGTCCCGGGGTCTTGGGGACGACCCTACAGTCGTCGGACATTTCGGCGGCTTGCCAACTTTGGCCCGGGGTCGTGGGGACGACCTTATAGTCGTCGGACTTGACGGTGGCGGGCCAATCTAGTCCCGGGGTCTTGGGGACGACCCTACAGTCGTCGGACATTTCGGCGGCTTGCCAACTTTGGCCCGGGGTGGTGGGGACGACCCTATAGTCGTCGGACATGTCGGCGGCTGGCCAATTTGGGCCCGGTGTCGTGGGGACGACCTTATAGTCGTCGGACTTGACGGTGGCGGGCCAATCTAGTCCCGGGGTCTTGGGGACGACCCTACAGTCGTCGGACATTTCGGCGGCTTGCCAACTTTGGCCCGGGGTCGTGGGGACGACCTTATAGTCGTCGGACTTGACGGTGGCGGGCCAATCTAGTCCCGGGGTCTTGGGGACGACCCTACAGTCGTCGGACATTTCGGCGGCTTGCCAACTTTGGCCCGGGGTGGTGGGGACGACCCTATAGTCGTCGGACATGTCGGCGGCTGGCCAACCTAGTCCCGAGGTCGTGGGGGCGACCCTATAGTCGTCGGACATGTCGGCGGCTGGCCAACCTAGTCCCGAGGTCGTCGGACTTGACGGTGGCGGGCCAATCTAGTCCCGGGGTCGTGGGGACGACCCTATAGTCGTCGGACAAGACGGCGGCTGGACATCTTTGGCCCGGGGTCGTGGGGACGACCCTATAGTCGTCGGACATGTCGGCGGCTGGCCAACTTTGGCCCGGGGTGGTGGGGACGACCCTATAGTCGTCGGACATGACGGTGGCGGACCAATCTAGTCCCGGGGTCGTGGGGACGACCCTATAGTCGTCGGACATGTCGGAGGCTGGCCAACTTTGGCCCGTGGTCGTGGGGACGACCCTATCGTCGTCGGACAAGTCGGCGGCTGACCAACTTTGGCCCATGGTCGTGGGGACGACCCTATAGTCGTCGGACATGTCGGCGGCTGGCCAATTTGGGCCCGGTGTCGTGGGGACGACTCTATAGTCGTCGGAAATGTCGGCGGCTGTCCAACTTTGGCCCGGGGCCGTGGGGACGGCCCAATAGTCGTTGAACATGTCGGCGGCTGGCCAACTTTGGCCCGTGGTCGTGGGGACGGCCCAATAGTCGTCGGACATGTCGGCGGCTGGCCAACCTAGTCCCGAGGTCGTCGGACTTGACGGTGGCGGGCCAATCTAGTCCCGGGGTCGTGGGGACGACCCTATAGTCGTCGGACAAGACGGTGGCTGGACATCTTTGGCCCGGGGTCGTGGGGACGACCCTATAGTCGTCGGACATGTCAGCGGCTGGCCAATCTAGTCCCGGGGTCGTGGGGACGACCCTATTGTCGTCGGACATGACGGTGGCGGGCCAATCTAGTCCCGGGGTCGTGGGGACGATCCGATAGTCGTTGGACATGACGGTGGCGGGCCAATCTAGTCCCGGGGTCGTCGGGACGACCCTATAGTCGTCGGACATGTCGGCGGCTGGCCAATCTAGTCCCGGGGTCGTGGGGACGACCCTATAGTCTTCGGACATGTCGGCGGCTGGCCAACTTTGGCCCGTGGTCGTGGGAACGACCCAATAGTCGTCGGACATGTCGGCGGCTGGCCAACTTTGGCCCGTTGTCGTGGGGACGATCCGATAATCGTTGGACATGACGGTGGCGGGCCAATCTATTCCCGGGGTCGTGGGGACGACCCTATAGTCGTCGGACATGTCGGCGGCTGGCCAACTTTGGCCCGGTGTCGTGGGGACGACTCTATAGTCGTCGGAAATGTCGGCGGCTGGCCAACATTGGCCCGTGGTTGTGGGGACGACCCTATAGTCGTTGGACATGACGGTGGCGGGCCAATCTAGTCCCGGGGTCGTGGGTAAGACCCTATAGTCGTCGGACAAGACGGCGGCTGGACATCTTTGGCCCGGGGTCGTGGGGACGACCCTATAGTCGTCGGACATGTTGGCGGGTTGTCAGCCTAGTCCCGGGGTCGTGGGGACGACCCTATAGTCGTCGGACATGACGGTGGCGGACCAATCTAGTCCCGGGGTCGTGGGGACGACCGTATAGTCGTCGCACATGTCGGCGGCTGGCCAACTTTGGCCCGTGGTCGTGGGGACGATCCAATAATCGTCGGACATGTCGGCGGCTGGCCAACTTTGGCCCGTGGTTGTGGGGACGACCCTATAGTCGTTGGACATGACGGTGGCGGGCCAATCTAGTCCCGGGGTCGTGGGGACGACCCTATAGTCGTCGGACATGTCGGAGGCTGGCCAACTTTGGCCCGTGGTCGTGGGGACGACCCTATCGTCGTCGGACAAGTCGGCGGCTGACCAACTTTGGCCCATGGTCGTGGGGACGACCCTATAGTCGTCGGACATGTCGGCGGCTGGCCAATTTGGGCCCGGTGTCGTGGGGACGACTCTATAGTCGTCGGAAATGTCGGCGGCTGTCCAACTTTGGCCCGGGGTCGTGGGGACGGCCCAATAGTCGTTGAACATGTCGGCGGCTGGCCAACTTTGGCCCGTGGTCGTGGGGACGGCCCAATAGTCGTCGGACATGTCGGCGGCTGGCCAACCTAGTCCCGAGGTCGTCGGACTTGACGGTGGCGGGCCAATCTAGTCCCGGGGTCGTGGGGACGACCCTATAGTCGTCGGACAAGACGGTGGCTGGACATATTTGGCCCGGGGTCGTGGGGACGACCCTATAGTCGTCGGACATGTCAGCGGCTGGCCAATCTAGTCCCGGGGTCGTGGGGACGACCCTATAGTCGTCGGACTTGACGGTGGCGGGCCAATCTAGTCCCGGGGTCGTGGGGACGACCCTATAGTCGTCGGACATGTCGGCGGCTGTCCAACCTAGTCCCGAGCTCGTGGGGGCGACCCTATAGTCGTCGGACATGTCGGCGGCTGGCCAACCTAGTCCCGAGGTGGTCGGATTTGACGGTGGCGGGCCAATCTAGTCCCGGGGTCGTGGGGACGACCCTATAGTCGTCGGACAAGACGGTGGCGGGCCAATCTAGTCCCGGGGTCGTGGGGACGAACCTATAGTCGTCGGACAAGTCTGCGGCGAGCCAACCTACTCCGGGCGTCGTGGGGACGAACCTATAGTCGTCGGACATGTCGGCGGCGAGCCAACATAGTCCCGGGGTCGTGGGGACGACCCTATAGTGGTCGGACAAATCGGCGGCGAGCCAACCTAGTCCCGGTGTCGTGGGAACGACCCTATAGTCGTCGGACATGTCGGCGGCGAGCCAACCTAGTCCCGGGGTCGTGGGGACGACCCTATAGTCGTCGGACATGTCGGCGGCTGGCCAACATAATCCCGGTGTCGTGGGAACGACCCTATAGTCGTCGGACATGTCGGCGGCGATCCAACCTAGTCCCGGGGTCGTGGGGACGACCCTATAGTGGTCGGACATGTCGGCAGCTGGCCAACGTAGGCCCGCTGTCGTGGGGACGACCCTATCGTCGTCGGACAAGTCGGCGGCTGACCAACTTTGGCCCATGGTCGTGGGGACGACCCTATAGTCGTCGGACATGTCGGCGGCTGGCCAATTTGGGCCCGGTGTCGTGGGGACGACTCTATAGTCGTCGGAAATGTCGGCGGCTGTCCAACTTTGGCCCGGGGCCGTGGGGACGGCCCAATAGTCGTTGAACATGTCGGCGGCTGGCCAACTTTGGCCCGTGGTCGTGGGGACGGCCCAATAGTCGTCGGACATGTCGGCGGCTGGCCAACCTAGTCCCGAGGTCGTCGGACTTGACGGTGGCGGGCCAATCTAGTCCCGGGGTCGTGGGGACGACCCTATAGTCGTCGGACAAGACGGTGGCTGGACATCTTTGGCCCGGGGTCGTGGGGACGACCCTACAGTCGTCGGACATGTCGGCGGCTGGCCAATTTGGGCCCGGTGTCGTGGGGACGACCTTATAGTCGTCGGACTTGACGGTGGCGGGCCAATCTAGTCCCGGGGTCTTGGGGACGACCCTACAGTCGTCGGACATTTCGGCGGCTTGCCAACTTTGGCCCGGGGTCGTGGGGACGACCTTATAGTCGTCGGACTTGACGGTGGCGGGCCAATCTAGTCCCGGGGTCTTGGGGACGACCCTACAGTCGTCGGACATTTCGGCGGCTTGCCAACTTTGGCCCGGGGTGGTGGGGACGACCCTATAGTCGTCGGACATGTCGGCGGCTGGCCAATTTGGGCCCGGTGTCGTGGGGACGACCTTATAGTCGTCGGACTTGACGGTGGCGGGCCAATCTAGTCCCGGGGTCTTGGGGACGACCCTACAGTCGTCGGACATTTCGGCGGCTTGCCAACTTTGGCCCGGGGTCGTGGGGACGACCTTATAGTCGTCGGACTTGACGGTGGCGGGCCAATCTAGTCCCGGGGTCTTGGGGACGACCCTACAGTCGTCGGACATTTCGGCGGCTTGCCAACTTTGGCCCGGGGTGGTGGGGACGACCCTATAGTCGTCGGACATGTCGGCGGCTGGCCAACCTAGTCCCGAGGTCGTGGGGGCGACCCTATAGTCGTCGGACATGTCGGCGGCTGGCCAACCTAGTCCCGAGGTCGTCGGACTTGACGGTGGCGGGCCAATCTAGTCCCGGGGTCGTGGGGACGACCCTATAGTCGTCGGACAAGACGGCGGCTGGACATCTTTGGCCCGGGGTCGTGGGGACGACCCTATAGTCGTCGGACATGTCGGCGGCTGGCCAACTTTGGCCCGGGGTGGTGGGGACGACCCTATAGTCGTCGGACATGACGGTGGCGGACCAATCTAGTCCCGGGGTCGTGGGGACGACCCTATAGTCGTCGGACATGTCGGAGGCTGGCCAACTTTGGCCCGTGGTCGTGGGGACGACCCTATCGTCGTCGGACAAGTCGGCGGCTGACCAACTTTGGCCCATGGTCGTGGGGACGACCCTATAGTCGTCGGACATGTCGGCGGCTGGCCAATTTGGGCCCGGTGTCGTGGGGACGACTCTATAGTCGTCGGAAATGTCGGCGGCTGTCCAACTTTGGCCCGGGGCCGTGGGGACGGCCCAATAGTCGTTGAACATGTCGGCGGCTGGCCAACTTTGGCCCGTGGTCGTGGGGACGGCCCAATAGTCGTCGGACATGTCGGCGGCTGGCCAACCTAGTCCCGAGGTCGTCGGACTTGACGGTGGCGGGCCAATCTAGTCCCGGGGTCGTGGGGACGACCCTATAGTCGTCGGACAAGACGGTGGCTGGACATCTTTGGCCCGGGGTCGTGGGGACGACCCTATAGTCGTCGGACATGTCAGCGGCTGGCCAATCTAGTCCCGGGGTCGTGGGGACGACCCTATTGTCGTCGGACATGACGGTGGCGGGCCAATCTAGTCCCGGGGTCGTGGGGACGATCCGATAGTCGTTGGACATGACGGTGGCGGGCCAATCTAGTCCCGGGGTCGTCGGGACGACCCTATAGTCGTCGGACATGTCGGCGGCTGGCCAATCTAGTCCCGGGGTCGTGGGGACGACCCTATAGTCTTCGGACATGTCGGCGGCTGGCCAACTTTGGCCCGTGGTCGTGGGAACGACCCAATAGTCGTCGGACATGTCGGCGGCTGGCCAACTTTGGCCCGTTGTCGTGGGGACGATCCGATAATCGTTGGACATGACGGTGGCGGGCCAATCTATTCCCGGGGTCGTGGGGACGACCCTATAGTCGTCGGACATGTCGGCGGCTGGCCAACTTTGGCCCGGTGTCGTGGGGACGACCCTATAGTCGTCGGACAAGACGGTGGCGGGCCAATCTAGTCCCGGGGTCGTGGGGACGACCCTATAGTCGTCGGACAAGTCGGCGGCGAGCCAACCTAGTCCCGGGGTCATGGGGACGACCCTATAGTCGTCGGATATGTCGGCGGCTGTCCAACTTTGGTCCGTGGTCGTGGGGACGACCCTATATTCGTCAGAAATAACGGTGGCGGGGCAATCAACTCCCGGGGTCGTGGGGTCGACCCTATAGTCGTCGGACATGATGGTGGCGGGCCAATCTAGTCCCGAGGTCATGGGGACGACCCTATAGTCGTCGGACAAGACGGCGGCTGGACATCTTTGGCCCAGGGTCGTGGGCACGACCCTACAGTCGTCGTACATGTTGGCGGCTTGTCAGCCTAGTCCCGGGGTCGTGAGTACGACCCTATAGTCGTCGGACTTGACGGTGGCGGGCCAATCTAGTCCCGGGGTCGTGGGGACGACCCTACAGTCGTCGGACATTTCGGCGGCTTGCCAACTTTGGCCCGGGGTCGTGGGGACGACCCTATAGTCGTCGGACAAGTCTGCGGCGAGCCAACCTACTCCGGGGGTCGTGGGGACGAACCTATAGTCGTCGGACATGTCGGCGGCGAGCCAACATATTCCCGGGGTCGTGGGGACGACCCTATAGTGGTCGGACAAATCGGCGGCGAGCCAACCTAGTCCCGGTGTCGTGGGAACGACCCTATAGTCGTCGGACATGTCGGCGGCGAGCCAACCTAGTCCCGGGGTCGTGGGGACGACCCTATAGTCGTCGGACATGTCGGCGGCTGGCCAACATAGTCCCGGTGTCGTGGGAACGACCCTATAGTCGTCGGACATGTCGGCGGCGAGCCAACCTAGTCCCGGGGTCGTGGGGACGACCCTATAGTGGTCGGATATGTCGGCGGCTGGCCAACGTAGGCCCGCTGTCGTGGGGACGACCCTATAGTCGTCGGACAAGTCGGCGGCGAGCCAACCTAGTCCCGGGGTCATGGGGACGACCCTATAGTCGTCGGATATGTCGGCGGCTGTCCAACTTTGGTCCGTGGTCGTGGGGACGACCCTATAGTCGTCTGAAATAACGGTGGCGGGGCAATCAACTCCCGGGGTCGTGGGGTCGACCCTATAGTCGTCGGACATGATGGTGGCGGGCCAATCTAGTCCCGAGGTCATGGGGACGACCCTATAGTCGTCGGATATGTCGGCGGCTGGCCAACTTTGGTCCGTGGTCGTGGGGACGACCCTATAGTCATCGGACATGTCGGCGATTGGCCATTATTGGCCCGGGGTCGTGGGGACGACCGTATATTCGTCGGACATGACGGTGGCGGGCCAATCTAGTCCCGGGGTCGTGGGGACGACCCTATAGTCGTCGGATATGTCGGCGGCTCGCCTACTTTGGCCCGTCGTCGTGGGGACGACCCTATAGTCGTCGGACATGTCGGCGGCTGGCCAACCTAGTCCCGAGGTGGTCGGATTTGACGGTGGCGGGCCAATCTAGTCCCGGGGTCGTGGGGACGACCCTATAGTCGTCGGACAAGACGGTGGCGGGCCAATCTAGTCCCGGGGTCATGGGGACGACCCTATAGTCGTTGGACATGACGGTGGCGGGCCAATTTAGTCCCGGGGTCGTATGGACGACCCTATAGTCGTCGGACATGTCGGCGATTGGCCAACATTGGCCCGGGGTCGTGGGGACGACCCTATAGTCGTCGGACATGTCGGCGGCTGGCCAATTTGGGCCCGGTGTCGTGGGGACGACTCTATAGTCGTCGGAAATGTCGGCGCTTGGCCAACCTGGACCCGGGGTCGTGGGGACGACCCTATAGTCGTCGGACTTGACGGTGGCGGGCCAATCTAATCCCGGGGTCGTGGGGACGACCCTACAGTCGTCGGACATTTCGGCGGCTTGCCAACTTTGGCCCGGGGTCGTGGGGACGACCTTATAGTCGTCGGACTTGACGGTGGCGGGCCAATCTAGTCCCGGGGTCGTGGGTACGACCCTATAGTCGTCGGACAAGTCGGCGGCTGGCCAACCTTGCCCCGGGGTCTTGGGAACGACCCTATTGTCGTCGAACATGACGGTGGCGGGCCAATCTAGTCCCGGGGTCGTGGGGACGACCCTATAGTCGTCGGACATGTCGGCGGCGGGCCAACTTTGGCTCGGTGTCGTGGGGACGACTCTATAGTCGTCGGAAATGTCGGCGGCTGGCCAACCTGGACCCGGGGTCGTGGGGACGACCCTATTGTCGTCGGACATGACGGTGGCGGACCAATCTAGTCTCGGGATCGTGGGGACGACCCTATAGTCGTCGGAAATGTGGGCGGCTGGCCAACTTTGGCCCGGGGTCGTGGGGACGACCCTATAGTCGTCGGACATGACGGTGGCGGACCAATCTAGTCCCGGGGTCGTGGGGACGACCCTACAGTCGTCGGACATTTCGGCGGCATGCCAACTTTGGCCCGGGGTCGTGGGGACGACCCTACAGTCGTCGGACATTTCGGCGGCTTGCCAACTTTGGCCCGGGGTCGTGTGGACGACCCTATAGTCGTCGGACATGACGGTGGCGGGCCAGTCTAGTCCCGGGGTCGTGGGGACGACCCTATAGTCGTCGGACATTTCGGCGGCTTGCCAACTTTGGCCCGGGGTCGTGGGGACGACCCTATAGTCGTCGGACATTTCGGCGGCATGCCAACTTTGGCCCGTGGTCGTGGGGACGACCTTATAGTCGTTGGACATGACGGTGGCGGTCTAATCTAGTCCCGGGGTCGTAGGGACGACCCTATAGTCGTTGGACATGTCGGCGATTGGCCAACATTGGCCCGGGGTCGTGGGGAAGACCCTATAGTCGTCGGACATGTCGGCGGCTGGCCAAATTTGGCGCGTGGTCGTGGGGACGATCCGATTGTCGTCGGACATGTCGGCGGCTGGCCAACTTTGGCCCGTGGTCGTGGGGACGAACCAATAGTCGTCGGACATGCCGGCGGCTGGCCAACTTTGGCGCGTGGTCGTGGGGACGATCCGATTGTCGTCGGACATGTCGGCGGCTGGCCAACCTAGACCCGGGGTCGTGGGGACGACCCTATTGTCGTCGGATATGACGGTGGCGGGCCAATCTAGTCCCGTGGTCGTGGGGACGACCCTATAGTCTTCGGACATGACGGTAGCGGGCCAATCTAGACCCGAGGTCCTGGGGACGACCCTATAGTAGTCGGACATGTCGGCGGCTGTCCAACTTTGGCCCGGTGTCGTGGGGACGACTCTATAGTCGTCGGACATGTCGGCGGCTGGCCAGCCTAGACCCGGGGTCGTGGGAACGACCCTATTGTCGTCGGACATGACGGTGGCGGGCCAATCTAGTCCCGGGGTCGTGGGGACGACCCTATAGTCGTCGGACAAGTCGGCGGCGGGCCAAGCTTGTCCCGGGGTCGTGGGGACGACCCTATAATCGTCGGAAATGACGGTGGCGGGCCAATCTAGTCCCGGGGTCGTGGGGACGACCCTATAATCGTTGGACATGACGGTGGCGGGCCAATCTAGTCCCGGGGTCGTAGGGACGACCCTATAGTCGTCGGACATGTTGGCGATTGGCCAACATTGGCCCGGGGTCGTCGGGACGACCCTATAGTCGTCGGACTTGACGGTGGCGGGCCAATCTAGTCCCGGGGTCGTGGGGACGACCCTACAGTCGTCGGACATTTCGGCGGCTTGCCAACTTTGGCCCGGGGTCGTGGGGACGACCCTATAGTCGTCGGACTTGCCGGTGGCGGGCCAATCTAGTCCCGAGGTCCTGGGGACGACCCTATAGTCGTCGGACTTGACGGTGGCGGGCCAACTTTAGCCCGGTGTCGTGGGGACGACTCTATAGTCGTCGGAAATGTCGGCGGCTGGCCAACCTGGACCCGGGGTCGTGGGGACGACCCTATTGTCGTCGGACATGACGGTGGCGGGCCAATCTAGTCTCGGGGTCGTGGGGACGACCCTATAGTCGTCGGACATGTCGGCGGCTGGTCAACTTTGGCCCGGGGTCGTGGGGACGACCCTATAGTCGTCGGACAAGACGGTGGCGGACCAATCTAGTACCGGGGTCGTGGGTACGACCCTATAGTCGTTGGACATGTCGGCGGCTGGCCAACTTTTAATTCCTCGCTAAATAGTGGGTGTTTTCCTGCACTCTGGAAAACCAGTATTGTCACCCCAGTTTTTAAGACTGGTGATCGCGCAGATGTTAGAAATTATAGGCCTATCTGTAAGCTCTCAACCCTGCCGAAATTGTTTGAAGAGATTGTAACTGACATACTTACGCCGTCTCTAGTCAATGTTATCTGTGACGAACAACATGGATTTGTTCCGCGGCGATCGACCACAACTAATTTAGCTGTGTATCATAGTGCGGTCTCCGACGCACTTGATCTTGGTCTGCAAGTGGACACGGTTTATACGGACTTTCGAAAAGCATTCGATTCTGTGGATCATCAGATCCTTGTCGGTAAATTGGCCTCATATGGCTTTTGTGGTCCGTTCCTGTCTTGGATCGGGAGTTACCTAACTGGGCGCACTCAGATCGTCAGGGTGGAAAGCCATCTGTCCACTCCTATTCCAGTCGACTCCGGTGTGCCCCAGGGGTCGCACCTTGGCCCTTTGCTCTTCATCCTCTTTATCAACGATCTTAAGGAGATATTTAGGAATAGCAGATTCTTAATGTACGCGGATGACTTAAAAATCTTCCGCACCATTAGGGATCAACTTGATGTTGATATGCTGCAGGACGACCTTAGGATGTTTGAGCGGTGGTGTATCAACAATAGGATGAAGTTTAACGTGGCAAAGTGTGTCCTCATTAGGGCACATAGGGCTGGAAGGGGTATAACTTCTTCGTACACTCTTTGTGATGCTCCCCTTGTGGAGGTAGCTGAGGTAATAGACCTAGGTGTGACAATTTCGGCAGGGCTTGACTTCCGCAAGCATTATCAAAGCATTACGTGTAAGGCAATGCGAATCCTGGGTTTTATAGCAAGATTTGGAAAACATTTCAGAAGGCTTAAGTCTTGGAAGCTTTTGTATGTTGCTCTTGTTAGGCCTCAGCTGGAATATGCTTCTGTCATCTGGAACCCTAGACATAAGCACTATATCAGCTTAATCGAGAGGGTGCAGCATAAGTTCTTAAGGCTTGCGTCCAGGGCTATGGGAACGCCGATGCACTTTACTGACCACGATTATGGCCCGGCCTTACGACTACTTGGTATTGCCACGCTTAGTGATAGGAGACTGTCTTCGGACTTAATCTTTCTGTATAAGATCATACATGGCCAAGTAAATTGTACGGAGCTTGTGGCTGCGCTGCGGTTCCGGGCTCCTGAGCGTGTTTTGCGTCCTAGAGCCCTTTTTGTGAGCAGGGAACCGGGTTACCGTAATTACACGGCTGACCCCTTAAGCAGAGCTATGCATGTTGCCAACCAAAGTTTCCCTGACATTGATTTGTTTTGTGTTTCCCTCAGTGGCCTCCGATCACTTTTGTACGGGCGTTGCGTTACGGTGCAGTTCACTTGATCTGATGCGTTAATGTTACATTAAGTACTCACACCGACTATGTATTTTATTTTATTTTACTTCATTTTTTGTTAAGTTATTTTAAGTTATTTTGTATTGTTTACATGTATATTTTGCTTTATGCTGTATATCTTTGCTTACTAAAGGGTTTTCCCGTTAACAATAATAATAATAATAATAATAATAATAATAACTTTGGCCCGTGGTCGTGGGGACGATCCAATAGTCGTCGGACATGTCGGCGGCTGGCCAACTTTGGCCCGTGGTTGTGGGGACGACCCTATAGTCGTTGGACATGACGGTGGCGGGCCAATCTAGTCCCGGGGTCGTGGGGACGACCCTATAGTCGTCGGACAAGTCGGCGGCTGGCCAACCTTGCCCCGGGGTCGTGGGAACGACCCTATTGTCGTCGGACATGACGGTGGCGGCCCAATCTAGTCCCGGGGTCGTGGGGACGACCCTATAGTCGTCGGACAAGACGGCGGCTGGACATCTTTGGCCCAGGGTCGTGGGCACGACCCTATAGTCGTCGTACATGTTGGCGGCTTGTCAGCCTAGTCCCGGGGTCGTGGGTACGACCCTATAGTCGTCGGACAAGTCGGCGGCTGGCCAACCTTGCCCCGGGGTCGTGGGAACGACCCTATTGTCGTCGGACATGACGGTGGCGGCCCAATCTAGTCCCGGGGTCGTGGGGACGACCCTATAGTCGTCGGACATGTCGGCGGCGGGCCAACTTTGGCCCGGTGTCGTGGGGACGACTCTATAGTCGTCGGACATGACGGTGGCGGACCAATCTAGTCTCGGGGTCGTGGGTACGACCCTATAGTCGTCGGACATGACGGTGGCGGACCAATCTAGTCCCGGGGTCGTGGGGACGACCCTACAGTCGTCGGACATTTCGGCGGCTTGCCAACTTTGGCCCGGGGTGGTGGGGACGACCCTATAGTCGTCGGACATGTCGGCGGCTGGCCAACCTAATCCCGAGGTCGTGGGGGCGACACTATAGTCGTCGGACATGTCGGCGGCTGGCCAACCTAGTCCCGAGGTCGTCGGACTTGACGGTGGCGGGCCAATCTAGTCCCGGGGTCGTGGGGACGACCCTATAGTCGTCGGACATGTCAGCGGCTGGCCAATCTAGTCCCGGGGTCGTGGGGACGACCCTATAGTCGTCGGACTTGACGGTGGCGGGCCAATCTAGTCCCGGGGTCGTGGGGACGACCCTACAGTCGTCGGACATTTCGGCGGCTCGCCAACTTTGGCCCGGGGTCGTGGGGACGACCCTATAGTCGTCGGACAAGACGGTGGCGGACCATTCTAGTACCGGGGTCGTGGGGACGACCCTATAGTCGTTGGACATGTCGGCGGCTGGCCAACTTTGGCCCGTGGTCGTGGGGACGATCCAATAGTCGTCGGACATGTCGGCGGCTGGCCAACTTTGGCCCGTGGTTGTGGGGACGACCCTATAGTCGTTGGACATGACGGTGGCGGGCCAATCTAGTCCCGGGGTCGTGGGGACGACCCTATAGTCGTCGGACAAGACGGCGGCTGGACATCTTTGGCCCAGGGTCGTGGGCACGACCCTACAGTCGTCGTACATGTTGGCGGCTTGTCAGCCTAGTCCCGGGGTCGTGAGTACGACCCTATAGTCGTCGGACAAGTCGGCGGCTGGCCAACCTTGCCCCGGGGTCGTGGGAACGACCCTATTGTCGTCGGACATGACGGTGGCGGGCCAATCTAGTCCCGGGGTCGTGGGGACGACCCTATAGTAGTCGGACATGTCGGCGGCGGGCCAACTTTGGCCCGGTGTCGTGGGGACGACTCTATAGTCGTCGGACATGTCGGCGGCTGGCCAACTTTGGCCCGGGGTCGTGGGGACGACCCTATAGTCGTCGGACATGACGGTGGCGGACCAATCTAGTCCCGGGGTCGTGGGGACGACCCTACAGTCGTCGGACATTTCGGCGGCATGCCAACTTTGGCCCGGGGTCGTGGGGACGACCCTATAGTCGTCGGACTTGACGGTGGCGGGCCAATCTAGTCCCAAGGTCCTGGGGACGACCCTATAGTCGTCGGACTTGACGGTGGCGGGCCAATCTAGTCCCGGGGTCGTGGGGACGACCCTACAGTCGTCGGACATTTCGGCGGCTTGCCAACTTTGGCCCGGGGTCGTGGGGACGACCCTATAGTCGTCGGACAAGTCTGCGGCGAGCCAACCTACTCCGGGGGTCGTGGGGACGAACCTATAGTCGTCGGACATGTCGGCGGCGAGCCAACATATTCCCGGGTTCGTGGGGACGACCCTATAGTGGTCGGACAAATCGGCGGCGAGCCAACCTAGTCCCGGTGTCGTGGGAACGACCCTATAGTCGTCGGACATGTCGGCGGCGAGCCAACCTAGTCCCGGGGTCGTGGGGACGACCCTATAGTCGTCGGACATGTCGGCGGCTGGCCAACATAGTCCCGGTGTCGTGGGAACGACCCTATAGTCGTCGGACATGTCGGCGGCGAGCCAACCTAGTCCCGGGGTCGTGGGGACGACCCTATAGTGGTCGGATATGTCGGCGGCTGGCCAACGTAGGCCCGCTGTCGTGGGGACGACCCTATAGTCGTCGGACAAGTCGGCGGCGAGCCAACCTAGTCCCGGGGTCATGGGGACGACCCTATAGTCGTCGGATATGTCGGCGGCTGTCCAACTTTGGTCCGTGGTCGTGGGGACGACCCTATAGTCGTCTGAAATAACGGTGGCGGGGCAATCAACTCCCGGGGTCGTGGGGTCGACCCTATAGTCGTCGGACATGATGGTGGCGGGCCAATCTAGTCCCGAGGTCATGGGGACGACCCTATAGTCGTCGGATATGTCGGCGGCTGGCCAACTTTGGTCCGTGGTCGTGGGGACGACCCTATAGTCATCGGACATGTCGGCGATTGGCCATTATTGGCCCGGGGTCGTGGGGACGACCGTATATTCGTCGGACATGACGGTGGCGGGCCAATCTAGTCCCGGGGTCGTGGGGACGACCCTATAGTCGTCGGATATGTCGGCGGCTCGCCTACTTTGGCCCGTCGTCGTGGGGACGACCCTATAGTCGTCGGACATGTCGGCGGCTGGCCAACCTAGTCCCGAGGTGGTCGGATTTGACGGTGGCGGGCCAATCTAGTCCCGGGGTCGTGGGGACGACCCTATAGTCGTCGGACAAGACGGTGGCGGGCCAATCTAGTCCCGGGGTCATGGGGACGACCCTATAGTCGTTGGACATGACGGTGGCGGGCCAATTTAGTCCCGGGGTCGTATGGACGACCCTATAGTCGTCGGACATGTCGGCGATTGGCCAACATTGGCCCGGGGTCGTGGGGACGACCCTATAGTCGTCGGACATGTCGGCGGCTGGCCAATTTGGGCCCGGTGTCGTGGGGACGACTCTATAGTCGTCGGAAATGTCGGCGCTTGGCCAACCTGGACCCGGGGTCGTGGGGACGACCCTATAGTCGTCGGACTTGACGGTGGCGGGCCAATCTAATCCCGGGGTCGTGGGGACGACCCTACAGTCGTCGGACATTTCGGCGGCTTGCCAACTTTGGCCCGGGGTCGTGGGGACGACCTTATAGTCGTCGGACTTGACGGTGGCGGGCCAATCTAGTCCCGGGGTCGTGGGTACGACCCTATAGTCGTCGGACAAGTCGGCGGCTGGCCAACCTTGCCCCGGGGTCTTGGGAACGACCCTATTGTCGTCGAACATGACGGTGGCGGGCCAATCTAGTCCCGGGGTCGTGGGGACGACCCTATAGTCGTCGGACATGTCGGCGGCGGGCCAACTTTGGCTCGGTGTCGTGGGGACGACTCTATAGTCGTCGGAAATGTCGGCGGCTGGCCAACCTGGACCCGGGGTCGTGGGGACGACCCTATTGTCGTCGGACATGACGGTGGCGGACCAATCTAGTCTCGGGATCGTGGGGACGACCCTATAGTCGTCGGAAATGTGGGCGGCTGGCCAACTTTGGCCCGGGGTCGTGGGGACGACCCTATAGTCGTCGGACATGACGGTGGCGGACCAATCTAGTCCCGGGGTCGTGGGGACGACCCTACAGTCGTCGGACATTTCGGCGGCATGCCAACTTTGGCCCGGGGTCGTGGGGACGACCCTACAGTCGTCGGACATTTCGGCGGCTTGCCAACTTTGGCCCGGGGTCGTGTGGACGACCCTATAGTCGTCGGACATGACGGTGGCGGGCCAGTCTAGTCCCGGGGTCGTGGGGACGACCCTATAGTCGTCGGACATTTCGGCGGCTTGCCAACTTTGGCCCGGGGTCGTGGGGACGACCCTATAGTCGTCGGACATTTCGGCGGCATGCCAACTTTGGCCCGTGGTCGTGGGGACGACCTTATAGTCGTTGGACATGACGGTGGCGGTCTAATCTAGTCCCGGGGTCGTAGGGACGACCCTATAGTCGTTGGACATGTCGGCGATTGGCCAACATTGGCCCGGGGTCGTGGGGAAGACCCTATAGTCGTCGGACATGTCGGCGGCTGGCCAAATTTGGCGCGTGGTCGTGGGGACGATCCGATTGTCGTCGGACATGTCGGCGGCTGGCCAACTTTGGCCCGTGGTCGTGGGGACGAACCAATAGTCGTCGGACATGCCGGCGGCTGGCCAACTTTGGCGCGTGGTCGTGGGGACGATCCGATTGTCGTCGGACATGTCGGCGGCTGGCCAACCTAGACCCGGGGTCGTGGGGACGACCCTATTGTCGTCGGATATGACGGTGGCGGGCCAATCTAGTCCCGTGGTCGTGGGGACGACCCTATAGTCTTCGGACATGACGGTAGCGGGCCAATCTAGACCCGAGGTCCTGGGGACGACCCTATAGTAGTCGGACATGTCGGCGGCTGTCCAACTTTGGCCCGGTGTCGTGGGGACGACTCTATAGTCGTCGGACATGTCGGCGGCTGGCCAACCTAGACCCGGGGTCGTGGGAACGACCCTATTGTCGTCGGACATGACGGTGGCGGGCCAATCTAGTCCCGGGGTCGTGGGGACGACCCTATAGTCGTCGGACAAGTCGGCGGCGGGCCAAGCTTGTCCCGGGGTCGTGGGGACGACCCTATAATCGTCGGAAATGACGGTGGCGGGCCAATCTAGTCCCGGGGTCGTGGGGACGACCCTATAATCGTTGGACATGACGGTGGCGGGCCAATCTAGTCCCGGGGTCGTAGGGACGACCCTATAGTCGTCGGACATGTTGGCGATTGGCCAACATTGGCCCGGGGTCGTCGGGACGACCCTATAGTCGTCGGACTTGACGGTGGCGGGCCAATCTAGTCCCGGGGTCGTGGGGACGACCCTATAGTCGTCGGACATGTCGGCGGCTGGCCAACTTTGGACCGGTGTCGTGGGGACGACTCTATAGTCGTCGGAAATGTCGGCGGCTGGCCAACCTGGACCCGGGGTCGTGGGGACGACCCTATTGTCGTCGGACATGACGGTGGCGGGCCAATCTAGTCTCGCGGTCGTGGGGACGACCCTATAACCGTCGGACATGACGGTGGCGGGTCAATCTAGTCCCGGGGTCGTGGGGACGACCCTATAGTCGTCGGACATGTCGGCGGCTGGCCAACTTTGGCCCGGTGTCGTGGGGACGACTCTATAGTCGTCGGAAATGTCGGCGGCTGGCCAACCTGGACCCGGGGTCGTGGGGACGACCCTATAGTCGTCGGACTTGACGGTGGCGGGCCAATCTAGTCCCGGGGTCGTGGGGACGACCCTATAGTCGTCGGACATGTCGGCGGCTGGCCAACTTTGGCGCGTGGTCGTGGGGACGAGCCGATTGTCGTCGGACATGTCGGCGGCTGGCCAACTTTGGCCCGTCGTCGTGGGGACGATCCGATTGTCGTGGGACATGTCGGCGGCTGGCCAACCTAGACCCGGGGTCGTGGGGACGACCCTATTGTCGTCGGACATGACGGTGGCGGGCCAATCTAGTCTCGGGGTCGTGGGGACGACCCTATAGTCGTCGGACATGTCGGCGGCTGGCCAACCTGGACCCGGGGTCGTGGGGACGACCCTATTGTCGTCGGACATGACGGTGGCGGGCCAATCTAGTCTCGCGGTCGTGGGGACGACCCTATAATCGTCGGAAATGACGGTGGCGGGCCAATCTAGTCCCGGGGTCGTGGGGACGACCCTATAGTCGTCGGACATGTCGGCGGCTGGCCACCTTTGGCCCGGTGTCGTGGGGACGACTCTATAGTCGTCGGAAATGTCGGCGGCTGGACAACCTGGACCCGGGGTCGTGGGGACGACCCTATTGTCGTCGGACATGACGGTGGCGGGCCAATCTAGTCTCGGGGTCGTGGGGACGACCCTATAGTCGTCGGACATGTCGGCGGCTGGCCAACTTTGGCGCGTGGTCGTGGGGACGATCCGATTGTCGTCGGACATGTCGGCGGCTGGCCAACTTTGGCCCGTGGTCGTGGGGACGATCCGATTGTCGTGGGACATGTCGGCGGCTGGCCAACCTAGACCCGGGGTCGTGGGGACGACCCTATTGTCGTCGGACATGACGGTGGCGGGCCAATCTAGTCCCGGGTTCGTGGGGACGACCCTATAGTCGTCGGACATGTCGGCGGCTGGCCAACTTTGGACCGGTGTCGTGGGGACGACTCTATAGTCGTCGGACATGTCGGCGGCTGGCCAACTTTAGCCCGTGGTTGTGGGAACGACCCTATAGTCGTTGGACATGACGGTGGCGGGCCAATCTAGTCCCGGGGTCGTGGGGACGACCCTATAATCGTCGGACATGATGGTGGCGGGCCAATCTAGTCCCGGGGTCGTAGGGACGACCCTATAGTCGTCGGACATGTTGGCGATTGGCCAACATTGGCCCGGGGTCGTCGGGACGCCCATATAGTCGTCGGACATGTCGGCGGCTGGCCAACCTAGTCCCGGCGTCGTGGGGACGACCCTATAGTCGTCGGACATGTCGGCGGCTGGCCAACTTTGGCCCGTGGTTGTCGGCACGACCCTATAGTCGTTGGACATGACGGTGGCGGGCCAATCTAGTCCCGGGGTCGTGGGGACGACCCTATAGTCGTCGGACATTTCGGCGGCTTGCGAACTTTGGCCCGGGGTCGTGGGGACGACTCTATAGTCGTCGGAAATGTCGGCGGCTGGCCAACCTGGACTCGGGGTCGTGGGGACGACCCTATAGTCGTCGGACAAGACGGCGGCTGGACATCTTTGGCCCGGGGTCGTGGGGACGACCCTATAGTCGTCGGACATGTCGGCGGCTGGCCAACTTTGGCCCGTGGTTGTGGGCACGACCCTATAGTCGTTGGACATGACGGTGGCGGGCCAATCTAGTCCCGGGGTCGTGGGGACGACCCTATTGTCGTCAGACATGACGGTGGCGGGCCAAACTAGTCTCGGGGTCGTGGGGACGACCCTATAGTCGTCGGACAAGTCGGCGGCGGGCCAACCTTGTCCCGGGGTCGTGGGGACGACCCTATAGTCGTCGGACATGTCTGCAGCTGGCCAACTTTGGCCCGGGGTCGTGGGGACGACCCTATAGTCGTCGGACATGTCGGCGGCTGGCCAACTTTGGCCCGTGGTTGTGGGCACGACCCTATAGTCGTTGGACATGACGGTGGCGGGCCAATCTAGTCCCGGGGTCGTGGGTACGACCCTATAGTCGTCGGACAAGTCGGCGGCTGGCCAACCTAGATCCGGGGTCGTGGGGACGACCCTATTGTCGTCGGACATGACGGTGGCGGGCCAACCTTGTCCCGGGGTCGTGGGGACGACCCTATAGTCGTCGGACATGTCGGCGGCTGGCCAACTTTGGCCCGGTGTCGTGGGGACGACTCTATAGTCGTCGGAAATGTCGGCGGCTGGCCAACCTGGACCCGGGGTCGTGGGGACGACCCTATTGTCGTCGGACATGACGGTGGCGGGCCAATCTAGTCTCGCGGTCGTAGGGGACGACCCTATAACCGTCGGACATGACGGTGGCGGGTCAATCTAGTCCCGGGGTCGTGGGGACGACCCTATAGTCGTCGGACATGTCGGCGGCTGGCCAACTTTGGCCCGGTGTCGTGGGGACGACTCTATAGTCGTCGGAAATGTCGGCGGCTGGCCAACCTGGACCCGGGGTCGTGGGGACGACCCTATAGTCGTCGGACTTGACGGTGGCGGGCCAATCTAGCCCCGGGGTCGTGGGGACGACCCTATAGTCGTCGGACATGTCGGCGGCTGGCCAACTTTGGCGCGTGGTCGTGGGGACGATCCGATTGTCGTCGGACATGTCGGCGGCTGGCCAACTTTGGCCCGTGGTCGTGGGGACGATCCGATTGTCGTGGGACATGTCGGCGGCTGGCCAACCTAGACCCGGGGTCGTGGGGACGACCCTATTGTCGTCGGACATGACGGTGGCGGGCCAATCTAGTCCCGGGTTCGTGGGGACGACCCTATAGTCGTCGGACATGTCGGCAGCTGCACAACCTAGACCCGGGGTCGTGGGGACGACCCTATTGTCGTCGGACATGAAGGTGGCGGGCCAATCTAGTCTCGGGGTCGTGGGGACGACCCTATAGTCGTCGGACATGTCGGCGGCATGCCAACTTTGGCCCGTGGTCGTGGGGACGACCCTATAGTCGTTGGACATGACGGTGGCGGGCCAATCTAGTCCCGGGGTCGTTGGGACGACCCTATAGTCGTCGGACATGTCGGCGATTGGCCAACATTGGCCCGGGGTCGTGGGGACGACCCTATAGTCGTCGGACATGCGGCGGCTGTCCAACTTTGGCGCGGGGTCGTGGGGACGACCCTATAGTCGTCGGACATGACGGTGGCGGACCAATCTAGTCCCGGGGTCGTGGGGACGACCCTATAGTCGTCGGACATGTCGGCGGCTGGCCAACATTGGCCCGTGGTCGTGGGGACGATCCAATAGTCGTCGGACATGCTGGCGGCTTGTCAGCCTAGTCCCGGGGTCGTGGGTACGACCCTATAGTCGTCGGACAAGTCGGCGGCTGGCCAACCTAGTCCCGGGGTCGTGGGGACGACCCTATAGTCGTCGGACATGTCGGCGGCTGGCCAACTTTGGCCCGGGGTCGTGGGGACGACCCTATAGTCGTCGGACATGACGGTGGCGGACCAATCTAGTCCCGGGGTCGTGGGGACGACCCTATAGTCGTCGGACATGTCGGCGGCTGGCCAACATTGGCCCGTGGTCGTGGGGACGATCCAATAGTCGTCGGACATGCTGGCGGCTTGTCAGCCTAGTCCCGGGGTCGTGGGTACGACCCTATAGTCGTCGGACAAGTCGGCGGCTGGCCAACCTAGACCCGGGGTCGTGGGGACGACCCTATTGTCGTCGGACATGACGGTGGCGGGCCAATCTAGTCCCGGGGTCGTGGGGACGACCCTATAGTCGTCGGACATGTCGGCGGCTGGCCAACCTAGTCCCGGGGTCGTGGGGACGACCCTATAGTCGTCGGACATGTCGGCGGCTGGCCAACTTTGGCCCGGGGTCGTGGGGACGACCCTATAGTCGTCGGACATGACGGTGGCGGACCAATCTAGTCCCGGGGTCGTGGGGACGACCCTATAGTCGTCGGACATGTCGGCGGCTGGCCAACATTGGCCCGTGGTCGTGGGGACGATCCAATAGTCGTCGGACATGCTGGCGGCTTGTCAGCCTAGTCCCGGGGTCGTGGGTACGACCCTATAGTCGTCGGACAAGTCGGCGGCTGGCCAACCTAGACCCGGGGTCGTGGGGACGACCCTATTGTCGTCGGACATGACGGTGGCGGGCCAATCTAGTCCCGGGGTCGTGGGGACGACCCTATAGTCGTCGAACAATTCGGCGGCGGGCCAAGCTAATCCCGGGGTCGTGGGGACGACCCTATAATCGTCGGACATGACGGTGGCGGGCCAATCTAGTCCCTGGGTCGTGGGGACGACCCTGTAGTCGTCGGACATGTCGGCGGCTGGCCAACTTTGGCCCGGTGTCGTGGGGACGACTCTATAGTCGTCGGAAATGTCGGCGGCTGGCCAACCTGGACCCGGGGTCGTGGGGACGACCCTATAGTCGTCGGACTTGACGGTGGCGGGCCAATCTAGTCCCGGGGTCGTGGGGACGACCCTACAGTCGTCGGACATTTCGGCGGCTTGCCAACTTTGGCCCGGGGTCGTGGGACGACCCTATAGTCGTCGGATTTGACGGTAGCGGGCCAATCTAGTCCCGAGGTCGTGGGGACGACCCTATAGTCTTCGGACATGACGGTAGCGGGCCATTCTAGACCCGAGGTCGTGGGGACGACCCTATAGTAGTCGGACATGTCGGCGGCTGTCCAACTTTGGCGCGGTGTCATGGGGACGACTCTATAGTCGTCGGACATGTCGGCAGCTGCACAGCCTAGACCCGGGGTCGTGGGGACGACCCTATTGTCGTCGGACATGAAGGTGGCGGGCCAATCTAGTCTCGGGGTCGTGGGGACGACCCTATAGTCGTCGGACATGTCGGCGGCTGGCCAACTTTGGCCCGGGGTCGTGGGGACGACCCTATAGTCGTCGGACATGACGGTGGCGGACCAATCTAGTCCCGGGGTCGTGGGTACGACCCTATAATCGTCGGACAAGTCGGCGGCTGGCCAACCTAGACCCGGGGTCGTGGGGACGACCCTATTGTCGTCGGACATGACGGTGGCGGGCCAACCTTGTCCCGGGGTCGTGGGGACGACCCTATAGTCGTCGGACATGTCGGCGGCTGGCCAACTTTGGCCCGGTGTCGTGGGGACGACTCTATAGTCGTCGGAAATGTCGGCGGCTGGCCAACCTGGACCCGGGGTCGTGGGGACGACCCTATTGTCGTCGGACATGTCGGCGATTGGCCAACATTGGCCCGGGGTCGTGGGGACGACCCTATAGTCGTCGGACATGCGGCGGCTGTCCAACTTTGGCGCGGGGTCGTGGGAACGACTCTATAGTCGTCGGACATGTCGGCAGCTGGGCACCCTAGACCCGGGGTCGTGGGGACGACCCTATAATCGTTGGACATGGCGGTGGCGGGCCAATCTAGTCCCGGGGTCGTCGGGACGACCCTATAGTCGTCGGACATGTCGGCGGCTGGCCAACCTAGTCCCGGGGTCGTGGGGACGACCCTATAGTCGTCGGACATGCCGGCGGCTGGCCAACTTTGGCCCGGTGTCGTGGGGACGACTCTATAGTCGTCGGAAATGTCGGCGGCTGGCCAATCTAGTCCCGGGGTCGTGGGGACGACCCTGTAGTCGTCGGACTTGACGGTGGCGGGCCAATCTAGTCCCGGGGTCGTGGGGACGACCCTACAGTCGTCGGACATTTCGGCGGCTTGCCAACTTTGGCCCGGGGTCGTGGGACGACCCTATAGTCGTCGGATTTGACGGTAGCGGGCCAATCTAGTCCCGAGGTCGTGGGGACGACCCTACAGTCTTCGGACATGACGGTAGCGGGCCATTCTAGACCCGAGGTCGTGGGGACGACCCTATAGTAGTCGGACATGTCGGCGGCTGTCCAACTTTGGCGCGGTGTCATGGGGACGACCCTATAGTCGTCGGACATGTCGGCGGCTGGCCAACTTTGGCCCGGGGTCGTGGGGACGACCCTACAGTCGTCGGACATTTCGGCGGCTTGCCAACTTTGGCCCGGGGTCGTGGGACGACCCTATAGTCGTCGGAAATGTCGGCGGCTGGCCAACCTGGACCCGGGGTCGTGGGGACGACCCTATTGTCGTCGGACATGACGGTGGCGGGCCAATCTAGTCTCGGGGTCGTGGGGACGACCCTATAGTCGTCGGATATGTCGGCGTCTGGCCAACTTTGGCCCGCGGTCGTGGGGACGACTCTATAGTCGTCGGAA
Organism: Andrena praecox; assembly: GCA_963932275.1. Classification (NCBI taxonomy): domain Eukaryota; kingdom Metazoa; phylum Arthropoda; class Insecta; order Hymenoptera; family Andrenidae; genus Andrena; species Andrena praecox. Next base: position 140,653 of record CAWVQO010000091.1, read on the forward strand.
ATGTCGGCGGCTGGCCAACCTGGACTCGGGGTCGTGGGGACGACCCTATAGTCGTCGGACAAGACGGCGGCTGGACATCTTTGGCCCGGGGTCGTGGGGACGACCCTATAGTCGTCGGACATGTCGGCGGCTGGCCAACTTTGGCCCGGTGTCGTGGGGACGACCCTACAGTCTTCGGACATTTCGGCGGCTTGCCAACTTTGGCCCGGGGTCGCGGGGACGACCCTGTAATCGTCGGACATTTCGGCGGCATGCCAACTTTGGCCCGTGGTCGTGGGGACGACCCTATAGTCGTTGGACATGACGGTGGCGGGCCAATCTAGTCCCGAGGTCCTGGGGACGACCCTATAGTCGTCGGACAAGTCGGCGGCTGGCCAACCTAGACCCGGGGTCGTGGGGACGACCGTATTGTCGTCGGACATGACGGTGGCGGGTCAATCTAGTCCCGGGGTCGTGGGGACGACCCTATAGTCGTCGGACATGTCGGCGGCTGGCCAACTTTGGCCCGTGGTTGTGGGGACGACCCTATAGTCGTTGGACATGACGGTGGCGGGCCAATCTAGTCCCGGGGTCGTGGGGACGACCCTATAGTCGTCGGACATGTCGGCGGCTGGCCAACTTTGGCCCGTGGTTGTGGGGACGACCCTATAGTCGTTGGACATGACGGTGGCGGGCCAATCTAGTCCCGGGGTCGTGGGGACGACCCTATAGTCGTCGGACATGTCGGCGGCTGGCCAACTTTGGACCGGTGTCGTGGGGACGACTCTATAGTCGTCGGAAATGTCGGCGGCTGGCCAACCTGGACCCGTGGTCGCGGGGACGACCCTATTGTCGTCGGACATGACGGTGGCGGGGCAATCTAGTCTCGGGGTCGTGGGGACGACCCTATAGTCGTCGGACATGTCGGCGGCTGGCCAACTTTGCCCCGGGGTCGTGGGGACGACCCTACAGTCTTCGGACATTTCGGCGGCTTGCCAACTTTGGCCCGGGGTCGTGGGGACGACCCTATAATCGTCGGACATTTCGGCGGCATGCCAACTTTGGCCCGTGGTCGTGGGGACGACCCTATAGTCGTTGGACATGACGGTGGCGGGCCAATCTAGTCCCGGGGTCGTGGGGACGACCCTATAGTCGTCGGACATGTCGGCGGCTGGCCAACTTTGGACCGGTGTCGTGGGGACGACTCTATAGTCGTCGGAAATGTCGGCGGCTGGCCAACCTAGACCCGGGGTCGTGGGGACGACCGTATTGTCGTCGGACATGACGGTGGCGGGCCAATCTAGTCCCGGGGTCGTGGGGACGACCCTATAGTCGTCGAACAATTCGGCGGCGGGTCAAGCTTGTCCCGGGGTCGTGGGGACGACCCTATAATCGTCGGACATGACGGTGGCGGGCCAATCTAGTCCCGGGGTCGTGGGGACGACCCTATAGTCGTCGGACAAGGCGGCGGCTGGACATCTTTGGGCCGGGGTCGTGGGGACGACCCTATAGTCGTCGGACAAGACGGCGGCTGGACATCTTTGGGCCGGGGTCGTGGGGACGACCCTATAGTCGTCGGACATGTTGGCGGCTGGCCAACCTAGTCCCGGGGTCGTGGGGACGACCCTATAGTCGTCGGACACTTCGGCGGCTTGCCAACTTTGGCCCGGGGTCGTGGGGACGACCCTATATTCGTCGAACATGTCGGCGGCTGGCCAACTTTGGCCCGTGGTTGTGGGGACGACCCTATAGTCGTTGGACATGACGGTGGCGGGCCAATCTAGTCCCGGGGTCGTGGGGACGACCCTATAGTCGTCGGACATGTCGGCGGCTGGCCAACTTTGGACCGGTGTCGTGGGGACGACTCTATAGTCGTCGGATATGTCGGCGGCTGGCCAACCTGGACCCGGAGTCGTGGGGCCGACCCTATTGTCGTCGGACATGACGGTGGCGGGTCAATCTAGTCTCGGGGTCGTGGGGACGACCCTATAGTCGTCGGACAAGACGGCGGCTGGACATCTTTGGCCCGCGGTCGTGGGGACGACCCTATAGTCGTCGGACATGTTGGCGGCTTGTCAGCCTAGTCCCGGGGTGGTGGGTACGACCCTATAGTCGTCGGACAAGTCGGCGGCGGGCCAACCTTGTCCCGTGGTCGTGGGGACGACCCTATAGTCGTCGGACATGTCGGCAGCTGGCCAACTTTGGCCCGGGGTCGTGGGGACGACCCTATAGTCGTCGGACATGTCGGCGGCTGGTCAACTTTGGCCCGTGGTTGTGGGCACGACCCTATAGTCGTTGGACATGACGGTGGCGGGCCAATCTAGTCCCGGGGTCGTGGGGACGACCCTATAGTCGTCGGACATGTTGGCGGCTTGTCAGCCTAGTCCCAGGGTCGTGGGTACGACCCTATAGTCGTCGGACAAGTCGACGGCGGGCCAACCTTGTCCCGGGGTCGTGGGGACGACCCTATAGTCGTCGGACATGTCGGCGGCTGGCCAACTTTGGCCCGGTGTCGTGGGGACGACTCTATAGTCGTCGGAAATGTCGGCGGCTGGCCAGCCTGGACCCGGGGTCGTGGGGACGACCCTATAGTCGTCGGACTTGACGGTGGCGGGCCAATCTAGTCCCGGGGTCGTGGGGACGACCCTACAGTCGTCGGACATTTCGGCGGCTTGCCAACTTTGGCCCGGGGTCGTGGGGACGACCCTATTGTCGTCGGACATGGCGGTGGCGGGCCAATCTAGTCCCGTGGTCGTGGGGACGACTCTATAGTCTTCGGACATGACGGTAGCGGGCCAATCTAGACCCGAGGTCCTGGGGACGACCCTATAGTAGTCGGACATGTCGGCGGCTGTCCAACTTTGGCCCGGTGTCGTGGGGACGACTCTATAGTCGTCGGACATGACGGTGGCGGGCCAATCTAGTCCCGGGGTCGTGGGGACGACCCTATAGTCGTCGGACAAGTCGGCGGCGGGCCAAGCCTGTCCCGGGGTCGTGGGGACGACCCTATAATCGTCGGAAATGACGGTGGCGGGCCAATCTAGTCCCGGGGTCGTGGGGACGACCCTATAATCGTTGAACATGACGGTGGCGGGCCAATCTAGTCCCGGGGTCGTAGGGACGACCCTATAGTCGTCGGACCTGTTGGCGATTGGGCAACATTGGCCCGGGGTCGTCGGGACGACCCTATAGTCGTCGGACATGTCGGCGGCTGGCCAACCTAGTCCCGGGGTCGTGGGGACGACCCTATAGTCGTCGGACATTTCGGCGGCTTGCCAACTTTGGCCCGGGGTCGTGGGGACGACCCTATAGTCGTCGGACATGTCGGCGGCCGGCCAGCTTTGGCCCGTGGTTGTGGGGACGACCCTATAGTCGTTGGACATGACGGTGGCGGGCCAATCTAGTCCCGGGGTCGTGGGGACGACCCTATAGTCGTCGGACATGTCGGCGGCTGGCCAACTTTGGACCGGTGTCGTGGGGACGACTCTATAGTCGTCGGAAATGTCGGCGGCTGGCCAACCTGGACCCGGGGTCGTGGGGACGACCCTATTGTCGTCGGACATGACGGTGGCGGGCCAATCTAGTCTCGGGGTCGTGGGGACGACCCTATAGTCGTCGGACATGTCGGCGGCTGGCCAACTTTGGCCCGTGGTCGTGGGGACGATCCAATAGTCGTCGGACATGTCGGCGGCTGGTCAACTTTGGCCCGTGGTTGTGGGGACGACCCTATATTCGTTGGACATGACGGTGGCGGGCCAATCTAGTCCCGGGGTCGTGGGGACGACCCTATAGTCGTCGGACAAGACGGCGGCTGGACATCTTTGGCCCGTGGTCGTGGGGACGACCCAATAGTGGTCGGACATGTCGGCGGCTGGCCAACCTAGTCCCGAGGTCGTGGGGACGACCCTATAGTCGTCGGACTTGACGGTGGCGGGCCAATCTAGTCCCGGGGTCGTGGGGATGACTCTACAGTCGTCGGACATGTCGGCGGCTGGCCAACTTTGGCCCGGTGTCGTGGGGACGACTCTATAGTCGTCGGAAATGTCGGCGGCTGGCCAACCTGGACCCGGGGTCGTGGGGACGACCCTATAGTCGTCGGACTTGGCGGTGGCGGGCCAATCTAGTCCCGGGGTCGTGGGGACGACCCTACAGTCGTCGGACATTTCGGCGGCTTGCCAACTTTGGCCCGGGGTCGTGGGACGACCCTATAGTCGTCGGACTTGACGGTAGCGGGCCAATCTAGTCCCGAGGTCGTGGGCACGACCCTATAGTCTTCGGACATGACGGTAGCGGGCCATTCTAGACCCGAGGTCGTGGGGACGACCCTATAGTAGTCGGACATGTCGGCGGCTGTCCAACTTTGGCGCGGTGTCGTGGGGACGACTCTATAGTCGTCGGACATGTCGGCAGCTGCACAACCTAGACCCGGGGTCGTGGGGACGACCCTATTGTCGTCGGACATGAAGGTGGCGGGCCAATCTAGTCTCGGGGTCGTGGGGACGACCCTATAGTCGTCGGACATGTCGGCGGCTGGCCAACTTTGGCCCGGTGTCGTGGGGACGACTCTACAGTCGTCGGAAATGTCGGCGGCTGGCCAACCTGGACCCGGGGTCGTGGGGACGACCCTATTGTCGTCGGACATGACGGTGACGGGCCAATCTAGTCTCGGGGTCGTGGGGACGACCCTATAGTCGTCGGACATGTCGGCGTCTGGCCAACTTTGGCCCGCGGTCGTGGGGACGACTCTATAGTCGTCGGAAATGTCGGCGGCTGGCCAACCTGGACTCGGGGTCGTGGGGACGACCCTATAGTCGTCGGACAAGACGGCGGCTGGACATCTTTGGCCCGGGGTCGTGGGGACGACCCAATAGTCGTCGGACATGTCGGCGGCTGGCCAACTTTGGCCCGGTGTCGTGGGGACGACCCTACAGTCTTCGGACATTTCGGCGGCTTGCCAACTTTGGCCCGGGGTCGTGGGGACGACCCTATAATCGTCGGACATTTCGGCGGCATGCCAACTTTGGCCCGTGGTCGTGGGGACGACCCTATAGTCGTTGGACATGACGGTGGCGGGCCAATCTAGTCCCGAGGTCCTGGGGACGACCCTATAGTCGTCGGACAAGTCGGCGGCTGGCCAACCTAGACCCGGGGTCGTGGGGACGACCGTATTGTCGTCGGACATGACGGTGGCGGGTCAATCTAGTCCCGGGGTCGTGGGGACGACCCTATAGTCGTCGGACATGTCGGCGGCTGGCCAACTTTGGCCCGTGGTTGTGGGGACGACCCTATAGTCGTTGGACATGACGGTGGCGGGCCAATCTAGTCCCGGGGTCGTGGGGACGACCCTATAGTCGTCGGACATGTCGGCGGCTGGCCAACTTTGGCCCGTGGTTGTGGGGACGACCCTATAGTCGTTGGACATGACGGTGGCGGGCCAATCTAGTCCCGGGGTCGTGGGGACGACCCTATAGTCGTCGGACATGTCGGCGGCTGGCCAACTTTGGACCGGTGTCGTGGGGACGACTCTATAGTCGTCGGAAATGTCGGCGGCTGGCCAACCTGGACCCGAGGTCGTGGGGACGACCCTATTGTCGTCGGACATGACGGTGGCGGGCCAATCTAGTCTCGGGGTCGTGGGGACGACCCTATAGTCGTCGGACATGTCGGCGGCTGGCCAACTTTGCCCCGGGGTCGTGGGGACGACCCTACAGTCTTCGGACATTTCGGCGGCTTGCCAACTTTGGCCCGGGGTCGTGGGGACGACCCTATAATCGTCGGACATTTCGGCGGCATGCCAACTTTGGCCCGTGGTCGTGGGGACGACCCTATAGTCGTTGGACATGACGGTGGCGGGCCAATCTAGTCCCGAGGTCCTGGGGACGACCCTATAGTCGTCGGACAAGTCGGCGGCTGGCCAACCTAGACCCGGGGTCGTGGGGACGACCGTATTGTCGTCGGACATGACGGTGGCGGGCCAATCTAGTCCCGGGGTCGTGGGGACGACCCTATAGTCGTCGAACAATTCGGCGGCGGGTCAAGCTTGTCCCGGGGTCGTGGGGACGACCCTATAATCGTCGGACATGACGGTGGCGGGCCAATCTAGTCCCGGGGTCGTGGGGACGACCCTATAGTCGTCGGACAAGACGGCGGCTGGACATCTTTGGGCCGGGGTCGTGGGGACGACCCTATAGTCGTCGGACTTGACGGTGGCGGGCCAATCTAGTCCCGGGGTCGTGGGGACGACCCTACAGTCGTCGGACATTTCGGCGGCTTGCCAACTTTGGCCCGGGGTCGTGGGACGACCCTATAGTCGTCGGACTTGACGGTAGCGGGCCAATCTAGTCCCGAGGTAGTGGGCACGACCCTATAGTCTTCGGACATGACGGTAGCGGGCCATTCTAGACCCGAGGTCGTGGGGACGACCCTATAGTAGTCGGACATGTCGGCGGCTGTCCAGCTTTGGCGCGGTGTCGTGGGGACGACTCTATAGTCGTCGGACATGTCGGCAGCTGCACAACCTAGACCCGGGGTCGTGGGGACGACCCTATTGTCGTCGGACATGAAGGTGGCGGGCCAATCTAGTCTCGGGGTCGTGGGGACGACCCTATAGTCGTCGGACATGTCGGCGGCTGGCCAACTTTGGCCCGTGGTTGTCGGCACGACCCTATAGTCGTTGGACATGACGGTGGCGGGCCAATCTAGTCCCGGGGTCGTGGGGACGACCCTATAGTCGTCGGACATTTCGGCGGCTTGCGAACTTTGGCCCGGGGTCGTGGGGACGACTCTATAGTCGTCGGAAATGTCGGCGGCTGGCCAACCTGGACTCGGGGTCGTGGGGACGACCCTATAGTCGTCGGACAAGACGGCGGCTGGACATCTTTGGCCCGGGGTCGTGGGGACGACCCTATAGTCGTCGGACATGTCGGCGGCTGGCCAACTTTGGCCCGTGGTTGTGGGCACGACCCTATAGTCGTTGGACATGACGGTGGCGGGCCAATCTAGTCCCGGGGTCGTGGGGACGACCCTATTGTCGTCAGACATGACGGTGGCGGGCCAAACTAGTCTCGGGGTCGTGGGGACGACCCTATAGTCGTCGGACAAGTCGGCGGCGGGCCAACCTTGTCCCGGGGTCGTGGGGACGACCCTATAGTCGTCGGACATGTCGGCAGCTGGCCAACTTTGGCCCGGGGTCGTGGGGACGACCCTATAATCGTCGGACATGTCGGCGGCTGGCCAACTTTGGCCCGTGGTTGTGGGCACGACCCTATAGTCGTTGGACATGACGGTGGCGGGCCAATCTAGTCCCGGGGTCGTGGGGACGACCCTATAGTCGTCGGACATGTTGGCGGCTTGTCAGCCTAGTCCCAGGGTCGTGGGTACGACCCTATTGTCGTCGGACATGACGGTGGCGGGTCAATCTAGTCTCGGGGTCGTGGGGACGACCCTATAGTCGTCGGACAAGACGGCGGCTGGACATCTTTGGCCCGGGGTCGTGGGGACGACACTATAGTCGTCGGACATGTTGGCGGCTTGTCAGCCTAGTCCCGGGGTGGTGGGTACGACCCTATAGTCGTCGGACAAGTCGGCGGCGGGCCAACCTTGTCCCGGGGTCGTGGGGACGACCCTATAGTCGTCGGACATGTCGGCAGCTGGCGAACTTTGGCCCGGGGTCGTGGGGACGACCCTATAGTCGTCGGACATGTCGGCAGCTGGCCAACTTTGGCCCGTGGTTGTGGGCACGACCCTATAGTCGTTGGACATGACGGTGGCGGGCCAATCTAGTCCCGGGGTCGTGGGGACGACCCTATAGTCGTCGGACATGTTGGCGGCTTGTCAGCCTAGTCCCAGGGTCGTGGGTACGACCCTATAGTCGTCGGACAAGTCGGCGGCGGGCCAACCTTGTCCCGGGGTCGTGGGGACGACCCTATAGTCGTCGGACATGTCGGCGGCTGGCCAACTTTGGCCCGGTGTCGTGGGGACGACTCTATAGTCGTCGGAAATGTCGGCGGCTGGCCAACCTGGACCCGGGGTCGTGGGGACGACCCTATTGTCGTCGGACATGACGGTGGCGGGCCAATCTAGTCTCGCGGTCGTGGGGACGACCCTATAACCGTCGGACATGACGGTGGCGGGTCAATCTAGTCCCGGGGTCGTGGGGACGACCCTATAATCGTTGAACATGACGGTGGCGGGCCAATCTAGTCCCGGGGTCGTAGGGACGACCCTATAGTCGTCGGACATGTTGGCGATTGGGCAACATTGGCCCGGGGTCGTCGGGACGACCCTATAGTCGTCGGACATGTCGGCGGCTGGCCAACCTAGTCCCGGGGTCGTGGGGACGACCCTATAGTCGTCGGACATTTCGGCGGCTTGCCAACTTTGGCCCGGGGTCGTGGGGACGACCCTATAGTCGTCGGACATTTCGGCGGCTGGCCAACTTTGGCCCGTGGTTGTGGGGACGACCCTATAGTCGTTGGACATCACGGTGGCGGGCCAATCTAGTCCCGGGGTCGTGGGGACGACCCTATAGTCGTCGGACATGTCGGCGGCTGGCCAACTTTGGACCGGTGTCGTGGGGACGACTCTATAGTCGTCGGAAATGTCGGCGGCTGGCCAACCTGGACCCGGAGTCGTGGAGACGACCCTATTGTCGTCGGACATGACGGTGGCGGGCCAATCTAGTCTCGCGGTCGTGGGGACGACCCTATAACCGTCGGACATGACGGTGGCGGGTCAATCTAGTCCCGGGGTCGTGGGGACGACCCTATAGTCGTCGGACATGTCGGCGGCTGGCCAACTTTGGCCCGGTGTCGTGGGGACGACTCTATAGTCGTCGGAAATGTCGGCGGCTGGCCAACCTGGACCCGGGGTCGTGGGGACGACCCTATAGTCGTCGGACTTGACGGTGGCGGGCCGATCTAGTCCCGGGGTCGTGGGGACGACCCTACAGTCGTCGGACATTTCGGCGGCTGGCCAACTTTGGCCCGTGGTCGTGGGGACGATCCAATAGTCGTCGGACAAGACGGCGGCTGGACATCTTTGGCCCGGGGTCGTGGGGACGACCCTATAATGGTCGGACATGTCGGCGGCTGGCCAACTTTGGCCCGGTGTCGTGGGGACGACTCTATAGTCGTCGGAAATGTCGGCGGCTGGCCAACCTGGACCCGGGGTCGTGGGGACGACCCTATTGTCGTCGGACATGACGGTGGCGGGCCAATCTAGTCTCGCGGTCGTGGGGACGACCCTATAATCGTCGGAAATGACGGTGGCGGGCCAATCTAGTCCCGGGGTCGTGGGGACGACCCTATAGTCGTCGGACATGTCGGCGGCTGGCCACCTTTGGCCCGGTGTCGTGGGGACGACTCTATAGTCGTCGGAAATGTCGGCGGCTGGACAACCTGGACCCGGGGTCGTGGGGACGACCCTATTGTCGTCGGACATGACGGTGGCGGGCCAATCTAGTCTCGGGGTCGTGGGGACGACCCTATAGTCGTCGGACATGTCGGCGGCTGGCCAACTTTGGCGCGTGGTCGTGGGGACGATCCGATTGTCGTCGGACATGTCGGCGGCTGGCCAACTTTGGCCCGGTGTCGTGGGGACGACTCTATAGTCGTCGGAAATGTCGGCGGCTGGCCAACCTGGACCCGGGGTCGTGGGGACGACCCTATTGTCGTCGGACATGACGGTGGCGGGCCAATCTAGTCTCGCGGTCGTGGGGACGACCCTATAACCGTCGGACATGACGGTGGCGGGTCAATCTAGTCCCGGGGTCGTGGGGACGACCCTATAGTCGTCGGACATGTCGGCGGCTGGCCAACTTTGGCCCGGTGTCGTGGGGACGACTCTATAGTCGTCGGAAATGTCGGCGGCTGGCCAACCTGGACCCGGGGTCGTGGGGACGACCCTATAGTCGTCGGACTTGACGGTGGCGGGCCAATCTAGTCCCGGGGTCGTGGGGACGACCCTACAGTCGTCGGACATTTCGGCGGCTTGCCAACTTTGGCCCGGGGTCGTGGGACGACCCTATAGTCGTCGGACTTGACGGTAGCGGGCCAATCTAGTCCCGAGGTCGTGGGGACGACCCTATAGTCTTCGGACATGACGGTAGCGGGCCATTCTAGACCCGAGGTCGTGGGGACGACCCTATAGTAGTCGGACATGTCGGCGGCTGTCCAACTTTGGCGCGGTGTCATGGGGACGACTCTATAGTCGTCGGACATGAAGGTGGCGGGCCAATCTAGTCTCGGGGTCGTGGGGACGACCCTATAGTCGTCGGACATGTCGGCGGCTGGTCAACTTTGGACCGGTGTCGTGGGGACGACTCTATAGTCGTCGGAAATGTCGGCGGCTGGACAACCTGGACCCGGGGTCGTGGGGACGACCCTATTGTCGTCGGACATGACGGTGGCGGGCCAATCTAGTCTCGGGGTCGTGGGGACGACCCTATAGTCGTCGGACATGTCGGCGGCTGGCCAACTTTGGCGCGTGGTCGTGGGGACGATCCGATTGTCGTCGGACATGTCGGCGGCTGGCCAACTTTGGCCCGTGGTCGTGGGGACGATCCGATTGTCGTGGGACATGTCGGCGACTGGCCAACCTAGACCCGGGGTCGTGGGGACGACCCTATTGTCGTCGGACATGACGGTGGCGGGCCAATCTAGTCCCGGGTTCCTGGGGACGACCCTATAGTCGTCGGACATGTCGGCGGCTGGCCAACTTTGGACCGGTGTCGTGGGGACGACTCTATAGTCGTCGGAAATGTCGGCGGCTGGCCAACCTGGACTCGGGGTCGTGGGGACGACCCTATAGTCGTCGGACAAGACGGCGGCTGGACATCTTTGGCCCGGGGTCGTGGGGACGACCCTATAGTCGTCGGACATGACGGTGGCGGACCAATCTAGTCCCGGGGTCGTGGGGACGACCCTATAGTCGTCGGACATGTCGGCGGCTGGCCAACTTTGGCCCGCGGTCGTGGGGACGATCCAATAGTCGTCGGACATGTCGGCGGCTGGCCAACTTTGGCCCGTGGTTGTGGGAACGACCCTATAGTCGTTGGACATGACGGTGGCGGGCCAATCTAGTCCCGGGGTCGTGGGGACGACCCTATAATCGTCGGACATGATGGTGGCGGGCCAATCTAGTCCCGGGGTCGTAGGGACGACCCTATAGTCGTCGGACATGTTGGCGATTGGCCAACATTGGCCCGGGGTCGTCGGGACGCCCCTATAGTCGTTGGACATGTCGGCGGCTGGCCAACTTTGGCCCGTGGTTGTCGGCACGACCCTATAGTCGTTGGACATGACGGTGGCGGGCCAATCTAGTCCCGGGGTCGTGGGGACGACCCTATAGTCGTGGGACATTTCGGCGGCTTGCGAACTTTGGCCCGGGGTCGTGGGGACGACTCTATAGTCGTCGGAAATGTCGGCGGCTGGCCAACCTGGACTCGGGGTCGTGGGGACGACCCTATAGTCGTCGGACAAGACGGCGGCTGGACATCTTTGGCCCGGGGTCGTGGGGACGACCCTATAGTCGTCGGACATGTCGGCGGCTGGCCAACTTTGGCCCGTGGTTGTGGGCACGACCCTATAGTCGTTGGACATGACGGTGGCGGGCCAATCTAGTCCCGGGGTCGTGGGGACGACCCTATTGTCGTCAGACATGACGGTGGCGGGCCAAACTAGTCTCGGGGTCGTGGGGACGACCCTATAGTCGTCGGACAAGTCGGCGGCGGGCCAACCTTGTCCCGGGGTCGTGGGGACGACCCTATAGTCGTCGGACATGTCGGCAGCTGGCCAACTTTGGCCCGGGGTCGTGGGGACGACCCTATAATCGTCGGACATGTCGGCGGCTGGCCAACTTTGGCCCGTGGTTGTGGGCACGACCCTATAGTCGTTGGACATGACGGTGGCGGGCCAATCTAGTCCCGGGGTCGTGGGGACGACCCTATAGTCGTCGGACATGTTGGCGGCTTGTCAGCCTAGTCCCAGGGTCGTGGGTACGACCCTATTGTCGTCGGACATGACGGTGGCGGGTCAATCTAGTCTCGGGGTCGTGGGGACGACCCTATAGTCGTCGGACAAGACGGCGGCTGGACATCTTTGGCCCGGGGTCGTGGGGACGACACTATAGTCGTCGGACATGTTGGCGGCTTGTCAGCCTAGTCCCGGGGTGGTGGGTACGACCCTATAGTCGTCGGACAAGTCGGCGGCGGGCCAACCTTGTCCCGGGGTCGTGGGGACGACCCTATAGTCGTCGGACATGTCGGCAGCTGGCGAACTTTGGCCCGGGGTCGTGGGGACGACCCTATAGTCGTCGGACATGTCGGCAGCTGGCCAACTTTGGCCCGTGGTTGTGGGCACGACCCTATAGTCGTTGGACATGACGGTGGCGGGCCAATCTAGTCCCGGGGTCGTGGGGACGACCCTATAGTCGTCGGACATGTTGGCGGCTTGTCAGCCTAGTCCCAGGGTCGTGGGTACGACCCTATAGTCGTCGGACAAGTCGGCGGCGGGCCAACCTTGTCCCGGGGTCGTGGGGACGACCCTATAGTCGTCGGACATGTCGGCGGCTGGCCAACTTTGGCCCGGTGTCGTGGGGACGACTCTATAGTCGTCGGAAATGTCGGCGGCTGGCCAACCTGGACCCGGGGTCGTGGGGACGACCCTATTGTCGTCGGACATGACGGTGGCGGGCCAATCTAGTCTCGCGGTCGTGGGGACGACCCTATAACCGTCGGACATGACGGTGGCGGGTCAATCTAGTCCCGGGGTCGTGGGGACGACCCTATAATCGTTGAACATGACGGTGGCGGGCCAATCTAGTCCCGGGGTCGTAGGGACGACCCTATAGTCGTCGGACATGTTGGCGATTGGGCAACATTGGCCCGGGGTCGTCGGGACGACCCTATAGTCGTCGGACATGTCGGCGGCTGGCCAACCTAGTCCCGGGGTCGTGGGGACGACCCTATAGTCGTCGGACATTTCGGCGGCTTGCCAACTTTGGCCCGGGGTCGTGGGGACGACCCTATAGTCGTCGGACATTTCGGCGGCTGGCCAACTTTGGCCCGTGGTTGTGGGGACGACCCTATAGTCGTTGGACATCACGGTGGCGGGCCAATCTAGTCCCGGGGTCGTGGGGACGACCCTATAGTCGTCGGACATGTCGGCGGCTGGCCAACTTTGGACCGGTGTCGTGGGGACGACTCTATAGTCGTCGGAAATGTCGGCGGCTGGCCAACCTGGACCCGGGGTCGTGGAGACGACCCTATTGTCGTCGGACATGACGGTGGCGGGCCAATCTAGTCTCGCGGTCGTGGGGACGACCCTATAACCGTCGGACATGACGGTGGCGGGTCAATCTAGTCCCGGGGTCGTGGGGACGACCCTATAGTCGTCGGACATGTCGGCGGCTGGCCAACTTTGGCCCGGTGTCGTGGGGACGACTCTATAGTCGTCGGAAATGTCGGCGGCTGGCCAACCTGGACCCGGGGTCGTGGGGACGACCCTATAGTCGTCGGACTTGACGGTGGCGGGCCGATCTAGTCCCGGGGTCGTGGGGACGACCCTACAGTCGTCGGACATTTCGGCGGCTGGCCAACTTTGGCCCGTGGTCGTGGGGACGATCCAATAGTCGTCGGACATGTCGGCGGCTGGTCAACTTTGGCCCGTGGTTGTGGGGACGACCCTATAGTCGTTGGACATGACGGTGGCGGGCCAATCTAGTCCCGGGGTCGTGGGGACGACCCTATAGTCGTCGGACAAGACGGCGGCTGGACATCTTTGGCCCGGGGTCGTGGGGACGACCCTATAATCGTCGGACATGTCGGCGGCTGGCCAACTTTGGCCCGGTGTCGTGGGGACGACTCTATAGTCGTCGGAAATGTCGGCGGCTGGCCAACCTGGACCCGGGGTCGTGGGGACGACCCTATTGTCGTCGGACATGACGGTGGCGGGCCAATCTAGTCTCGCGGTCGTGGGGACGACCCTATAATCGTCGGAAATGACGGTGGCGGGCCAATCTAGTCCCGGGGTCGTGGGGACGACCCTATAGTCGTCGGACATGTCGGCGGCTGGCCACCTTTGGCCCGGTGTCGTGGGGACGACTCTATAGTCGTCGGAAATGTCGGCGGCTGGACAACCTGGACCCGGGGTCGTGGGGACGACCCTATTGTCGTCGGACATGACGGTGGCGGGCCAATCTAGTCTCGGGGTCGTGGGGACGACCCTATAGTCGTCGGACATGTCGGCGGCTGGCCAACTTTGGCGCGTGGTCGTGGGGACGATCCGATTGTCGTCGGACATGTCGGCGGCTGGCCAACTTTGGCCCGGTGTCGTGGGGACGACTCTATAGTCGTCGGAAATGTCGGCGGCTGGCCAACCTGGACCCGGGGTCGTGGGGACGACCCTATTGTCGTCGGACATGACGGTGGCGGGCCAATCTAGTCTCGCGGTCGTGGGGACGACCCTATAACCGTCGGACATGACGGTGGCGGGTCAATCTAGTCCCGGGGTCGTGGGGACGACCCTATAGTCGTCGGACATGTCGGCGGCTGGCCAACTTTGGCCCGGTGTCGTGGGGACGACTCTATAGTCGTCGGAAATGTCGGCGGCTGGCCAACCTGGACCCGGGGTCGTAGGGACGACCCTATAGTCGTCGGACTTGACGGTGGCGGGCCAATCTAGTCCCGGGGTCGTGGGGACGACCCTACAGTCGTCGGACATTTCGGCGGCTTGCCAACTTTGGCCCGGGGTCGTGGGACGACCCTATAGTCGTCGGACTTGACGGTAGCGGGCCAATCTAGTCCCGAGGTCGTGGGGACGACCCTATAGTCTTCGGACATGACGGTAGCGGGCCATTCTAGACCCGAGGTCGTGGGGACGACCCTATAGTAGTCGGACATGTCGGCGGCTGTCCAACTTTGGCGCGGTGTCATGGGGACGACTCTATAGTCGTCGGACATGTCGGCGGCTGGCCAACTTTGGCCCGGTGTCGTGGGGACGACTCTATAGTCGTCGGAAATGTCGGCGGCTGGCCAACCTGGACCCGGGGTCGTGGAGACGACCCTATTGTCGTCGGACATGACGGTGGCGGGCCAATCTAGTCTCGCGGTCGTGGGGACGACCCTATAACCGTCGGACATGACGGTGGCGGGTCAATCTAGTCCCGGGGTCGTGGGGACGACCCTATAGTCGTCGGACATGTCGGCGGCTGGCCAACTTTGGCCCGGTGTCGTGGGGACGACTCTATAGTCGTCGGAAATGTCGGCGGCTGGCCAACCTGGACCCGGGTCGTGGGGACGACCCTATAGTCGTCGGACTTGACGGTGGCGGGCCGATCTAGTCCCGGGGTCGTGGGGACGACCCTACAGTCGTCGGACATTTCGGCGGCTGGCCAACTTTGGCCCGTGGTCGTGGGGACGATCCAATAGTCGTCGGACATGTCGGCGGCTGGTCAACTTTGGCCCGTGGTTGTGGGGACGACCCTATAGTCGTTGGACATGACGGTGGCGGGCCAATCTAGTCCCGGGGTCGTGGGGACGACCCTATAGTCGTCGGACAAGACGGCGGCTGGACATCTTTGGCCCGGGGTCGTGGGGACGACCCTATAATCGTCGGACATGTCGGCGGCTGGCCAACTTTGGCCCGGTGTCGTGGGGACGACTCTATAGTCGTCGGAAATGTCGGCGGCTGGCCAACCTGGACCCGGGGTCGTGGGGACGACCCTATTGTCGTCGGACATGACGGTGGCGGGCCAATCTAGTCTCGCGGTCGTGGGGACGACCCTATAATCGTCGGAAATGACGGTGGCGGGCCAATCTAGTCCCGGGGTCGTGGGGACGACCCTATAGTCGTCGGACATGTCGGCGGCTGGCCACCTTTGGCCCGGTGTCGTGGGGACGACTCTATAGTCGTCGGAAATGTCGGCGGCTGGACAACCTGGACCCGGGGTCGTGGGGACGACCCTATTGTCGTCGGACATGACGGTGGCGGGCCAATCTAGTCTCGGGGTCGTGGGGACGACCCTATAGTCGTCGGACATGTCGGCGGCTGGCCAACTTTGGCGCGTGGTCGTGGGGACGATCCGATTGTCGTCGGACATGTCGGCGGCTGGCCAACTTTGGCCCGGTGTCGTGGGGACGACTCTATAGTCGTCGGAAATGTCGGCGGCTGGCCAACCTGGACCCGGGGTCGTGGGGACGACCCTATTGTCGTCGGACATGACGGTGGCGGGCCAATCTAGTCTCGCGGTCGTGGGGACGACCCTATAACCGTCGGACATGACGGTGGCGGGTCAATCTAGTCCCGGGGTCGTGGGGACGACCCTATAGTCGTCGGACATGTCGGCGGCTGGCCAACTTTGGCCCGGTGTCGTGGGGACGACTCTATAGTCGTCGGAAATGTCGGCGGCTGGCCAACCTGGACCCGGGGTCGTGGGGACGACCCTATAGTCGTCGGACTTGACGGTGGCGGGCCAATCTAGTCCCGGGGTCGTGGGGACGACCCTACAGTCGTCGGACATTTCGGCGGCTTGCCAACTTTGGCCCGGGGTCGTGGGACGACCCTATAGTCGTCGGACTTGACGGTAGCGGGCCAATCTAGTCCCGAGGTCGTGGGGACGACCCTATAGTCTGCGGACATGACGGTAGCGGGCCATTCTAGACCCGAGGTCGTGGGGACGACCCTATAGTAGTCGGACATGTCGGCGGCTGTCCAACTTTGGCGCGGTGTCATGGGGACGACTCTATAGTCGTCGGACATGTCGGCAGCTGCACAACCTAGACCCGGGGTCGTGGGGACGACCCTATTGTCGTCGGACATGAAGGTGGCGGGCCAATCTAGTCTCGGGGTCGTGGGGACGACCCTATTGTCGTCGGACATGATGGTGGCGGGCCAATCTAGTCTCGCGGTCGTGGGGACGACCCTATAACCGTCGGACATGACGGTGGAGGGTCAATCTAGTCCCGGGGTCGTGGGGACGACCCTATAGTCGTCGGACATGACGGTGGCGGGCCAACCTTGTCCCGGGGTCGTGGGGACGACCCTATAGTCGTCGGACATGTCGGCGGCTGGCCAACTTTGGCCCGGTGTCGTGGGGACGACTCTATAGTCGTCGGAAATGTCGGCGGCTGGCCAACCTGGACCCGGGGTCGTGGGGACGACCCTATTGTCGTCGGACATGACGGTGGCGGGCCAATCTAGTCCCGGGGTCGTGGGGACGACCCTATAGTCGTCGGACATGTCGGCGGCATGCCAACTTTGGCCCGTGGTCGTGGGGACGACCGTATAGTCGTTGGACATGACGGTGGCGGGCCAATCTAGTCCCGGGGTCGTTGGGACGACCCTATAGTCGTCGGACATGTCGGCGATTGGCCAACATTGGCCCGGGGTCGTGGGGACGACCCTATAGTCGTCGGACATGCGGCGGCTGTCCAACTTTGGCGCGGGGTCGTGGGAACGACTCTATAGTCGTCGGACATGTCGGCAGCTGGGCAACCTAGACCCGGGGTCGTGGGGACGACCCTATAATCGTTGGACATGGCGGTGGCGGGCCAATCTAGTCCCGGGGTCGTCGGGACGACCCTATAGTCGTCGGACATCTCGGCGGCTGGCCAACCTAGTCCCGGGGTCGTGGGGACGACCCTATAGTCGTCGGACATGCCGGCGGCTGGCCAACTTTGGCCCGTTGTCGTGGGGACGACTCTATAGTCGTCGGAAATGTCGGCGGCTGGCCAACCTGGACCCGGGGTCGTGGGGACGACCCTATTGTCGTCGGACATGACGGTGGCGGGCCAATCTAGTCTCGGGGTCGTGGGGACGACCCTATAGTCGTCGGACATTTCGGCGGCTTGCGAACTTTGGCCCGGGGTCGTGGGGACGACTCTATAGTCGTCGGAAATGTCGGCGGCTGGCCAACCTGGACTCGGGGTCGTGGGGACGACCCTATAGTCGTCGGACAAGACGGCGGCTGGACATCTTTGGCCCGGGGTCGTGGGGACGACCCTATAGTCGTCGGACATGTCGGCGGCTGGCCAACTTTGGCCCGTGGTCGTGGGGACGAACCTATTGTCGTCGGACATGACGGTGGCGGGCCAATCTAGTCCCGGGGTCGTGGGGACGACCCTATAGTCGTCGGACACGTCGGCGGCTGGCCAACTTTGGCCCGGTGTCGTGGGGACGACTCTATAGTCGTCGGAAGTGTCGGCGGCTGGCCAACCTGGACCCGGGGTCGTGGGGACGACCCTACAGTCGTCGGACATTTCGGCGGCTTGCCAACTTTGGCCCGGGGTCGTGGGACGACCCTATAGTCGTCGGACTTGTCGGCGGATGGCCAACTTTGGCCCGTGGTTGTGGGGACGACCCTATAGTCGATGGACATGACGGTGGCGGGCCAATCTAGTCCCGGGTCGTGGGGACGACCCTATAGTCGTTGGACAAGACGGCGGCTGGACATCTTTGGCCCGGGGTCGTGGGGACGACCCTATAGTCGTCGGACATTTTGGCGGCTTGTCAGCCTAGTCCCAGGGTCGTGGGTACGACCCTATAGTCGTCGGACAAGTCGGCGGCGGGCCAACCTTGTCCCGGGGTCGTGGGGACGACCCTATAATCGTCGGACATGTCGGCGGCTGGCCCACTTTGGCCCGGTGTCGTGGGGACGACTCTATAGTCGTCGGAAATGTCGGCGGCTGGCCAACCTGGACCCGGGGTCGTGGGGACGACCCTATTGTCGTCGGACATGACGGTGGCGGGCCAATCTAGTCTCGCGGTCGTGGGGACGACCCTATAATCGTCGGACATGACGGTGGCGGGCCAATCTAGTCCCGGGGTCGTGGGGACGACCCTATAGTCGTCGGACATGTCGGCGGCTGGCCAACTTTGGCCCGGTGTCGTGGGGACGACCCTATAGTCGTCGGACATTTCGGCGGCATGCCAACTTTGGCCCGTGGTCGTGGGGACGACCCTATAGTTGTTGGACATGACGGTGGCGGGCCAATCTAGTCCCGGGGTCGTAGGGACGACCCTATAGTCGTCGGACATGTCGGCGATTGGCCAACATTTGCCCGGGGTCGTGGGGACGACCCTATAGTCGTCGGACATGTCGGCGGCTGGCCAACTTTGGCCCGTGGTTGTGGGGACGACCCTATAGTCGTTGGACATGACGGTGGCGGGCCAATCTAGTCCCGGGGTCGTGGGGACGACCCTATAGTCGTCGGACATGTCGGCGGCTGGCCAACATTGGCCCGCGGTCGTGGGGACGATCCAATAGTCGTCGGACATGTCGGCGGCTGGCCAACATTGGCCCGTGGTTGTGGGGACGACCCTATAGTCGTTGGACATGACGGTGGCGGGCCAATCTAGTCTCGGGGTCGTGGGGACGACCCTATTGTCGTCGGACATGACGGTGGCGGGCCAACTTTGGCCCGGTGTCGTGGGGACGACTCTATAGTCGTCGGAAATGTCGGCGGCTGGCCAACCTGGACCCGGGGTCGTGGGGACGACCCTATAGTCGTCGGACTTGACGGTGGCGGGCCAATCTAGTCCCGGGGTCGTGGGGACGACCCTACAGTCGTCGGACATTTCGGCGGCTTGCCAACTTTGGCCCGGGGTCGTGGGACGACCCTATAGTCGTCGGACTTGTCGGTAGCGGGCCAATCTAGTCCCGAGGTCGTGGGGACGACCCTATAGTCTTCGGACATGACGGTAGCGGGCCATTCTAGACCCGAGGTCGTGGGGACGACCCTATAGTCTTCGGACATGACGGTAGCGGGCCATTCTAGACCCGAGGTCGTGGGGACGACCCTATAGTAGTCGGACATGTCGGCGGCTGTCCAACTTTGGCGCGGTGTCGTGGGGACGACTCTATAGTCGTCGGACATGTCGGCAGCTGGGCAACCTAGACCCGGGGTCGTGGGGACGACCCTATTGTCGTCGGACATGAAGGTGGCGGGCCAATCTAGTCTCGGGGTCGTGGGGACGACCCTATAGTCGTCGGACATGTCGGCGGCTGGCCAACTTTGGCCCGGGGTCGTGGGGACGACCCTATAGTCGTCGGACATGACGGTGGCGGACCAATCTAGTCCCGGGGTCGTGGGTACGACCCTATAGTCGTCGGACAAGTCGGCGGCTGGACAACCTAGACCCGGGGTCGTGGGGACGAACCTATTGTCGTCGGACATGACGGTGGCGGGCCAATCTAGTCCCGGGGTCGTGGGGACGACCCTATAGTCGTCGGACACGTCGGCGGCTGGCCAACTTTGGCCCGGTGTCGTGGGGACGACTCTATAGTCGTCGGAAGTGTCGGCGGCTGACCAACCTGGACCCGGGGTCGTGGGGACGACCCTATTGTCGTCGGACATGACGGTGGCGGGCCAATCTAGTCTCGGGGTCGTGGGGACGACCCTATAGTCGTCGGACATGTCGGCGTCTGGCCAACTTTGGCCCGCGGTCGTGGGGACGCCTCTATAGTCGTCGGAAATGTCGGCGGCTGGCCAACCTGGACTCGGGGTCGTGGGGACGACCCTACAGTCTTCGGACATTTCGGCGGCTTGCCAACTTTGGCCCGGGGTCGTGGGGACGACTCTATAGTCGTCGGATATGTCGGCGGCTGGCCAACCTGGACTCGGGGTCGTGGGGACGACCCTATAGTCGTCGGACAAGACGGCGGCTGCACATCTTTGGCCCGGGGTCGTGGGGACGACCCTATAGTCGTCGGACATGTTGGCGGCTTGTCAGCCTAGTCCCGGGGTGGTGGGTACGACCCTATAGTCGTCGGACAAGTCGGCGGCGGGCCAACCTTGTCCCGGGGTCGTGGGGACGACCCTATAGTCGTCGGACATGTCGGCAGCTGGCCAACTTTGGCCCGGGGTCGTGGGGACGACCCTATAGTCGTCGGACATGTCGGCGGATGGCCAACTTTGGCCCGTGGTTGTGGGGACGACCCTATAGTCGATGGACATGACGGTGGCGGGCCAATCTAGTCCCGGGTCGTGGGGACGACCCTATAGTCGTCGGACAAGACGGTGGCTGGACATCTTTGGCCCGGGGTCGTGGGGACGACCCTATAGTCGTCGGACATTTTGGCGGCTTGTCAGCCTAGTCCCAGGGTCGTGGGTACGACCCTATAGTCGTCGGACAAGTCGGCGGCGGGCCAACCTTGTCCCGGGGTCGTGGGGACGACCCTATAATCGTCGGACATGTCGGCGGCTGGCCAACTTTGGCCCGGTGTCGTGGGGACGACTCTATAGTCGTCGGAAATGTCGGCGGCTGGCCAACCTGGACCCGGGGTCGTGGGGACGACCCTATTGTCGTCGGACATGACGGTGGCGGGCCAATCTAGTCTCGCGGTCGTGGGGACGACCCTATAATCGTCGGACATGACGGTGGCGGGCCAATCTAGTCCCGGGGTCGTGGGGACGACCCTATAGTCGTCGGACATGTCGGCGGCTGGCCAACTTTGGCCCGGTGTCGTGGGGACGACCCTATAGTCGTCGGACATTTCGGCGGCATGCCAACTTTGGCCCGTGGTCGTGGGGACGACCCTATAGTTGTTGGACATGACGGTGGCGGGCCAATCTAGTCCCGGGGTCGTAGGGACGACCCTATAGTCGTCGGACATGTCGGCGATTGGCCAACATTTGCCCGGGGTCGTGGGGACGACCCTATAGTCGTCGGACATGTCGGCGGCTGGCCAACTTTGGCCCGTGGTTGTGGGGACGACCCTATAGTCGTTGGACATGACGGTGGCGGGCCAATCTAGTCCCGGGGTCGTGGGGACGACCCTATAGTCGTCGGACATGTCGGCGGCTGGCCAACTTTGGCCCGGTGTCGTGGGGACGACTCTATAGTCGTCGGAAATGTCGGCGGCTGGCCAACCTGGACCCGGGGTCGTGGGGACGACCCTATTGTCGTCGGACATGACGGTGGCGGGCCAATCTAGTCTCGCGGTCGTGGGGACGACCCTATAATCGTCGACCATGACGGTGGCGGGCCAATCTAGTCCCGGGGTCGTGGGGACGACCCTATAGTCGTCGGACAAGTCGGCGGCTGGCCAACTTTGGCCCGTGGTTGTGGGGACGACCCTATAGTCGTTGGACATGACGGTGGCGGGCCAATCTAGTCCCGGGGTCGTGGGGACGACACTATAGTCGTCGGACAAGACGGCGGCTGGACATCTTTGGCCCGGGGTCGTGGGGACGACCCTATAGTCGTCGGACATGTTGGCGGCTTGTCAGCCTAGTCCCGGGGTCGTGGGTACGACCCTATAGTCGTCGGACAAGTCGGCGGCTGGCCAACCTAGACCCGGGGTCGTGGGGACGACCCTATTGTCGTCGGACATGGCGGTGGCGGGCCAATCTAGTCCCGTGGTCGTGGGGACGACCCTATAGTCTTCGGACATGACGGTAGCGGGCCAATCTAGTCCCGGGGTCGTGGGGACGACCCTATAGTCGTCGGACATGTCGGCGGCTGGCCAACTTTGGCCCGGTGTCGTGGGGACGACTCTATAGTCGTCGGAAATGTCGGCGGCTGGCCATACTGGACCCGGGGTCGTGGGGACGACCCTATTGTCGTCGGACATGACGGTGGCGGGCCAATCGAGTCTCGGGGTCGTTGGGACGACCCTATAGTCGTCGGACATGTCGGCGGCTGGCCAACTTTGGCCCGGGGTCGTGGGGACGACCCTATAGTCGTCGGACATGACGGTGGCGGACCAATCTAGTCCCGGGGTCGTGGGGACGACCCTATAGTCGTCGGACATGTCGGCGGCTGGCCAACATTGGCCCGCGGTCGTGGGGACGATCCAATAGTCGTCGGACATGTCGGCGGCTGGCCAACTTTGGCCCGTGGTTGTGGGGACGACCCTATAGTCGTTGGACATGACGGTGGCGGGCCAATCTAGTCTCGGGGTCGTGGGGACGACCCTATTGTCGTCGGACATGACGGTGGCGGGCCAACATTGGCCCGGGGTCGTGGGGACGACTCTATAGTCGTCGGACATTTCGGCGGCATGCCAACTTTGGCCCGTGGACGTGGGGACGACCCTATAGTTGTTGGACATGACGGTGGCGGGCTAATCTAGTCCCGGGGTCGTAGGGACGACCCTATAGTCGTTGGACATGTCGGCGATTGGCCAACATTGGCCCGGGGTCGTGGGGACGACCCTATAGTCGTCGGACATGTCGGCGGCTGGCCAACTTTGGCCCGTGGTTGTGGGGACGACCCTATAGTCGTTGGACATGACGGTGGCTTGTCAGCCTAGTTCCGGGGTCGTGGGTACGACCCTATAGTCGTCGGACAAGACGGCGGCTGCACATCTTTGGCCCGGGGTCGTGGGGACGACCCTATAGTCGTCGGACATGTTGGCGGCTTGTCAGCCTAGTCCCGGGGTGGTGGGTACGACCCTATAGTCGTCGGACAAGTCGGCGGCGGGCCAACCTTGTCCCGGGGTCGTGGGGACGACCCTATAGTCGTCGGACATGTCGGCAGCTGGCCAACTTTGGCCCGGGGTCGTGGGGACGACCCTATAGTCGTCGGACATGTCGGCGGATGGCCAACTTTGGCCCGTGGTTGTGGGGACGACCCTATAGTCGATGGACATGACGGTGGCGGGCCAATCTAGTCCCGGGTCGTGGGGACGACCCTATAGTCGTCGGACAAGACGGTGGCTGGACATCTTTGGCCCGGGGTCGTGGGGACGACCCTATAGTCGTCGGACATTTTGGCGGCTTGTCAGCCTAGTCCCAGGGTCGTGGGTACGACCCTATAGTCGTCGGACAAGTCGGCGGCGGGCCAACCTTGTCCCGGGGTCGTGGGGACGACCCTATAATCGTCGGACATGTCGGCGGCTGGCCAACTTTGGCCCGGTGTCGTGGGGACGACTCTATAGTCGTCGGAAATGTCGGCGGCTGGCCAACCTGGACCCGGGGTCGTGGGGACGACCCTATTGTCGTCGGACATGACGGTGGCGGGCCAATCTAGTCTCGCGGTCGTGGGGACGACCCTATAATCGTCGGACATGACGGTGGCGGGCCAATCTAGTCCCGGGGTCGTGGGGACGACCCTATAGTCGTCGGACATGTCGGCGGCTGGCCAACTTTGGCCCGGTGTCGTGGGGACGACCCTATAGTCGTCGGACATTTCGGCGGCATGCCAACTTTGGCCCGTGGTCGTGGGGACGACCCTATAGTTGTTGGACATGACGGTGGCGGGCCAATCTAGTCCCGGGGTCGTAGGGACGACCCTATAGTCGTCGGACATGTCGGCGATTGGCCAACATTTGCCCGGGGTCGTGGGGACGACCCTATAGTCGTCGGACATGTCGGCGGCTGGCCAACTTTGGCCCGTGGTTGTGGGGACGACCCTATAGTCGTTGGACATGACGGTGGCGGGCCAATCTAGTCCCGGGGTCGTGGGGACGACCCTATAGTCGTCGGACATGTCGGCGGCTGGCCAACTTTGGCCCGGTGTCGTGGGGACGACTCTATAGTCGTCGGAAATGTCGGCGGCTGGCCAACCTGGACCCGGGGTCGTGGGGACGACCCTATTGTCGTCGGACATGACGGTGGCGGGCCAATCTAGTCTCGCGGTCGTGGGGACGACCCTATAATCGTCGACCATGACGGTGGCGGGCCAATCTAGTCCCGGGGTCGTGGGGACGACCCTATATTCGTCGAACATTTTGGCGGCTTGTCAACCTAGTCCCGGGGTCGTGGGGACGACCCTATAGTCGTTGGACATGACGGTGGCGGGCCAATGTAGTCCCGGGGTCGTGGGGACGACCCTATAGTCGTCGGACAAGACGGCGGCTGGACATCTTTGGCCCGGGGTCGTGGGGACGATCCAATAGTCGTCGGACATGTCGGCGGCTGGCCAACTTTGGCGCGTGGTCGTGGGGACGATCCGATTGTCGTCGGACATGTCGGCGGCTGGCCAACCTAGACCCGGGGTCGTGGGGACGACCCTATTGTCGTCGGACATGGCGGTGGCGGGCCAATCTAGTCCCGTGGTCGTGGGGACGACCCTATAGTCTTCGGACATGACGGTAGCGGGCCAATCTAGACCCGAGGTCCTGGGGACGACCCTATAGTCGTCGGACATGTCGGCGGCTGGCCAACTTTGGCCCGGTGTCGTGGGGACGACTCTATAGTCGTCGGAAATGTCGGCGGCTGGCCAACATTGGCCCGTGGTCGTGGGGACGACCCTATAGTCGTTGGACATGACGGTGGCGGGCCAATCTAGTCCCGGGGTCGTGGGTAAGACCCTATAGTCGTCGGACAAGACGGCGGCTGGACATCTTTGGCCCGGGGTCGTGGGGACGACCCTATAGTCGTCGGACATGTTGGCGGGTTGTCAGCCTAGTCCCGGGGTCGTGGGGACGACCCTATAGTCGTCGGACATGACGGTGGCGGACCAATCTAGTCCCGGGGTCGTGGGGACGACCGTATAGTCGTCGCACATGTCGGCGGCTGGCCAACTTTGGCCCGTGGTCGTGGGGACGATCCAATAATCGTCGGACATGTCGGCGGCTGGCCAACTTTGGCCCGTGGTTGTGGGGACGACCCTATAGTCGTTGGACATGACGGTGGCGGGCCAATCTAGTCCCGGGGTCGTGGGGACGACCCTATAGTCGTCGGACAAGACGGCGGCTGGACATCTTTGGCACGGGGTCGTGGGGACGACCCTACAGTCGTCGGACATTTCGGCGGCTTGCCAACTTTGGCCCGGGGTCGTGGGGACGACCCTATAATCGTCGGACATGTCGGCGGCTAGCCAACATTGGCCCGGGGTCGTCGGACTTGACGGTGGCGGGCAAATCTAGTCCCGGGGTCGTGGGGACGACCCCACAGTCGTCGGACGTTTCGGCGGCTTGCCAACTTTGGCTCGGGGTCGTGTGGACGACCCTATAGTCGTCGGACATGACGGTGGCGGACCAATCTAGTCCCGGGGTCGTGGGGACGACCCTATAGTCCTCGGACATGTCGGCGGCTGGCCAACTTTGGCCCGTGGTCGTGGGGACGATCCAATAGTCGTCGGACATGTCGGCGGCTGGCCAGCTTTGGCCCGTGGTCGTGGGGACGACCCTATAGTCGTCGGACATGTCGGCGGCTAGCCAACATTGGCCCGTGGTCGTGGGGACGACCCAATAGTCGTTGGAAATGTCAGCGGCTGGCCAACTTTGACCCGGTGTCGTGGGGACGACACTATAGTCGTCGGACATGTCGGCGGCTGGCCAATCTAGTCCCGGGGTCGTGGGGACGACCCTATAGTCTTCGGACATGTCGGCGGCTGGCCAACTTTGGCCCGGGGTCGTGGGGACGATCCAATAGTCGTCGGACATGTCGGCGGCTGGTCAACTTTGGCCCGTGGTCGTGGGGACGACCCTATAGTCGTTGGACATGTCAGCGGCTGGCCAACTTTGGCCCGTGGTCGTGGGGACGATCCAATAGTCGTCGGACATGTCGGCGGCTGGCCAGCTTTGGCCCGGGGTCGTAGGGACGACCCTATAGTCGTCGGACATGTCGGCGATTTGCCAACATTGGCCCGGGGTCGTGGGGACGACATTATAGTCGTCGGACATGTCGGCGGCTGGCCAACCTAGTCCCGAGGTCGTGGGGACGACCCTATAGTCGTCGGACTTGACGGTGGCGGGCCAATCTAGTCCGGGGGTCGTGGGGACGACCCTACAGTCGTCGGACATTTCGGCGGCTTGCCAACTTTGGCCCGGGGTCGTGGGGACGACCCTATAGTCGTCGGACTTGACGGTGGCGGGCCAATCTAGTCCCGGGGTTGTGGGGACGACCCTACAGTCGCCGGACATTTCGGCGGCTTGCCAACTTTGGCCCGGGGTCGTGGGGACGACCCTATAGTCGTCGGACATGACGGTGGCGAGCCAACCTAGTCCCGGGGTCGTAGGGACGACCCTATAGTCGTCGGACATGTCGCCGGCTGGCCAACTTTGGCCCGTGGTCGTGGGGACGACCCTATAGTCGTCAGACATGACGGTGGCGAGCCAACCTAGTCCCGGGGTCGTGGGGACGACCCTATAGTCGTCGGACAAGTCGGCAGCGAGCCCACCTAGTCGGGGGGTCGTGGGGACGACCCTATAGTCTTCGGACAAGTCGGCGGCCGGCCAACCTAGTCCGGGGGTCGTGGGGACGACCCTATAGTCGTCGGACATGACGGTGGCGGGCCACTCTAGTCCCGGGGTCGTGGGGACGACCCTATAGTCGCCGGACATGTCGGCGGCTGGCCAACTTTGGCCCGTGGCCGTGGGGACGACCCTATAGTCGTCGGAAATGTCGCCGGCTGGCCAACTTTGGCCCGTGGTCGTGGGGACGACCCTTTAGTCGTCGGACAAGTCGGCGGCTGTCCAACTTTGGCCCGGGGTCGTGGGGACGACCCTATAGTCGTCGGACATGTCGGCGGCGAGGCCACCTAGTCGGGGGGTCGTGGGGACGACCCTATAGTCGTCGGACAAGTCGGCGGCCGGCCAACCTAGTCCCGGGGTCGTGGGGACGACCCTATAGTCGTCAGACATATCGGTGGCGAGCCAACCTAGTCCCGGGGTCGTGGGGACGACCCTATAGTCGTCGGACAAGTCGGCGGCTGGCCAACTTTGGCCCGTGGTCGTGGGGACGACTCTATAGTCGTCGGACATGTCGGCGGCTGGCCAACCTAGACCCGGGGTCGTGGGGACGACCCTATAGTCCTCGAACAAGTCGGCGGCTGGCCAACTTTGGCCCGTGGTCGTGGGAACGACCCTATAGTCGTCGGACAAGTCAGCGGCTGGCCAACATTGGCCAGTGGTCGTGGGGACGACCATATAGTCGTCGGACATGACGGTGGCGGGCCACTCTAGTCCCGGGTCGTGGGGACGACCCTATAGTCGTCGGACATGTCGGCGGCTGGCCAACATTGGCCCGGGGTCGTGGGGACGACCCTATAGTCGTCGGATATGTCGGCGGCTGGCCAACTTTGGCCCGTGGTCGTGGGGACGACCCTATAGTCGTCGGACATGTCGTCGATTGGCCATTATTGGCCCGGGGTCGTAGGGACGACCCTATAATCGTCGGACATGTCGGCGGCTGGCCAACATTGGCCCGTGGTCGTGGGGACGACCCAACAGTCGTCGGACATGTCGGCGGCAGGCCAACTTTGGCCCGGGGTCGTGGGGACGACCCTATAGTCGTCGGACTTGACGGTGGCGGGCCAATCTAGTCCCGGGGTCGTCCCCACGACCCTATAGTCGTCAGACATGTCGGTGGCGAGCCAACCTAGTCCCGGGGTCGTAGGGACGACCCTATAGTCGTCGGACATGTCGCCGGCAGGCCAACTTTGGCCCGTGGTCGTGGGGACGACCCTATAGTCGTCGGACATAACGGTGGCAGGCCAATCTAGTCCCGGGGTCGTGGTGACGACCCTATAGTCGTCGGACAAGTCGGCGGCGGGCCAACCTAGACCCGGGGTCGTGGGGATGACCCTATAGTCGTCGGACATGACGGTGGCGGGCCAGTCTAGTCCCGGGTCGTGGGGACGACGCTATAGTCGTCGGACATGTCGGCGGCTGGCCAACTTTGGCCCGTGGTCGTGGGGAGGACCCTATAGTCGTCAGACATGACGGTGGCGAGCCAACCTAGTCCCGGGGTCGTGGGGACGACCCTATAGTCGTCGGACAAGTCGGCAGCGAGCCCACCTAGTCGGGGGGTCGTGGGGACGACCCTATAGTCGTCGGACAAGTCGGCGGCCGGCCAACCTAGTCCGGGGGTCGTGGGGACGACCCTATAGTCGTCGGACATGACGGTGGCGGGCCACTCTAGTCCCGGGGTCGTGGGGACGACCCTATAGTCGCCGGACATGTCGGCGGCTGGCCAGTCTAGTCCCGGGTCATGGGGACGACCCTATAGTCGTCGGACAAGTCGGCGGCCGGCCAACCTAGTCCGGGGGTCGTGGGGACGACCCTATAGTCGTCGGACATGACGGTGGCGGGCCACTCTAGTCCCGGGGTCGTGGGGACGACCCTATAGTCGCCGGACATGTCGGCGGCTGGCCAGTCTAGTCCCGGGTCATGGGGACGACCCTATAGTCGTCGGACAAGTCGGCGGCTGGCCAACTTTGGCCCGTGGTCGTGGGGACGACCCTATAGTCGTCGGAAATGACGGTGGCGGGCCAATCTAGTCCCGTGGTCGTGGGGACGACCCTACAGTCGTCGGACAAGTCGGCGGCGAGCCAATCTAGTCCCGCGGTCGTGGGGACGACCCTATAGTCGTCGGACAAGTCAGCGGCTGGCCAACTTTGGCCCGTGGTCGTGGGGACGACTCTATAGTCGTCGGACATGTCGGCGGCTGGCCAACCTAGACCCGGGGTCGTGGGGACGACCCTATAGTCCTCGAACAATTCGGCGGCTGGCCAACTTTGGCCCGTGGTCGTGGGAACGACCCTATAGTCGTCGGACAAGTCGGCGGCTGGCCAAATATGGCCCGTGGTCGTGGGGACGACCCTATAGTCGTCGGACAAGACGGTGGCGGGCCAATCTAGTCCCGGGGTCGTGGGGACGACCCTATAGTCGTCGGAAATGTCGGTGGCTGTCCAACTTTGGCCCGGGGGTCGTGGGGACGACCCTATAGTCGTCGGACATGTCGGCGGCGAGCCAACATTGACCCGGGGTCGTGGGGACGACTTTATAGTCGTCGGACATGTCGGTGGCGGGCCAGTCTAGTCCCGGGTCGTGGGGACGACCCTATTGTCGTCGGACATGTCGGCGGCTGGCCAACTTTGGCCCGTGGTCGTGGGGAGGACCCTATACCCGTCGGACAAGTCGGCGGCGTACCAACCTAGTCCGGGGGTCGTGGGGACGACCCTATAGTTGTCGGACATGACGGTGGCGGGCCAGTCTAGTCCCGGGTCATGGGGACGACCCTATAGTCGTCGGACAAGTCGGCGGCTGGCCAACTTTGGCCCGTGGTCGTGGGGACGACCCTATAGTCGTCGGAAATGACGGTGGCGGGCCAATCTAGTCCCGTGGTCGTGGGGACGACCCTACAGTCGTCGGACAAGTCGGCGGCGAACCAATCTAGTCCCGCGGTCGTGGGGACGACCCTATAGTCGTCGGACAAGTCAGCGGCTGGCCAACATTGGCCAGTGGTCGTGGGGACGACCATATAGTCGTCGGACATGACGGTGGCGGGCCACTCTAGTCCCGGGTCGTGGGGACGACCCTATAGTCGTCGGACATGTCGGCGGCTGGCCAACATTGGCCCGGGGTCGTGGGGACGACCCTATAGTCGTCGGATATGTCGGCGGCTGGCCAACTTTGGCCCGTGGTCGTGGGGACGACCCTATAGTCGTCGGACATGTCGTCGATTGGCCATTATTGGCCCAGGGTCGTAGGGACGACCCTATAATCGTCGGACAAGTCAGCGGCTGGCCAACATTGGCCAGTGGTCGTGGGGACGACCCTATAGTCGTCGGACTTGACGGTGGCGGGCCAATCTAGTCCCGGGGTCGTGGGGACGACCCTATAGTCGTCAGACATGTCGGTGGCGAGCCAACCTAGTCCCGGGGTCGTAGGGACGACCCTATAGTCGTCGGACATGTCGCCGGCTGGCCAACTTTGGCCCGTGGTCGTGGGGACGACCCTATAGTCGTCGGACATAATGGTGGCAGGCCAATCTAGTCCCGGGGTCGTGGTGACGACCCTATAGTCGTCGGACAAGTCGGCGGCGGGCCAACCTAGACCCGGGGTCGTGGGGATGACCCTATAGTCGTCGGACATGACGGTGGCGGGCCAGTCTAGTCCCGGGTCGTGGGGACGACGCTATAGTCGTCGGACATGTCGGCGGCTGGCCAACTTTGGCCCGTGGTCGTGGGGACGACCCTATAGTCGTCAGACATGACGGTGGCGAGCCAACCTAGTCCCGGGGTCGTGGGGACGACCCTATAGTCGTCGGACAAGTCGGCAGCGAGCCCACCTAGTCGGGGGGTCGTGGGGACGACCCTATAGTCGTCGGACAAGTCGGCGGCCGGCCAACCTAGTCCGGGGGTCGTGGGGACGACCCTATAGTCGTCGGACATGACGGTGGCGGGCCACTCTAGTCCCGGGGTCGTGGGGACGACCCTATAGTCGCCGGACATGTCGGCGGCTGGCCAACTTTGGCCCGTGGCCGTGGGGACGACCCTATAGTCGTCGGAAATGTCGCCGGCTGGCCAACTTTGACCCGTGGTCGTGGGGACGACCCTTTAGTCGTCGGACAAGTCGGCGGCTGTCCAACTTTGGCCCGGGGTCGTGGGGACGACCCTATAGTCGTCGGACATGTCGGCGGCGAGGCCACCTAGTCGGGGGGTCGTGGGGACGACCCTATAGTCGTCGGACAAGTCGGCGGCCGGCCAACCTAGTCCCGGGGTCGTGGGGACGACCCTATAGTCGTCAGACATATCGGTGGCGAGCCAACCTAGTCCCGGGGTCGTGGGGACGACCCTATAGTCGTCGGACAAGTCGGCGGCTGGCCAACTTTGGCCCGTGGTCGTGGGGACGACTCTATAGTCGTCGGACATGTCGGCGGCTGGCCAACCTAGACCCGGGGTCGTGGGGACGACCCTATAGTCCTCGAACAAGTCGGCGGCTGGCCAAATATGGCCCGTGGTCGTGGGGACGACCCTATAGTCGTCGGAAATGTCGGCGGCGAGCCAACCTAGTCCCGGCGTCGTGGGGACGACCCTATAATGTTCGGACAAGTCGGCAGCTGGCCAAATTTGGCCCGTGGTCGTGAGGACGACCCTATAGTCGTCGGAAATGTCGGCGGCTGGCCAACTTTGGCCCGTGGTCGTGAAGACGACCCTATAGTCGTCGGACAAGACGGTGGCGGGCCAATCTAGTCCCGGGGTCGTGGGGACGACCCTATAGTCGTCGGAAATGTCGGTGGCTGTCCAACTTTGGCCCGGGGGTCGTGGGGACGACCCTATAGTCGTCGGACATGTCGGCGGCGAGCCAACATTGACCCGGGGTCGTGGGGACGACTTTATAGTCGTCGGACATGTCGGTGGCGGGCCAGTCTAGTCCCGGGTCGTGGGGACGACCCTATAGTCGTCGGACATGTCGGCGGCTGGCCAACTTTGGCCCGTGGTCGTGGGGAGGACCCTATACCCGTCGGACAAGTCGGCGGCGTACCAACCTAGTCCGGGGGTCGTGGGGACGACCCTATAGTCGTCGGACATGACGGTGGCGGGCCAGTCTAGTCCCGGGTCATGGGGACGACCCTATAGTCGTCGGACAAGTCGGCGGCTGGCCAACTTTGGCCCGTGGTCGTGGGTACGACCCGATAGTCGTCGGAAATGACGGTGGCGGGCCAATCTAGTCCCGTGGTCGTGGGGACGACCCTACAGTCGTCGGACAAGTCGGCGGCGAGCCAATCTAGTCCCGCGGTCGTGGGGACGACCCTATAGTCGTCGGACAAGTCAGCGGCTGGCCAACATTGGCCAGTGGTCGTGGGGACGACCATATAGTCGTCGGACATGACGGTGGCGGGCCACTCTAGTCCCGGGTCGTGGGGACGACCCTATAGTCGTCGGACATGTCGGCGGCTGGCCAACATTGGCCCGGGGTCGTGGGGACGACCCTATAGTCGTCGGATATGTCGGCGGCTGGCCAACTTTGGCCCGTGGTCGTGGGGACGACCCTATAGTCGTCGGACAAGTCGGCGGCGTACCAACCTAGTCCGGGGGTCGTGGGGACGACCCTATAGTCGTCGGACAAGTCGGCGGCCGGCCAACCTAGTCCGGGGGTCGTGGGGACGACCCTATAGTCGTCGGACAAGACGGCGGCTGGACATCTTTGGCCCGGGGTCGTGGGTACGACCCTATAGTCGTCGGACATGTCGGCGGCTGGACATCTTTGGCCCGGGGTCGTGGGGACGACCCTACAGTCGTCGGACATGTCGGCGGCTGGCCAACCTAGTCCCGGGGTCGTTGGGACGACCCTATAGTCGTCGGACTTGACGGTGGCGGGCCAATCTAGTCCCGGGGTCGTGGGGACGACCCTACAGTCGTCGGACATGTCGGCGGCTGGCCAACTTTGGCCCGGTGTCGTGGGGACGACTCTATAGTTGTCGGAAATGTCAGCGGCTGGCCAACCTGGACCCGGGGTCGTGGGGACGACCCCATTGTCGTCGGACATGACGGTGGCGGGCCAATCTAGTCTCGGGGTCGTGGGGACGACCCTATAGTCGTCGGACATGTCGGCGGCTGGCCAACTTTGGCCCGGGGTCGTGGGGACGACCCCATAGTCCTCGGACAAGTTGGCGGCTGGCCAACTTTGGCCCGTGGTTGTGGGGACGACCCTATAGTCGTTGGACATGACGGTGGCGGGCCAATCTAGTCCCGGGGTCGTGGGGACGACCCTATAGTCCTCGAACAAGTCGGCGGCTGGCCAACTTTGGCCCGTGGTCGTGGGAACGACCCTATAGTCGTCGGACAAGTCGGCGGCTGGCCAAATATGGCCCGTGGTCGTGGGGACGACCCTATAGTCGTCGGAAATGTCGGCGGCGAGCCAACCTAGTCCCGGCGTCGTGGGGAGGACCCTATAATGTTCGGACAAGTCGGCAGCTGGCCAAATTTGGCCCGTGGTCGTGAGGACGACCCTATAGTCGTCGGAAATGTCGGCGATTGGCCAACATTGACCCGGGGTCGTGGGGACGACCCTATAGTCGTCGGACTTGACGGTGGCGGGCCAATCAAGTCCCGGGGTCGTGGGGACGACCCTATAGTCGTTGGACATGACGGTGGCGGGCCAATCTAGTCCTGGGATCGTGGGGACGACCCAATAGTCGTCGGACATGTTGGTGGCTTGTCAGCCTAGTCCCGGGGTCGTGGGTACGACCCTATAGTCGTCGGACAAGTCGGCGGCGGGCCAACCTTGTCCCGGGGTAGTGGGGACGACCCTATAGTCGTCGGACATGTCGGCGGCTGGCCAACTTTGGCCCGGTGTCGTGGGGACGACTCTATAGTCGTCGGAAATGTCGGCGGCTGGCCAACCTGGACCCGCTGTCGTGGGGACGACCCTATAGTCGTCGGACATGTCGGCGGCTGGCCAACTTTGGCCCGGTGTCGTGGGGACGACCCTATAGTCGTCGGACATGTCGGCGGCTGGCCAACTTTGGCCCGGGGTCGTGGGGACGACCCTATAGTCGTCGGACATGTTGGCGGCTTGTCAGCCTAGTCCCGCGGTCGTGGGGACGACCCTATAGTCGTTGGACATGACGGTGGCGGGCCAATTTAGTCCCGGGGTCGTATGGACGACCCCATAGTCGTCGGACAAGTCGGCGGCTGGCCAACTTTGGCCCGGGGTCGTGGGGACGACCCAATAGTCGTCGGACATGTCGGCGGCTGGCCAACTTTGGCCCGTGGTCGTGGGGACGACCCTATATTCGTCGAACATTTTGGCGTCTTGTCCACCTAGACCCTATAGTCGTTGGACATGACGGTGGCGGGCCAATTTAGTCCCGGGGTCGTATGGACGACCCTATAGTCGTCGGACATGTCGGCGACTGGCCAACATTGGCCCGGGGTCGTGGGGACGGCCCTATAGTCGTCGGACATGTTGGCGGCTTGTCAACCTAGTCCCGGGGTCGTGGGGACGACCCTATAGTCGTTGGACATGACGGTGGCGGGCCAATCTAGTCCCGGGGTCGTAGGGACGACCCTATAGTCGTCGGACATGTCGGCGATTGGCCAACTTTGGCCCGGGGTCGTGGGGACGACCCTATAGTCGTCGGACATGACGGTGGCGGACCAATCTAGTCCCGGGGTCGTGGGGACGACCCTACAGTCGTCGGACATTTCGGCGGCTTGCCAACTTTGGCCCGGGGTCGTGGGGACGACCCCATAGTCGTCGGACATGACATTGGCGGACCAATCTAGTCCCGGGGTCGTGGGGAAGACCCTATACTCGTCGGACATGTCGGCGGCTGGCCAACTTTGGCCCGTGGTCGTGGGGACGATCCAATAGTCGTCGGACATGTCGGCGGCTGGCCAACTTTGGCCCGTGGTTGTGGGGACGACCCTATAGTCGTTGGACATGACGGTGGCGGGCCAATGTATTCCCGGGGTCGTGGGGACGACCCTATAGTCGTCGGACAAGACGGCGGCTGGACATCTTTGGCCCGGGGTCGTGGGGACGACCCTATAGTCGTCGGACATGTCGGCGGCTGGCCAACCTAGTCCCGAGGTCGTTGGGACGACCTTATAGTCGTCGGACTTGACGGTGGCGGGCCAATCTAGTCCCGGTGTCGTGGGGGCGACCCTACAGTCGTCGGACATTTCGGCGGCTTGCCAACTTTGGCCCGGGGTCGTGGGGACGACTCTATAGTCGTCGGAAATGTCGGCGGCTGGCCAACCTGGACCCGGTGTCGTGGGGACGACCCTATAGTCGTCGGACATGTCGGCGGCTGGCCAACCTAGTCCCGAGGTCGTCGGACTTGACGGTGGCGGGCCAATCTAGTCCCGGGGTCGTGGGGACGACCCTATAGTCGTCGGACAAGACGGCGGCTGGACATCTTTGGCCCGGGGTCGTGGGGACGACCCTATAGTCGTCGGACATGTCGGCGGCTGGCCAACCTAGTCCCGAGGTCGTCGGACTTGACGGTGGCGGGCCAATCTAGTCTCGGGGTCGTGGGGACGACCCTATAGTCGTCGGACATGTCGGCGGCTGGCCAACTTTGGCCCGGGGTCGTGGGGACGACCCAATAGTCGTCGGACATGTTGGTGGCTTGTCAGCCTAGTCCCGGGGTCGTGGGTACGACCCTATAGTCGTCGGACAAGTCGGCGGCGGGCCAACCTTGTCCCGGGGTAGTGGGGACGACCCTATAGTCGTCGGACATGTCGGCGGCTGGCCAACTTTGGCCCGGTGTCGTGGGGACGACTCTATAGTCGTCGGAAATGTCGGCGGCTGGCCAACCTGGACCCGGTGTCGTGGGGACGACCCTATAGTCGTCGGACATGTCGGCGGCTGGCCAACTTTGGCCCGGTGTCGTGGGGACGACCCTATAGTCGTCGGACATGTCGGCGGCTGGCCAACTTTGGCCCGGGGTCGTGGGGACGACCCTATATTCGTCGAACATTTTGGCGTCTTGTCAACCTAGACCCTATAGTCGTCGGACATGACGGTGGCGGGCCACTCTAGTCCCGGGTCGTGGGGACGACCCTATAGTCGTCGGACATGTCGGCGGCTGGCCAACATTGGCCCGGGGTCGTGGGGACGACCCTATAGTCGTCGGAAATGACGGTGGCGGGCCAATTTAGTCCCGGGGTCGTATGGACGACCCCATAGTCGTCGGACAAGTCGGCGGCTGGCCAACTTTGGCCCGGGGTCGTGGGGACGACCCAATAGTCGTCGGACATGTCGGCGGCTGGCCAACTTTGGCCCGTGGTCGTGGGGACGATCCGATTGTCTTCGGACATTTCGGCGGCATGCCATCTTTAGCCCGGGGTCGTGGGGACGACCCTATATTCGTCGAACATTTTGGCGTCTTGTCAACCTAGACCCTATAGTCGTCGGACATGACGGTGGCGGGCCACTCTAGTCCCGGGTCGTGGGGACGACCCTATAGTCGTCGGACATGTCGGCGGCTGGCCAACATTGGCCCGGGGTCGTGGGGACGACCCTATAGTCGTCGGAAATGACGGTGGCGGGCCAATCTAGTCCCGTGGTCGTGGGGACGACCCTACAGTCGTCGGACAAGTCGGCGGCGAGCCAATCTAGTCCCGCGGTCGTGGGGACGACCCTATAGTCGTCGGACAAGTCAGCGGCTGGCCAACATTGGCCAGTGGTCGTGGGGACGACCATATAGTCGTCGGACATGACGGTGGCGGGCCACTCTAGTCCCGGGTCGTGGGGACGACCCTATAGTCGTCGGACATGTCGGCGGCTGGCCAACATTGGCCCGTGGTCGTGGGGACGACCCTATAGTCGTCGGACAAGTCGGCGGCGGGCCAACCTAGTCCCGGGGTCGTGGGGACGACCCTATAATCGTCGGACAAGCCGGCGGCTGGCCAACATTGGCCCGTTGTCGTGGGGACGACCCTATAGTCGTCGGACAAGTCGGCGGCTGTCCAACTTTGGCCCGGGGTCGTGGGGACGACCCTATAGTCGTCGGACTTGACGGTGGCGGGCCAATCTAGTCCCGGGGTCGTGGGGACGACCCTATAGTCGTCAGACATGTCGGTGGCGAGCCAACCTAGTCC
Organism: Andrena praecox; assembly: GCA_963932275.1. Classification (NCBI taxonomy): domain Eukaryota; kingdom Metazoa; phylum Arthropoda; class Insecta; order Hymenoptera; family Andrenidae; genus Andrena; species Andrena praecox. The sequence goes on from CAWVQO010000091.1 coordinate 177,858, forward strand.
CGGGGTCGTAGGGACGACCCTATAGTCGTCGGACATGTCGGCGATTGGCCAACTTTGGCCCGGGGTCGTGGGGACGATCCGATTGTCGTCGGACATTTCGGCGGCATGCCATCTTTAACCCGGGGTCGTGGGGACGACCCTATATTCGTCGAACATTTTGGCGTCTTGTCAACCTAGACCCTATAGTCGTTGGACATGACGGTGGCGGGCCAATTTAGTCCCGGGGTCGTATGGACGACCCTATAGTCGTCGGACATGTCGGCGGCTGGCCAACATTGGCCCGGGGTCGTGGGGACGGCCCTATAGTCGTCGGACATGTTGGCGGCTTGTCAACCTAGTCCCGGGGTCGTGGGGACGACCCTATAGTCGTTGGACATGACGGTGGCGGGCCAATCTAGTCCCGGGGTCGTATGGACGACCCTATAGTCGTCGGACATGTCGGCGGCTGGCCAACATTGGCCCGGGGTCGTGGGGACGGCCCTATAGTCGTCGGACAAGTCGGCGGCGTACCAACCTAGTCCGGGGGTCGTGGGGACGACCCTATAGTCGTCGGACATGACGGTGGCGGGCCAGTCTAGTCCCGGGTCATGGGGACGACCCTATAGTCGTCGGACAAGTCGGCGGCTGGTCAACTTTGGCCCGTGGTCGTGGGGACGACCCTATAGTCGTCGGAAATGACGGTGGCGGGCCAATCTAGTCCCGTGGTCGTGGGGACGACCCTACAGTCGTCGGACAAGTCGGCGGCGAGCCAATCTAGTCCCGCGGTCGTGGGGACGACCCTATAGTCGTCGGACAAGTCAGCGGCTGGCCAACATTGGCCAGTGGTCGTGGGGACGACCATATAGTCGTCGGACATGACGGTGGCGGGCCACTCTAGTCCCGGGTCGTGGGGACGACCCTATAGTCGTCGGAAATGTCGGTGGCTGTCCAACTTTGGCCCGGGGGTCGTGGGGACGACCCTATAGTCGTCGGACATGTCGGCGGCGAGCCAACATTGACCCGGGGTCGTGGGGACGACTTTATAGTCGTCGGACATGTCGGTGGCGGGCCAGTCTAGTCCCGGGTCGTGGGGACGACCCTATAGTCGTCGGACATGACGGTGGCGGGCCAGTCTAGTCCCGGGTCATGGGGACGACCCTATAGTCGTCGGACAAGTCGGCGGCTGGCCAACTTTGGCCCGTGGTCGTGGGGACGACCCTATAGTCGTCGGAAATGACGGTGGCGGGCCAATCTAGTCCCGTGGTCGTGGGGACGACCCTATAATCGTCGGACAAGCCGGCGGCTGGCCAACATTGGCCCGTGGTCGTGGGGACGACCCTATAGTCGTCGGACAAGTCGGCGGCTGTCCAACTTTGGCCCGGGGTCGTGGGGACGACCCTATAGTCGTCGGACTTGACGGTGGCGGGCCAATCTAGTCCCGGGGTCGTGGGGACGACCCTATAGTCGTCAGACATGTCGGTGGCGAGCCAACCTAGTCCCGGGGTCGTAGGGACGACCCTATAGTCGTCGGACATGTCGCCGGCTGGCCAACTTTGGCCCGTGGTCGTGGGGACGACCCTATAGTCGTCGGACTTGACGGTGGCGGGCCAATCTAGTCCCGGTGTCGTGGGGGCGACCCTACAGTCGTCGGACATTTCGGCGGCTGGCCAACCTGGACCCGGTGTCGTGGGGACGACCCTATAGTCGTCGGACATGTCGGCGGCTGGCCAACCTAGTCCCGAGGTCGTCGGACTTGACGGTGGCGGGCCAATCTAGTCCCGGGGTCGTGGGGACGACCTTATAGTCGTCGGACAAGACGGCGGCTGGACATCTTTGGCCCGGGGTCGTGGGGACGACCCTATAGTCGTCGGACATGTCGGAGGCTGGCCAACCTAGTCCCGAGGTCGTCGGACTTGACGGTGGCGGGCCAATCTAGTCTCGGGGTCGTGGGGACGACCCTATAGTCGTCGGAAATGTCGGCGGCTGGCCAACTTTGGCCCGGGGTCGTGGGGACGACCCAATAGTCGTCGGACATGTTGGTGGCTTGTCAGCCTAGTCCCGGGGTCGTGGGTACGACCCTATAGTCGTCGGACAAGTCGGCGGCGGGCCAACCTTGTCCCGGGGTAGTGGGGACGACCCTATAGTGGTCGGACATGTCGGCGGCTGGCCAACTTTGGCCCGGTGTCGTGGGGACGACTCTATAGTCGTCGGAAATGTCGGCGGCTGGCCAACCTGGACCCGGTGTCGTGGGGACGACCCTATAGTCGTCGGACATGTCGGCGGCTGGCCAACTTTGGCCCGGTGTCGTGGGGACGACCCTATAGTCGTCGGACATGTCGGCGGCTGGCCAACTTTGGCCCGGGGTCGTGGGGACGACCCTATAGTCGTCGGACATGTTGGCGGCTTGTCAGCCTAGTCCCGCGGTCGTGGGGACGACCCTATAGTCGTTGGACATGACGGTGGCGGGCCAATTTAGTCCCGGGGTCGTATGGACGACCCCATAGTCGTCGGACAAGTCGGCGGCTGGCCAACTTTGGCCCGGGGTCGTGGGGACGACCCAATAGTCGTCGGACATGTCGGCGGCTGGCCAACTTTGGCCCGTGGTCGTGGGGACGATCCGATTGTCGTCGGACATTTCGGCGGCATGCCTTCTTTAACCCGGGGTCGTGGGGACGACCCTATATTCGTCGAACATTTTGGCGTCTTGTCAACCTAGACCCTATAGTCGTTGGACATGACGGTGGCGGGCCAATTTAGTCCCGGGGTCGTATGGACGACCCTATAGTCGTCGGACATGTTGGCGGCTTGTCAACCTAGTCCCGGGGTCGTGGGGACGACCCTATAGTCGTTGGACATGACGGTGGCGGGCCAATCTAGTCCCGGGGTCGTAGGGACGACCCTATAGTCGTCGGACATGTCGGCGATTGGCCAACTTTGGCCCGGGGTCGTGGGGACGACCCTATAGTCGTCGGACATGACGGTGGCGGACCAATCTAGTCCCGGGGTCGTGGGGACGACCCTACAGTCGTCGGACATTTCGGCGGCTTGCCAACTTTGGCCCGGGGTCGTGGGGACGACCCCATAGTCGTCGGACATGACATTGGCGGACCAATCTAGTCCCGGGGTCGTGGGTAAGACCCTATACTCGTCGGACATGTCGGCGGCTGGCCAACTTTGGCCCGTGGTTGTGGGGACGACCCTATAGTCGTTGGACATGACGGTGGCGGGCCAATGTAGTCCCGGGGTCGTGGGGACGACCCTATAGTCGTCGGACAAGACGGCGGCTGGACATCTTTGGCCCGGGGTCGTGGGGACGACCCTATAGTCGTCGGACATGTCGGCGGCTGGCCAACCTAGTCCCGAGGTCGTTGGGACGACCTTATAGTCGTCGGACTTGACGGTGGCGGGCCAATCTAGTCCCGGTGTCGTGGGGGCGACCCTACAGTCGTCGGACATTTCGGCGGCTTGCCAACTTTGGCCCGGGGTCGTGGGGACGACTCTATAGTCGTCGGAAATGTCGGCGGCTGGCCAACCTGGACCCGGTGTCGTGGGGACGACCCTATAATCGTCGGACATGTCGGCGGCTGGCCAACCTAGTCCCGAGGTCGTCGGACTTGACGGTGGCGGGCCAATCTAGTCCCGGGGTCGTGGGGACGACCCTATAGTCGTCGGACAAGACGGCGGCTGGACATCTTTGGCCCGGGGTCGTGGGGACGACCCTATAGTCGTCGGACATGTCGGCGGCTGGCCAACCTAGTCCCGAGGTCGTCGGACTTGACGGTGGCGGGCCAATCTAGTCCCGGGGTCGTGGGGACGACCCTATAGTCGCCGGACATGTCGGCGGCTGGCCAGTCTAGTCCCGGGTCATGGGGACGACCCTATAGTCGTCGGACAAGTCGGCGGCCGGCCAACCTAGTCCGGGGGTCGTGGGGACGACCCTATAGTCGTCGGACATGACGGTGGCGGGCCACTCTAGTCCCGGGGTCGTGGGGACGACCCTATAGTCGCCGGACATGTCGGCGGCTGGCCAGTCTAGTCCCGGGTCATGGGGACGACCCTATAGTCGTCGGACAAGTCGGCGGCTGGCCAACTTTGGCCCGTGGTCGTGGGGACGACCCTATAGTCGTCGGAAATGACGGTGGCGGGCCAATCTAGTCCCGTGGTCGTGGGGACGACCCTACAGTCGTCGGACAAGTCGGCGGCGAGCCAATCTAGTCCCGCGGTCGTGGGGACGACCCTATAGTCGTCGGACAAGTCAGCGGCTGGCCAACTTTGGCCCGTGGTCGTGGGGACGACTCTATAGTCGTCGGACATGTCGGCGGCTGGCCAACCTAGACCCGGGGTCGTGGGGACGACCCTATAGTCCTCGAACAAGTCGGCGGCTGGCCAACTTTGGCCCGTGGTCGTGGGAACGACCCTATAGTCGTCGGACAAGTCGGCGGCTGGCCAAATATGGCCCGTGGTCGTGGGGACGACCCTATAGTCGTCGGACAAGACGGTGGCGGGCCAATCTAGTCCCGGGGTCGTGGGGACGACCCTATAGTCGTCGGAAATGTCGTTGGCTGTCCAACTTTGGCCCGGGGGTCGTGGGGACGACCCTATAGTCGTCGGACATGTCGGCGGCGAGCCAACATTGACCCGGGGTCGTGGGGACGACTTTATAGTCGTCGGACATGTCGGTGGCGGGCCAGTCTAGTCCCGGGTCGTGGGGACGACCCTATTGTCGTCGGACATGTCGGCGGCTGGCCAACTTTGGCCCGTGGTCGTGGGGAGGACCCTATACCCGTCGGACAAGTCGGCGGCGTACCAACCTAGTCCGGGGGTCGTGGGGACGACCCTATAGTTGTCGGACATGACGGTGGCAGGCCAGTCTAGTCCCGGGTCATGGGGACGACCCTATAGTCGTCGGACAAGTCGGCGGCTGGCCAACTTTGTCCCGTGGTCGTGGGGACGACCCTATAGTCGTCGGAAATGACGGTGGCGGGCCAATCTAGTCCCGTGGTCGTGGGGACGACCCTACAGTCGTCGGACAAGTCGGCGGCGAACCAATCTAGTCCCGCGGTCGTGGGGACGACCCTATAGTCGTCGGACAAGTCAGCGGCTGGCCAACATTGGCCAGTGGTCGTGGGGACGACCATATAGTCGTCGGACATGACGGTGGCGGGCCACTCTAGTCCCGGGTCGTGGGGACGACCCTATAGTCGTCGGACATGTCGGCGGCTGGCCAACATTGGCCCGGGGTCGTGGGGACGACCCTATAGTCGTCGGATATGTCGGCGGCTGGCCAACTTTGGCCCGTGGTCGTGGGGACGACCCTATAGTCGTCGGACATGTCGTCGATTGGCCATTATTGGCCCAGGGTCGTAGGGACGACCCTATAATCGTCGGACAAGTCAGCGGCTGGCCAACATTGGCCAGTGGTCGTGGGGACGACCCTATAGTCGTCGGACTTGACGGTGGCGGGCCAATCTAGTCCCGGGGTCGTGGGGACGACCCTATAGTCGTCAGACATGTCGGTGGCGAGCCAACCTAGTCCCGGGGTCGTAGGGACGACCCTATAGTCGTCGGACATGTCGCCGGCTGGCCAACTTTGGCCCGTGGTCGTGGGGACGACCCTATAGTCGTCGGACATAATGGTGGCAGGCCAATCTAGTCCCGGGGTCGTGGTGACGACCCTATAGTCGTCGGACAAGTCGGCGGCGGGCCAACCTAGACCCGGGGTCGTGGGGATGACCCTATAGTCGTCGGACATGACGGTGGCGGGCCAGTCTAGTCCCGGGTCGTGGGGACGACGCTATAGTCGTCGGACATGTCGGCGGCTGGCCAACTTTGGCCCGTGGTCGTGGGGACGACCCTATAGTCGTCAGACATGACGGTGGCGAGCCAACCTAGTCCCGGGGTCGTGGGGACGACCCTATAGTCGTCGGACAAGTCGGCGGCGAGCCCACCTAGTCGGGGGGTCGTGGGGACGACCCTATAGTCGTCGGACAAGTCGGCGGCCGGCCAACCTAGTCCGGGGGTCGTGGGGACGACCCTATAGTCGTCGGACATGACGGTGGCGGGCCACTCTAGTCCCGGGGTCGTGGGGACGACCCTATAGTCGCCGGACATGTCGGCGGCTGGCCAACTTTGGCCCGTGGCCGTGGGGACGACCCTATAGTCGTCGGAAATGTCGCCGGCTGGCCAACTTTGACCCGTGGTCGTGGGGACGACCCTTTAGTCGTCGGACAAGTCGGCGGCTGTCCAACTTTGGCCCGGGGTCGTGGGGACGACCCTATAGTCGTCGGACATGTCGGCGGCGAGGCCACCTAGTCGGGGGGTCGTGGGGACGACCCTATAGTCGTCGGACAAGTCGGCGGCCGGCCAACCTAGTCCCGGGGTCGTGGGGACGACCCTATAGTCGTCAGACATATCGGTGGCGAGCCAACCTAGTCCCGGGGTCGTGGGGACGACCCTATAGTCGTCGGACAAGTCGGCGGCTGGCCAACTTTGGCCCGTGGTCGTGGGGACGACTCTATAGTCGTCGGACATGTCGGCGGCTGGCCAACCTAGACCCGGGGTCGTGGGGACGACCCTATAGTCCTCGAACAAGTCGGCGGCTGGCCAAATATGGCCCGTGGTCGTGGGGACGACCCTATAGTCGTCGGAAATGTCGGCGGCGAGCCAACCTAGTCCCGGCGTCGTGGGGACGACCCTATAATGTTCGGACAAGTCGGCAGCTGGCCAAATTTGGCCCGTGGTCGTGAGGACGACCCTATAGTCGTCGGAAATGTCGGCGGCTGGCCAACTTTGGCCCGTGGTCGTGAAGACGACCCTATAGTCGTCGGACAAGACGGTGGCGGGCCAATCTAGTCCCGGGGTCGTGGGGACGACCCTATAGTCGTCGGAAATGTCGGTGGCTGTCCAACTTTGGCCCGGGGGTCGTGGGGACGACCCTATAGTCGTCGGACATGTCGGCGGCGAGCCAACATTGACCCGGGGTCGTGGGGACGACTTTATAGTCGTCGGACATGTCGGTGGCGGGCCAGTCTAGTCCCGGGTCGTGGGGACGACCCTATAGTCGTCGGACATGTCGGCGGCTGGCCAACTTTGGCCCGTGGTCGTGGGGAGGACCCTATACCCGTCGGACAAGTCGGCGGCGTACCAACCTAGTCCGGGGGTCGTGGGGACGACCCTATAGTCGTCGGACATGACGGTGGCGGGCCAGTCTAGTCCCGGGTCATGGGGACGACCCTATAGTCGTCGGACAAGTCGGCGGCTGGCCAACTTTGGCCCGTGGTCGTGGGTACGACCCTATAGTCGTCGGAAATGACGGTGGCGGGCCAATCTAGTCCCGTGGTCGTGGGGACGACCCTACAGTCGTCGGACAAGTCGGCGGCGAGCCAATCTAGTCCCGCGGTCGTGGGGACGACCCTATAGTCGTCGGACAAGTCAGCGGCTGGCCAACATTGGCCAGTGGTCGTGGGGACGACCATATAGTCGTCGGACATGACGGTGGCGGGCCACTCTAGTCCCGGGTCGTGGGGACGACCCTATAGTCGTCGGACATGTCGGCGGCTGGCCAACATTGGCCCGGGGTCGTGGGGACGACCCTATAGTCGTCGGATATGTCGGCGGCTGGCCAACTTTGGCCCGTGGTCGTGGGGACGACCCTATAGTCGTCGGACAAGTCGGCGGCGGGCCAACCTAGTCCCGGGGTCGTGGGGACGACCCTATAATCGTCGGACATGACGGTGGCGGGCCAATTTAGTCCCGGGGTCGTATGGACGACCCCATAGTCGTCGGACAAGTCGGCGGCTGGCCAACTTTGGCCCGGGGTCGTGGGGACGACCCAATAGTCGTCGGACATGTCGGCGGTTGGCCAACTTTGGCCCGTGGTCGTGGGGACGATCCGATTGTCTTCGGACATTTCGGCGGCATGCCATCTTTAGCCCGGGGTCGTGGGGACGACCCTATATTCGTCGAACATTTTGGCGTCTTGTCAACCTAGACCCTATAGTCGTTGGACATGACGGTGGCGGGCCAATTTAGTCCCGGGGTCGTATGGACGACCCTATAGTCGTCGGTCATGTCGGCGGCTGGCCAACATTGGCCCGGGGTCGTGGGGACGGCCCTATAGTCGTCGGACAAGTCGGCGGCGTACCAACGTAGTCCGGGGGTCGTGGGGACGACCCTATAGTCGTCGGACATGACGGTGGCGGGCCAGTCTAGTCCCGGGTCATGGGGACGACCCTATAGTCGTCGGACAAGTCGGCGGCTGGCCAACTTTGGCCCGTGGTCGTGGGGACGACCCTATAGTCGTCGGAAATGACGGTGGCGGGCCAATCTAGTCCCGTGGTCGTGGGGACGACCCTACAGTCGTCGGACAAGTCGGCGGCGAGCCAATCTAGTCCCGCGGTCGTGGGGACGACCCTATAGTCGTCGGACAAGTCAGCGGCTGGCCAACATTGGCCAGTGGTCGTGGGGACGACCATATAGTCGTCGGACATGACGGTGGCGGGCCACTCTAGTCCCGGGTCGTGGGGACGACCCTATAGTCGTCGGACATGTCGGCGGCGAGGCCACCTAGTCGGGGGGTCGTGGGGACGACCCTATAGTCGTCGGACAAGTCGGCGGCCGGCCAACCTAGTCCCGGGGTCGTGGGGACGACCCTATAGTCGTCAGACATATCGGTGGCGAGCCAACCTAGTCCCGGGGTCGTGGGGACGACCCTATAGTCGCCGGACAAGTCGGCGGCTGGCCAACTTTGGCCCGTGGTCGTGGGTACGGTCGGATAGTCGTCGGACATGACGGTGGCGGGCCAATCTAGTCCCGGGGTCATAGGGACGACCCTATAGTCATCGGACATGTCGGCGGCTGGTCAACTTTGGCCCGGTGTCGTGGGGACGACCCTATAGTCGTCGGACATGTCGGCGGCTGGCCAACTTTGGCCCGGGGTCGTGGGGACGACCCTATAGTCGTCGGACATGTTGGCGGCTTGTCAGCCTAGTCCCGCGGTCGTGGGGACGACCCAATAGCCGTCGGACATTTCGGCGGCATGCCATCTTTAGTCCGGGGTCGTGGGGACGACCCTATATTCGTCGAACATTTTGGCGGCTTGTCAACCTAGTCCCGGGGTCGTGGGGACGACCCTATAGTCGTTGGACATGACGGTGGCGGGCCAATTTAGTCCCGGGGTCGTATGGACGACCCTATAGTCGTCGGACATGTCGGCGATTGGCCAACATTGGCCCGTGGTCGTGGGGACGATCCAATAGTCGTCGGACATGTCGGCGGCTGGCCAACTTTGGCGCGTGGTCGTGGGGACGATCCGATTGTCGTCGGACATGTCGGCGGCTGGCCAACCTAGACCCGGGGTCGTGGGGACGACCCTATTGTCGTCGGACATGGCGGTGGCGGGCCAATCTAGTCCCGTGGTCGTGGGGACGACCCTATAGTCTTCGGACATGACGGTAGCGGGCCAATCTAGACCCGAGGTCCTGGGGACGACCCTATAGTCGTCGGACATGTCGGCGGCTGGCCAACTTTGGCCCGGTGTCGTGGGGACGACTCTATAGTCGTCGGAAATGTCGGCGGCTGGCCAACATTGGCCCGTGGTTGTGGGGACGACCCTATAGTCGTTGGACATGACGGTGGCGGGCCAATCTAGTCCCGGGGTCGTGGGTAAGACCCTATAGTCGTCGGACAAGACGGCGGCTGGACATCTTTGGCCCGGGGTCGTGGGGACGACCCTATAGTCGTCGGACATGTTGGCGGGTTGTCAGCCTAGTCCCGGGGTCGTGGGGACGACCCTATAGTCGTCGGACATGACGGTGGCGGACCAATCTAGTCCCGGGGTCGCGGGGTCGACCGTATAGTCGTCGCACATGTCGGCGGCTGGCCAACTTTGGCCCGTGGTCGTGGGGACGATCCAATAATCGTCGGACATGTCGGCGGCTGGCCAACTTTGGCCCGTGGTTGTGGGGACGACCCCATAGTCGTTAGACATGACGGTGGCGGGCCAATCTAGTCCCGGGGTCGTGGGGACGACCCTATAGTCGTCGGACAAGACGGCGGCTGGACATCTTTGGCACGGGGTCGTGGGGACGACCCTACAGTCGTCGGACATTTCGGCGGCTTGCCAACTTTGGCCCGGGGTCGTGGGGACGACCCTATAGTCGTCGGACATGACGGTGGCGGGCCAGTCTAGTCCCGGGTCGTGGGGACGACCCTATAGTCGTCGGACATGACGGTGGCGGGCCACTCTAGTCCCGGGGTCGTGAGGACGACCCTATAGTCGCCGGACATGTCGGCGGCTGGCCAACTTTGGCCCGTGGCCGTGGGGACGACCCTATAGTCGTCGGAAATGTCGCCGGCTGGCCAACTTTGGCCCGTGGTCGTGGGGACCACCCTTTAGTCGTCGGACAAGTCGGCGGCTGTCCAACTTTGGCCCGGGGTCGTGGGGACGACCCTATAGTCGTCGGACATGTCGGCGGCGAGGCCACCTAGTCGGGGGGTCGTGGGGACGACCCTATAGTCGTCGGACAAGTCGGCGGCCGGCCAACCTAGTCCCGGGGTCGTGGGGACGACCCTATAGTCGTCAGACATATCGGTGGCGAGCCAACCTAGTCCCGGGGTCGTGGGGACGACCCTATAGTCGTCGGACAAGTCGGCGGCTGGCCAACTTTGGCCCGTGGTCGTGGGTACGGTCCGATAGTCGTCGGACATGACGGTGGCGGGCCAATCTACTCCCGGGGTCATAGGGACGACCCTATAGTCATCGGACATGTCGGCGGCTGGTCAACTTAGGCCCGTGGTCGTAGGGACGATCCGATAGTCGTTGGACATGACGGTGCCGGGCCAATCAAGTCCCGGGGTCGTGGGTACGACCCTATAGTCGTCGGACATGTCATCGATTGGCCATTATTGGCCCGGGGTCGTGGGGACGACCCTATAATCGTCGGACATGTCGGCGGCTGGCCAACATTGGCCCGTGGTCGTGGGGACGACCCAACAGTCGTCGGACATGTCGGCGGCAGGCCAACTTTGGCCCGTGGTCGTGGGGACGATCCGATAGTCGTCGGACGTGACGGTGGCTAGCCAATCTAGTCCCGGGATCGTGGGGACGACCTTATAGTCGTCGGAGATGTCGGCGGCTGTCCTACTTTGGCCCGGTGTCTTGGGGACGACTCTATAGTCGTCGGACATGTCGGCGGCTGGCCAACCTAGACCCGGGGTCGTGGGGACGACCCTATAGTCCTCGAACAAGTCGGCGGCTGGCCAACTTTGGCCCGTGGTCGTGGGAACGACCCTATAGTCGTCGGACAAGTCGGCGGCTGGCCAAATATGGCCCGTGGTCGTGGGGACGACCCTATAGTCGTCGGAAATGTCGGCGGCGAGCAAACCTAGTCCCGGCGTCGTGGGGACGACCCTATAATGTTCGGACAAGTCGGCAGCTGGCCAAATTTGGCCCGTGGTCGTGAGGACGACCCTATAGTCGTCGGAAATGTCGGCGGCTGGCCAATTTTGGCCCGTGGTCGTGAAGACGACCCTATAGTCGTCATACATGTCGGTGGCGTGCCAACCTAGTCCCGGCGTCGTGGGGACGACCCTATAGTCGTCGGACAAGTCGGCGGCGGGCCAACCTAGTCCCGGGGTCGTGGGGATGACCCTATAGTCGTCGGACAAGTCGGCGGCGAGCCCACCTAGTCGGGGGGTCGTGGGGACGACCCTATAGTCGTCGGACAAGACGGCGGCCGGCCAACCTAGTCCGGGGGTCGTGGGGACGACCCTATAGTCGTCGGACAAGACGGCGGCTGGACATCTTTGGCCCGGGGTCGTGGGTACGACCCTATAGTCGTCGGACATGTCGGCGGCTGGACATCTTTGGCCCGGGGTCTTGGGGACGACCCTACAGTCGTCGGACATTTCGGCGGCTTGCCAACTTTGGCCCGGGGTGGTGGGGACGACCCTATTGTCGTCGGACATGGCGGTGGCGGGCCAATCTAGTCCCGTGGTCGTGGGGACGACCCTATAGTCTTCGGACATGACGGTAGCGGGCCAATCTAGACCCGAGGTCCTGGGGACGACCCTATAGTCGTCGGACATGTCGGCGGCTGGCCAACTTTGGCCCGGTGTCGTGGGGACGACTCTATAGTCGTCGGAAATGTCGGCGGCTGGCCAACATTGGCCCGTGGTTGTGGGGACGACCCTATAGTCGTTGGACATGACGGTGGCGGGCCAATCTAGTCCCGGGGTCGTGGGTAAGACCCTATAGTCGTCGGACAAGACGGCGGCTGGACATCTTTGGCCCGGGGTCGTGGGGACGACCCTATAGTCGTCGGACATGTTGGCGGGTTGTCAGCCTAGTCCCGGGGTCGTGGGGACGACCCTATAGTCGTCGGACATGACGGTGGCGGACCAATCTAGTCCCGGGGTCGCGGGGTCGACCGTATAGTCGTCGCACATGTCGGCGGCTGGCCAACTTTGGCCCGTGGTCGTGGGGACGATCCAATAATCGTCGGACATGTCGGCGGCTGGCCAACTTTGGCCCGTGGTTGTGGGGACGACCCCATAGTCGTTAGACATGACGGTGGCGGGCCAATCTAGTCCCGGGGTCGTGGGGACGACCCTATAGTCGTCGGACAAGACGGCGGCTGGACATCTTTGGCACGGGGTCGTGGGGACGACCCTACAGTCGTCGGACATTTCGGCGGCTTGCCAACTTTGGCCCGGGGTCGTGGGGACGACCCTATAGTCGTCGGACATGTCGGCGGCTAGCCAACATTGGCCCGGGGTCGTCGGACTTGACGGTGGCGGGCAAATCTAGTCCCGGGGTCGTGGGGACGACCCCACAGTCGTCGGACGTTTCGGCGGCTTGCCAACTTTGGCTCGGGGTCGTGTGGACGACCCTATAGTCGTCGGACATGACGGTGGCGGACCAATCTAGTCCCGGGGTCGTGGGGACGACCCTATAGTCCTCGGACATGTCGGCGGCTGGCCAACTTTGGCCCGTGGTCGTGGGGACGATCCAATAGTCGTCGGACATGTCGGCGGCTGGCCAGCTTTGGCCCGTGGTCGTGGGGACGACCCTATAGTCGTCGGACATGTCGGCGGCTTGCCAACATTGGCCCGTGGTCGTGGGGACGACCCAATAGTCGTTGGAAATGTCAGCGGCTGGCCAACTTTGACCCGGTGTCGTGGGGACGACACTATAGTCGTCGGACATGTCGGCGGCTGGCCAATCTAGTCCCGGGGTCGTGGGGACGACCCTATAGTCTTCGGACATGTCGGCGGCTGGCCAACTTTGGCCCGGGGTCGTGGGGACGATCCAATAGTCGTCGGACATGTCGGCGGCTGGTCAACTTTGGCCCGTGGTCGTGGGGACGACCCTATAGTCGTTGGACATGTCAGCGGCTGGCCAACTTTGGCCCGTGGTCGTGGGGACGATCCAATAGTCGTCGGACATGTCGGCGGCTGGCCAGCTTTGGCCCGGGGTCGTAGGGACGACCCTATAGTCGTCGGACATGTCGGCGATTTGCCAACATTGGCCCGGGGTCGTGGGGACGACATTATAGTCGTCGGACATGTCGGCGGCTGGCCAACCTAGTCCCGAGGTCGTGGGGACGACCCTATAGTCGTCGGACTTGACGGTGGCGGGCCAATCTAGTCCGGGGGTCGTGGGGACGACCCTACAGTCGTCGGACATTTCGGCGGCTTGCCAACTTTGGCCCGGGGTCGTGGGGACGATCCAATAGTCGTCGGACATGTCGGCGGCTGGTCAACTTTGGCCCGTGGGCGTGGGGACGACCCTATAGTCGTCGGACATGTCGGCGGCTGGCCAACTTTGGCCCGGTGTCGTGGGGACGACTCTATAGTCGTCGGAAATGTCGGCGGCTGGCCAACATTGGCCCGTGGTTGTGGGGACGACCCTATAGTCGTTGGACATGACGGTGGCTTGCCAACTTTGGCCCGGGGTCGTGGGGACGACCCTATAGTCGTCGGACATGTCGGCGGCTGGCCAAAATTGGCCCGAGATCGTGGGGGCGACCCTATAGTCGTCGGACATGTCGGCGGCTGGCCAACCTATTCCCGAGGTCGTCGGACTTGACGGTGGCGGGCCAATCTAGTCCCGGGGTCGTGGGGACGACCCTACAGTCGTCGGACATTTCGGCGGCTTGCCAACTTTGGCCCGGGGTCGTGGGGACGACCCTATAGTCGTCGGACATGACGGTGGCGGACCAATCTAGTCCTGGGGTCGTGGGGACGACCCTATAGTCGTCGGACATGTCGGCGGCTGGCCAACTTTGGCCCGTGGTCGTGGGGACGATCCAATAGTCGTCGGACATGTCGGCGGCTGGCCAGCTTTGGCCCGTGGTCGTGGGGACGACCCTATAGTCGTCGGACATGTCGGCGGCTAGCCAACATTGGCCCGTGGTCGTGGGGACGACCCAATAGTCGTTGGAAATGTCAGCGGCTGGCCAACTTTGACCCGGTGTCGTGGGGACGACTCTATAGTCGTCGGACATGTCGGTGGCTGGCCAATCTAGTCCCGGGGTCGTGGGGACGACCCTATAGTCTTCGGACATGTCGGCGGCTGGCCAACTTTGGCCCGTGGTCGTGGGGACGATCCAATAGTCGTCGGACCTGTCGGCGGCTGGCCAGCTTTGGCCCGGGGTCGTAGGGACGACCCTATAGTCGTCGGACATGTCGGCGATTGGCCAACATTGGCCCGGGGTCGTGGGGACGACCCTATAATCGTCGGATATGTCGGCGGCTGGCCAACATTGGCCCGTGGTCGTGGGGACGACCCAACAGTCGTCGGACATGTCGGCGGCAGGCCAACTTTGGCCCGTGGTCGTGGGGACGATCCGATAGTCGTCGGACGTGACGGTGGCTAGCCAATCTAGTCCCGGGATCGTGGGGACGACCCTATAGTCGTCGGAGATGTCGGCGGCTGTCCTACTTTGGCCCGGTGTCTTGGGGACGACTCTATAGTCGTCGGACATGTCGGCGGCTGGCCAACCTAGACCCGGGGTCGTGGGGACGACCCTATAGTCCTCGAACAAGTCGGCGGCTGGCCAACTTTGGCCCGTGGTCGTGGGAACGACCCTATAGTCGTCGGACAAGTCGGCGGCTGGCCAAATATGGCCCGTGGTCGTGGGGACGACCCTATAGTCGTCGGAAATGTCGGCGGCGAGCCAACCTAGTCCCGGCGTCGTGGGGACGACCCTATAATGTTCGGACAAGTCGGCAGCTGGACATCTTTGGCCCGGGGTCGTGGGTACGACCCTATAGTCGTCGGACATGTCGGCGGCTGGACATTTTTGGCCCGGGGTCTTGGGGACGACCCTACAGTCGTCGGACATTTCGGCGGCTTGCCAACTTTGGCCCGGGGTGGTGGGGACGACCCTATAGTCGTCGGACATGTCGGCGGCTGGCCTACCTAGTCCCGAGGTCGTGGGGGCGACCCTATAGTCGTCGGACATGTCGGCGGCTGGCCAGCCTAGTCCCGAGGTCGTCGGACTTGACGGTGGCGGGCCAATCTAGTCCCGGGGTCGTGGGGACAACCCTATAGTCGTCGGACAAGACGGCGGCTGGACATCTTTGGCCCGGGGTCGTGGGGACGACCCTATAGTCGTCGGACATGTCGGCGGCTGGCCAACCTAGTCCCGAGGTCGTCGGACTTGACGGTGGCGGGCCAATCTAGTCTCGGGGTCGTGGGGACGACCCTATAGTCGTCGGACATGTCGGCGGCTGGCCAACTTTGGCCCGGGGTCGTGGGGACGACCCAATAGTCGTCGGACATGTTGGTGGCTGGTCAACTTTGGCCCGTGGTCGTGGGGACGACCCTATAGTCGTTGGACATGTCAGCGGCTGGCCAACTTTGGCCCGTGGTCGTGGGGACGATCCAATAGTCGTCGGACATGTCGGCGGCTGGCCAGCTTTGGCCCGGGGTCGTAGGGACGACCCTATAGTCGTCGGACATGTCGGCGATTTGCCAACATTGGCCCGGGGTCGTGGGGACGACATTATAGTCGTCGGACATGTCGGCGGCTGGCCAACCTAGTCCCGAGGTCGTGGGGACGACCCTATAGTCGTCGGACTTGACGGTGGCGGGCCAATCTAGTCCGGGGGTCGTGGGGACGACCCTACAGTCGTCGGACATTTCGGCGGCTTGCCAACTTTGGCCCGGGGTCGTGGGGACGATCCAATAGTCGTCGGACATGTCGGCGGCTGGTCAACTTTGGCCCGTGGGCGTGGGGACGACCCTATAGTCGTCGGACATGTCGGCGGCTGGCCAACTTTGGCCCGGTGTCGTGGGGACGACTCTATAGTCGTCGGAAATGTCGGCGGCTGGCCAACATTGGCCCGTGGTTGTGGGGACGACCCTATAGTCGTTGGACATGACGGTGGCTTGCCAACTTTGGCCCGGGGTCGTGGGGACGACCCTATAGTCGTCGGACATGTCGGCGGCTGGCCATAATTGGCCCGAGGTCGTGGGGGCGACCCTATAGTCGTCGGACATGTCGGCGGCTGGCCAACCTATTCCCGAGGTCGTCGGACTTGACGGTGGCGGGCCAATCTAGTCCCGGGGTCGTGGGGACGACCCTACAGTCGTCGGACATTTCGGCGGCTTGCCAACTTTGGCCCGGGGTCGTGGGGACGACCCTATAGTCGTCGGACATGACGGTGGCGGACCAATCTAGTCCTGGGGTCGTGGGGACGACCCTATAGTCGTCGGACATGTCGGCGGCTGGCCAACTTTGGCCCGTGGTCGTGGGGACGATCCAATAGTCGTCGGACATGTCGGCGGCTGGCCAGCTTTGGCCCGTGGTCGTGGGGACGACCCTATAGTCGTCGGACATGTCGGCGGCTAGCCAACATTGGCCCGTGGTCGTGGGGACGACCCAATAGTCGTTGGAAATGTCAGCGGCTGGCCAACTTTGACCCGGTGTCGTGGGGACGACTCTATAGTCGTCGGACATGTCGGTGGCTGGCCAATCTAGTCCCGGGGCCGTGGGGACGACCCTATAGTCTTCGGACATGTCGGCGGCTGGCCAACTTTGGCCCGTGGTCGTGGGGACGACCCAACAGTCGTCGGACATGTCGGCGGCAGGCCAACTTTGGCCCGTGGTCGTGGGGACGATCCGATAGTCGTCGGACGTGACGGTGGCTAGCCAATCTAGTCCCGGGATCGTGGGGACGACCCTATAGTCGTCGGAGATGTCGGCGGCTGTCCTACTTTGGCCCGGTGTCTTGGGGACGACTCTATAGTCGTCGGACATGTCGGCGGCTGGCCAACCTAGACCCGGGGTCGTGGGGACGACCCTATAGTCCTCGAACAAGTCGGCGGCTGGCCAACTTTGGCCCGTGGTCGTGGAAACGACCCTATAGTCGTCGGACAAGTCGGCGGCTGGCCAAATATGGCCCGTGGTCGTGGGGACGAACCTATAGTCGTCGGAAATGTCGGCGGCGAGCCAACCTAGTCCCGGCGACGTGGGGACGACCCTATAATGTTCGGACAAGTCGGCGGCGGGCCAACCTTGTCCCGGGGTAGTGGGGACGACCCTATAGTCGTCGGACATGTCGGCGGCTGGCCAACTTTGGCCCGGTGTCGTGGGGACGACTCTATAGTCGTCGGAAATGTCGGCGGCTGGCCAACCTGGACCCGGTGTCGTGGGGACGACCCTATAGTCGTCGGACATGTCGGCGGCTGGCCAACTTTGGCCCGGTGTCGTGGGGACGACCCTATAGTCGTCGGACATGTCGGCGGCTGGCCAACTTTGGCCCGGGGTCGTGGGGACGACCCTATAGTCGTCGGACATGTTGGCGGCTTGTCAGCCTAGTCCCGCGGTCGTGGGGACGACCCAATAGCCGTCGGACATTTCGGCGGCATGCCATCTTTAGCCCGGGGTCGTGGGGACGACCCTATATTCGTCGAACATTTTGGCGGCTTGTCAACCTAGTCCCGGGGTCGTGGGGACGACCCTATAGTCGTTGGACATGACGGTGGCGGGCCAATTTAGTCCCGGGGTCGTATGGACGACCCTATAGTCGTCGGACATGTCGGCGATTGGCCAACATTGGCCCGTGGTCGTGGGGACGATCCAATAGTCGTCGGACATGTCGGCGGCTGGCCAACTTTGGCGCGTGGTCGTGGGGACGATCCGATTGTCGTCGGACATGTCGGCGGCTGGCCAACCTAGACCCGGGGTCGTGGGGACGACCCTATTGTCGTCGGACATGGCGGTGGCGGGCCAATCTAGTCCCGTGGTCGTGGGGACGACCCTATAGTCTTCGGACATGACGGTAGCGGGCCAATCTAGACCCGAGGTCCTGGGGACGACCCTATAGTCGCCGGACATGTCGGCGGCTGGCCAACTTTGGCCCGGTGTCGTGGGGACGACTCTATAGTCGTCGGAAATGTCGGCGGCTGGCCAACATTGGCCCGTGGTTGTGGGGACGACCCTATAGTCGTTGGACATGACGGTGGCGGGCCAATCTAGTCCCGGGGTCGTGGGTAAGACCCTATAGTCGTCGGACAAGACGGCGGCTGGACATCTTTGGCCCGGGGTCGTGGGGACGACCCTATAGTCGTCGGACATGTTGGCGGGTTGTCAGCCTAGTCCCGGGGTCGTGGGGACGACCCTATAGTCGTCGGACATGACGGTGGCGGACCAATCTAGTCCCGGGGTCGTGGGGACGACCGTATAGTCGTCGCACATGTCGGCGGCTGGCCAACTTTGGCCCGTGGTCGTGGGGACGATCCAATAATCGTCGGACATGTCGGCGGCTGGCCAACTTTGGCCCGTGGTTGTGGGGACGACCCTATAGTCGTTGGACATGACGGTGGCGGGCCAATCTAGTCCCGGGGTTGTGGGGACGACCCTATAGTCGTCGGACAAGACGGCGGCTGGACATCTTTGGCACGGGGTCGTGGGGACGACCCTACAGTCGTCGGACATTTCGGCGGCTTGCCAACTTTGGCCCGGGGTCGTGGGGACGACCCTATAGTCGTCGGACATGTCGGCGGCTAGCCAACATTGGCCCGGGGTCGTCGGACTTGACGGTGGCGGGCAAATCTAGTCCCGGGGTCGTGGGGACGACCCCACAGTCGTCGGACGTTTCGGCGGCTTGCCAACTTTGGCTCGGGGTCGTGTGGACGACCCTATAGTCGTCGGACATGACGTGGGCGGACCAATCTAGTCCCGGGGTCGTGGGGACGACCCTATAGTCGTCGGACATGTCGGCGGCTGGCCAGCTTTGGCCCGTGGTCGTGGGGACGACCCTATAGTCGTCGGACATGTCGGCGGCTAGCCAACATTGGCCCGTGGTCGTGGGGACGACCCAATAGTCGTTGGAAATGTCAGCGGCTGGCCAACTTTGACCCGGTGTCGTGGGGACGACACTATAGTCGTCGGACATGTCGGCGGCTGGCCAATCTAGTCCCGGGGTCGTGGGGACGACCCTATTGTCTTCGGACATGTCGGCGGCTGGCCAACTTTGGCCCGGGGTCGTGGGGACGATCCAATAGTCGTCGGACATGTCGGCGGCTGGTCAACTTTGGCCCGTGGTCGTGGGGACGACCCTATAGTCGTTTGACATGTCAGCGGCTGGCCAACTTTGGCCCGTGGTCGTGGGGACGATCCAATAGTCGTCGGACATGTCGGCGGCTGGCCAGCTTTGGCCCGGGGTCGTAGGGACGACCCTATAGTCGTCGGACATGTCGGCGATTTGCCAACATTGGCCCGGGGTCGTGGGGACGACATTATAGTCGTCGGACATGTCGGCGGCTGGCCAACCTAGTCCCGAGGTCGTGGGGACGACCCTATAGTCGTCGGACTTGACGGTGGCGGGCCAATCTAGTCCGGGGGTCGTGGGGACGACCCTACAGTCGTCGGACATTTCGGCGGCTTGCCAACTTTGGCCCGGGGTCGTGGGGACGATCCAATAGTCGTCGGACATGTCGGCGGCTGGTCAACTTTGGCCCGTGGTCGTGGGGACGATCCGATAGTCGTTGGACATGACGGTGGCGGTACAATCTAGTCCGGGGGTCGTGGGGACGACCCTACAGTCGTCGGACATTTCGGCGGCTTGCCAACTTTGGCCCGGGGTCGTGGGGACGACCCTATAGTCGTCGGACTTGACGGTGGCGGGCCAATCTAGTCCCGGGGTTGTGGGGACGACCCTACAGTCGCCGGACATTTCGGCGGCTTGCCAACTTTGGCCCGGGGTCGTGGGGACGACCCTATAGTCGTCGGACTTGACGGTGGCGGGCCAATCTAGTCCCGAGGTCGTGGGGACGACCCTATAGTCGTCGGACTTGACGGTGGCCGGCCAATCTATTCCCGGGGTCGTGGGGACGACCCTACAGTCGTCGGACATTTCGGCGGCTTGCCAACTTTGGCCCGGGGTCGTGGGGACGACCCTATAGTCGTCGGACATGTCGGCGGCTGGCCAACTTTGGCCCGTGGTCGTGGGGACGACCCTATAGTCGTCGGACAAGTCGGCGGCGGGCCAACCTAGTCCCGGGGTCGTGGGGACGACCCTATAATCGTCGGACAAGCCGGCGGCTGGCCAACATTGGCCCGTGGTCGTGGGGACGACCCTATAGTCGTCGGACAAGTCGGCGGCTGTCCAACTTTGGCCCGGGGTCGTGGGGACGACCCTATAGTCGTCGGACTTGACGGTGGCGGGCCAATCTAGTCCCGGGGTCGTGGGGACGACCCTATAGTCGTCAGACATGTCGGTGGCGAGCCAACCTAGTCCCGGGGTCGTAGGGACGACCCTATAGTCGTCGGACATGTCGCCGGCTGGCCAACTTTGGCCCGTGGTCGTGGGGACGACCCTATAGTCGTCGGACATGTCGGCGGCTGGCCAACTTTGGCCCGGGGTCGTGGGGACGACCCTATAGTCGTCGGACATGTTGGCGGCTTGTCAGCCTAGTCCCGCGGTCGTGGGGACGACCCAATAGCCGTCGGACATTTCGGCGGCATGCCATCTTTAGCCCGGGGTCGTGGGGACGACCCTATATTCGTCGAACATTTTGGCGGCTTGTCAACCTAGTCCCGGGGTCGTGGGGACGACCCTATAGTCGTCGGAAATGTCGCCGGCTGGCCAACTTTGGCCCGTGGTCGTGGGGACGACCCTTTAGTCGTCGGACAAGTCGGCGGCTGTCCAACTTTGGCCCGGGGTCGTGGGGACGACCCTATAGTCGTCGGACATGTCGGCGGCGAGGCCAACTAGTCGGGGGGTCGTGGGGACGACCCTATAGTCGTCGGACAAGTCGGCGGCCGGCCAACCTAGTCCCGGGGTCGTGGGGACGACCCTATAGTCGTCGGACAAGTCGGCGGCTGGCCAACTTTGGCCCGTGGTCGTGGGGACGACTCTATAGTCGTCGGACATGTCGGCGGCTGGCCAACCTAGACCCGGGGTCGTGGGGACGACCCTATAGTCCTCGAACAAGTCGGCGGCTGGCCAACTTTGGCCCGTGGTCGTGGGAACGACCCTATAGTCGTCGGACAAGTCGGCGGCTGGCCAAATATGGCCCGTGGTCGTGGGGACGACCCTATAGTCGTCGGAAATGTCGGCGGCGAGCCAACCTAGTCCCGGCGTCGTGGGGACGACCCTATAATGTTCGGACAAGTCGGCAGCTGGCCAAATTTGGTCCGTGGTCGTGAGGACGACCCTATAGTCGTCGGAAATGTCGGCGGCTGGCCAACTTTGGCCCGTGGTCGTGAAGACGACCCTATAGTCGTCGGACAAGACGGTGGCGGGCCAATCTAGTCCCGGGGTCGTGGGGACGACCCTATAGTCGTCGGACATGTCGGCGGCTGGCCAACTTTGGCCCGTGGTCGTGGGGAGGACCCTATACCCGTCGGACAAGTCGGCGGCGTACCAACCTAGTCCGGGGGTCGTGGGGACGACCCTATAGTCGTCGGACATGACGGTGGGGGGCCAGTCTAGTCCCGGGTCATGGGGACGACCCTATAGTCGTCGGACAAGTCGGCGGCTGGCCAACTTTGGCCCGTGGTCGTGGGGACGACCCTATAGTCGTCGGAAATGACGGTGGCGGGCCAATCTAGTCCCGTGGTCGTGGGGACGACCCTACAGTCGTCGGACAAGTCGGCGGCGAGCCAATCTAGTCCCGCGGTCGTGGGGACGACCCTATAGTCGTCGGACAAGTCAGCGGCTGGCCAACATTGGCCAGTGGTCGTGGGGACGACCATATAGTCGTCGGACATGACGGTGGCGGGCCACTCTAGTCCCGGGTCGTGGGGACGACCCTATAGTCGTCGGACATGTCGGCGGCTGGCCAACAATGGCCCGGGGTCGTGGGGACGACCCTATAGTCGTCGGATATGTCGGCGGCTGGCCAACTTTGGCCCGTGGTCGTGGGGACGACCCTATAGTCGTCGGACAAGTCGGCGGCGGGCCAACCTAGTCCCGGGGTCGTGGGGACGACCCTATAATCGTCGGACAAGCCGGCGGCTGGCCAACATTGGCCCGTGGTCGTGGGGACGACCCTATAGTCGTCGGACAAGTCGGCGGCTGTCCAACTTTGGCCCGGGGTCGTGGGGACGACCCTATAGTCGTCGGACTTGACGGTGGCGGGCCAATCTAGTCCCGGGGTCGTGGGGACGACCCTATAGTCGTCAGACATGTCGGTGGCGAGCCAACCTAGTCCCGGGGTCGTAGGGACGACCCTATAGTCGTCGGACATGTCGCCGGCTGGCCAACTTTGGCCCGTGGTCGTGGGGACGACCCTATAGTTGTTGGACATAACGGTGGCGGGCCAATCTAGTCCCGGGGTCGTGGGGACGACCCTATAGTCGTCGGACAAGTCGGCGGCGGGCCAACCTAGACCCGGGGTCGTGGGGATGACCCTATAGTCATCGGACATGTCGGCGGCTGGTCAACTTAGGCCCGTGGTCGTAGGGACGATCCGATAGTCGTTGGACATGACGGTGCCGGGCCAATCAAGTCCCGGGGTCGTGGGTACGACCCTATAGTCGTCGGACATGTCGTCGATTGGCCATTATTGGCCCGGGGTCGTGGGGACGACCCTATAATCGTCGGACATGTCGGCGGCTGGCCAACATTGGCCCGTGGTCGTGGGGACGACCCAACAGTCGTCGGACATGTCGGCGGCAGGCCAACTTTGGCCCGTGGTCGTGGGGACGATCCGATAGTCGTCGGACGTGACGGTGGCTAGCCAATCTAGTCCCGGGATCGTGGGGACGACCCTATAGTCGTCGGAGATGTCGGCGGCGGGCCAACCTAGTCCCGGGGTCGTGGGGACGACCCTATAATCGTCGGACAAGCCGGCGGCTGGCCAACATTGGCCCGTGGTCGTGGGGACGACCCTATAGTCGTCGGACAAGTCGGCGGCTGTCCAACTTTGGCCCGGGGTGGTGGGGACGACCCTATAGTCGTCGGACTTGACGGTGGCGGGCCAATCTAGTCCCGGGGTCGTGGGGACGACCCTATAGTCGTCAGACATGTCGGTGGCGAGCCAACCTAGTCCCGGGGTCGTAGGGACGACCCTATAGTCGTCGGACATGTCGCCGGCTGGCCAACTTTGGCCCGTGGTCGTGGGGACGACCCTATAGTCGTCGGACATAACGGTGGCGGGCCAATCTAGTCCCGGGGTCGTGGGGACGACCCTATAGTCGTCGGACAAGTCGGCGGCGGGCCAACCTAGACCCGGGGTCGTGGGGATGACCCTATAGTCGTCGGACATGACGGTGGCGGGCCAGTCTAGTCCCGGGTCGTGGGGACGACCCTATAGTCGTCGGACATGTCGTCGATTGGCCATTATTGGCCCGGGGTCGTGGGGACGACCCTATAATCGTCGGACATGTCGGCGGCTGGCCAACATTGGCCCGTGGTCGTGGGGACGACCCAACAGTCGTCGGACATGTCGGCGGCAGGCCAACTTTGGCCCGTGGTCGTGGGGACGATCCGATTGTCGTCGGACATTTCGGCGGCATGCCATCTTTAGCCCGGGGTCGTGGGGACGACCCTATATTCGTCGAACATTTTGGCGTCTTGTCAACCTAGACCCTATAGTCGTTGGACATGACGGTGGCGGGCCAATTTAGTCCCGGGGTCGTATGGACGACCCTATAGTCGTCGGACATGTCGGCGGCTGGCCAACATTGGCCCGGGGTCGTGGGGACGGCCCTATAGTCGTCGGACATGTTGGCGGCTTGTCAACCTAGTCCCGGGGTCGTGGGGACGACCCTATAGTCGTTGGACATGACGGTGGCGGGCCAATCTAGTCCCGGGGTCGTAGGGACGACCCTATAGTCGTCGGACATGTCGGCGATTGGCCAACTTTGGCCCGGGGTCGTGGGGACGACCTTATAGTCGT
The DNA here is from genome assembly GCA_963932275.1 of Andrena praecox. NCBI lineage: Eukaryota > Metazoa > Arthropoda > Insecta > Hymenoptera > Andrenidae > Andrena > Andrena praecox. The sequence goes on from CAWVQO010000091.1 coordinate 202,195, forward strand.
CGGACATGACGGTGGCGGACCAATCTAGTCCCGGGGTCGTGGGGACGACCCTACAGTCGTCGGACATTTCGGCGGCTTGCCAACTTTGGCCCGGGGTCGTGGGGACGACCCCATAGTCGTCGGACATGACATTGGCGGACCAATCTAGTCCCGGGGTCGTGGGGAAGACCCTATACTCGTCGGACATGTCGGCGGCTGGCCAACTTTGGCCCGTGGTCGTGGGGACGATCCAATAGTCGTCGGACATGTCGGCGGCTGGCCAACTTTGGCCCGTGGTTGTGGGGACGACCCTATAGTCGTTGGACATGACGGTGGCGGGCCAATGTAGTCCCGGGGTCGTGGGGACGACCCTATAGTCGTCGGACAAGACGGCGGCTGGACATCTTTGGCCCGGGGTCGTGGGGACGACCCTATAGTCGTCGGACATGTCGGCGGCTGGCCAACCTAGTCCCGAGGTCGTTGGGACGACCCTATAGTCGTCGGACTTGACGGTGGCGGGCCAATCTAGTCCCGGGGTCGTGGGGGCGACCCTACAGTCGTCGGACATTTCGGCGGCTTGCCAACTTTGGCCCGGTGTCGTGGGGACGACCCTATAGTCGTCGGACATGTCGGCGGCTGGCCTACCTAGTCCCGAGGTCGTGGGGGCGACACTATAGTCGTCGGACATGTCGGCGGCTGGCCAACCTAGTCCCGAGGTCGTCGGACTTGACGGTGGCGGGCCAATCTAGTCCCGGGTTCGTGGGGACGAGCCTATAGTCGTCGGACAAGACGGCGGCTGGACATCTTTGGCCCGGGGTCGTGGGGACGACCCTATAGTCGTCGGACATGTCGGCGGCTGGCCAGTCTAGTCCCGGGTCGTGGGAACGACCATATAGTCGTCGGACATGACGGTGGCGGGCCACTCTAGTCCCGGGTCGTGGGGACGACCCTATAGTCGTCGGACATGTCGGCGGCTGGCCAACTTTGGCCCGGGGTCGTGGGGACGACCCTATAGTCGTCGGAAATGACGGTGGCGGGCCAATCTATTCCCGGGGTCGTGGGGACGACCGTATAGTCGTCGGACATATCAGCGGCTGGCCAACTTTGGCCCGGGGTCGTGGGGACGACCCTATAGTCGTCGGACATGTCGGCGGCTAGCCAACATTGGCCCGGGGTCGTCGGACTTGACGGTGGCGGGCCAATCTAGTCCCGGGGTCGTGGGGACGACCCCACAGTCGTCGGACATTTCGGCGGCTTGCCAACTTTGGCCCGGGGTCGTGTGGACGACCCTATAGTCGTCGGACATGATGGTGGCGGACCAATCTAGTCCCGGGGTCGTGGGGACGACCCTATAGTCGTCGGACATGTCGGCGGCTGGTCAACTTTGGCCCGTGGTCGTGGGGACGATCCAATAGTCGTCGGACATGTCGGCGGCTGGCCAGCTTTGGCCCGTGGTCGTGGGGACGACCCTATAGTCGTCGGACAAGTTAGCGGCTGGCCAACATTGGCCCGTGGTCGTGGGGACGACACTATAGTCGTCGGATATGTCGGCGGCTGGCCAACTTTGGCCCGTGGTCGTGAAGACGACCCTATAGTCGTCGGACAAGACGGTGGCGGGCTAATCTAGTCCCGGGGTCGTGGGGACGACCCTATAGTCGTCGGACATGTCGCCGGCTGGTCAACTTTGGCCCGTGGTCGTGGGGACGACCCTATAGTCGTCGGACAAGTCGGCGGCCGGCCAACCTAGTTCGGGGGTCGTGGGGACGACCCTATAGTCGTCGGACATGACGGTGGCGGGCCAGTCTAGTCCCGGGTCGTGGGGACGACCCTATAGTCGTCGGACATGTCGGCGGCTGGCCAACTTTGGCCCGTGGTCGTGGGGACGACCCTATAGTCGTCGGACAAGTCAGCGGCGAGCCCACCTAGTCCGGGGGTCGTGGGGACGACCCTATAGTCGTCGGACAAGTCGGCGGCCGGCCAACCTAGTCCGGGGGTCGTGGGGACGACCCTATAGTCGTCGGACATGACGGTGGCGGGCCAGTCTAGTCCCGGGTCGTGGGGACGACCCTATAGTCGTCGGACATGTCGGCGGCTGGCCAACTTTGGCCCGTGGTCGTGGGGACGACCCTATAGTCGTCGGACATGTCGGCGGCTGGCCAACTTTGGCCCGTGGTCGTGGGGACGACCCTATAGTCGTCAGACATGACGGTGGCGAGCCAACCTAGTCCCGGGGTCGTGGGGACGACCCTATAGTCGTCGGACATGTCGGCGGCTGGCCAACTTTGGCCCGTGGTCGTGGGGAGGACCCTATACCCGTCGGACAAGTCGGCGGCGTACCAACCTAGTCCGGGGGTCGTGGGGACGACCCTATAGTCGTCGGACATGACGGTGGCGGGCCAGTCTAGTCCCGGGTCATGGGGACGACCCTATAGTCGTCGGACAAGTCGGCGGCTGGCCAACTTTGGCCCGTGGTCGTGGGGACGACCCTATAGTCGTCGGACATGTCGGCGGCTTGCCAACTTTGGCCCGTAGTCGTGGGGACGACCCTATAGTCGTCAGACATGACGGTGGCGAGCCAACCTAGTCCCGGGGTCGTGGGGACGACCCTATAGTCGTCGGACAAGTCGGCGGCGAGCCCACCTAGTCGGGGGGTCGTGGGGACGAGCCTATAGTCGTCGGATAAGTCGGCGGCCGGCCAACCTAGTCCGGGGGTCGTGGGGACGACCCTATAGTCGTCGGACATGACGGTGGCGGGCCAGTCTAGTCCCGGGTCGTGGGGACGACCGTATAGTCGTCGGACATGACGGTGGCGGGCCAGTCTAGTCCCGGGTCATGGGGACGACCCTATAGTCGTCGGACAAGTCGGCGGCTGGCCAACTTTGGCCCGTGGTCGTGGGGACGACCCTATAGTCGTCGGAAATGACGGTGGCGGGCCAATCTAGTCCCGTGGTCGTGGGGACGACCCTACAGTCGTCGGACAAGTCGGCGGCGAGCCCACCTAGTCCGGGGGTCGTGGGGACGACCCTATAGTCGTCGGACAAGTCGGCGGCCGGCCAACCTAGTCCGGGGGTCGTGGGGACGACCCTATAGTCGTCGGACATGACGGTGGCGGGCCAGTCTAGTCCCGGGTCGTGGGGACGACCCTATAGTCGTCGGACATGTCGGCGGCTGGCCAACTTTGGCCCGTGGTCGTGGGGACGACCCTATAGTCGTCGGACATGTCGGCGGCTGGCCAACTTTGGCCCGTGGTCGTGGGGACGACCCTATAGTCGTCAGACATGACGGTGGCGAGCCAACCTAGTCCCGGGGTCGTGGGGACGACCCTATAGTCGTCGGACATGACGGTGGCGGACCAATCTAGTCCCGGGGTCGTGGGGACGACCGTATAGTCGTCGCACATGTCGGCGGCTGGCCAACTTTGGCCCGTGGTCGTGGGGACGATCCAATAATCGTCGGACATGTCGGCGGCTGGCCACCTTTGGCCCGTGGTTGTGGGGACGACCCTATAGTCGTTGGACATGACGGTGGCGGGCCAATCTAGTCCCGGGGTCGTGGGGACGACCCTATAGTCGTCGGACATTTCGGCGGCTGGCCAACTTTGGCCCGGGGTCGTGGGGACGACCCTATAGTCGTCGGACATGTTGGCGGCTTGTCAGCCTAGTCCCGGGGTCGTGGGTACGACCCTACAGTCGTCGGACATTTCGGCGGCTGGCCAACTTTGGCCCGTGGTTGTGGGGACGACCCTATAGTCGTTGGACATGACGGTGGCGGGCCAATCTAGTCCCGGGTCGTGGGGACGACCCTATAGTCGTCGGACATGTCGGCGGCTGGCCAACATTGGCCCGGGGTCGTGGGGACGACCCTATAGTCGTCGGACATGTCGTCGATTGGCCATTATTGGCCCGGGGTCGTGGGGACGACCCTATAATCGTCGGACATGTCGGCGGCTGGCCAACATTGGCCCGTGGTCGTGGGGACGACCCAACAGTCGTCGGATATGTCGGCGGCAGGCCAACTTTGGCCCGTGGTCGTGGGGACGATCGGACGTGACGGTGGCTAGCCAATCTAGTCCCGGGATCGTGGGGACGACCCTATAGTCGTCGGAGATGTCGGCGGCTGTCCTACTTTGGCCCGGTGTCTTGGGGACGACTCTATAGTCGTCGGACATGTCGGCGGCTGGCCAACCTAGACCCGGGGTCGTGGGGACGACCCTATAGTCCTCGAACAAGTCGGCGGCTGGCCAACTTTGGCCCGTGGTCGTGGGAACGACCCTATAGTCGTCGGACAAGTCGGCGGCTGGCCAAATATGGCCCGTGGTCGTGGGGACGACCCTATAGCCGTCGGAAATGTCGGCGGCGAGCCAACCTAGTCCCGGCGTCGTGGGGACGACCCTATAATGTTCGGACAAGTCGGCAGCTGGCCAAATTTGGCCCGTGGTCGTGAGGACGACCCTATAGTCGTCGGAAATGTCGGCGGCTGGCCAACTTTGGCCCGTGGTTGTGAAGACGACCCTATAGTCGTCGGACAAGACGGTGGCGGGCCAATCTAGTCCCGGGGTCGTGGGGACGACCCTATAGTCGTCGGAAATGTCGGTGGCTGTCCAACTTTGGCCCGGGGGTCGTGGGGACGACCCTATAGTCGTCGGACATGTCGGCGGCGAGCCAACATTGACCCGGGGTCGTGGGGACGACTTTATAGTCGTCGGACATGTCGGTGGCGGGCCAGTCTAGTCCCGGGTCGTGGGGACGACCCTATAGTCGTCGGACATGTCGGCGGCTGGCCAACTTTGGCCCGTGGTCGTGGGGAGGACCCTATACCCGTCGGACAAGTCGGCGGCGTACCAACCTAGTCCGGGGGTCGTGGGGACGACCCTATAGTCGTCGGACATGACGGTGGCGGGCCAGTCTAGTCCCGGGTCATGGGGACGACCCTATAGTCGTCGGACAAGTCGGCGGCTGGCCAACTTTGGCCCGTGGTCGTGGGGACGACCCTATAGTCGTCGGAAATGACGGTGGCGGGCCAATCTAGTCCCGTGGTCGTGGGGACGACCCTACAGTCGTCGGACAAGTCGGCGGCGAGCCAATCTAGTCCCGGGGTCGTGGGGACGACCCTATAGTCGTCGGACATGTCGGCGGCCGGCCAACCTAGTCCGGGGGTCGTGGGGACGACCCTATAGTCGTCGGACATGACGGTGGCGGGCCAGTCTAGTCCCGGGTCGTGGGGACGACCCTATAGTCGTCGGACATGTCGGCGGCTGGCCAACTTTGGCCCGTGGTCGTGGGGACGACCCTATAGTCGTCGGACATGTCGGCGGCTGGCCAACTTTGGCCCGTGGTCGTGGGGACGACCCTATAGTCGTCAGACATGACGGTGGCGAGCCAACCTAGTCCCGGGGTCGTGGGGACGACCCTATAGTCGTCGGACATGTCGGCGGCTGGCCAACTTTGGCCCGTGGTCGTGGGGAGGACCCTATACCCGTCGGACAAGTCGGCGGCGTACCAACCTAGTCCGGGGGTCGTGGGGACGACCCTATAGTCGTCGGACATGACGGTGGCGGGCCAGTCTAGTCCCGGGTCATGGGGACGACCCTATAGTCGTCGGACAAGTCGGCGGCTGGCCAACTTTGGCCCGTGGTCGTGGGGACGACCCTATAGTCGTCGGACATGTCGGCGGCTTGCCAACTTTGGCCCGTAGTCGTGGGGACGACCCTATAGTCGTCAGACATGACGGTGGCGAGCCAACCTAGTCCCGGGGTCGTGGGGACGACCCTATAGTCGTCGGACAAGTCGGCGGCGAGCCCACCTAGTCGGGGGGTCGTGGGGACGAGCCAATAGTCGTCGGATAAGTCGGCGGCCGGCCAACCTAGTCCGGGGGTCGTGGGGACGACCCTATAGTCGTCGGACATGACGGTGGCGGGCCAGTCTAGTCCCGGGTCGTGGGGACGACCCTATAGTCGTCGGAAATGTCGGTGGCTGTCCAACTTTGGCCCGGGGGTCGTGGGGACGACCCTATAGTCGTCGGACATGTCGGCGGCGAGCCAACATTGACCCGGGGTCGTGGGGACGACTTTATAGTCGTCGGACATGTCGGTGGCGGGCCAGTCTAGTCCCGGGTCGTGGGGACGACCCTATAGTCGTCGGACATGTCGGCGGCTGGCCAACTTTGGCCCGTGGTCGTGGGGAGGACCCTATACCCGTCGGACAAGTCGGCGGCGTACCAACCTAGTCCGGGGGTCGTGGGGACGACCGTATAGTCGTCGGACATGACGGTGGCGGGCCAGTCTAGTCCCGGGTCATGGGGACGACCCTATAGTCGTCGGACAAGTCGGCGGCTGGCCAACTTTGGCCCGTGGTCGTGGGGACGACCCTATAGTCGTCGGAAATGACGGTGGCGGGCCAATCTAGTCCCGTGGTCGTGGGGACGACCCTACAGTCGTCGGACAAGTCGGCGGCGAGCCCACCTAGTCCGGGGGTCGTGGGGACGACCCTATAGTCGTCGGACAAGTCGGCGGCCGGCCAACCTAGTCCGGGGGTCGTGGGGACGACCCTATAGTCGTCGGACATGACGGTGGCGGGCCAGTCTAGTCCCGGGTCGTGGGGACGACCCTATAGTCGTCGGACATGTCGGCGGCTGGCCAACTTTGGCCCGTGGTCGTGGGGTCGACCCTATAGTCGTCGGACATGTCGGCGGCTGGCCAACTTTGGCCCGTGGTCGTGGGGACGACCCTATAGTCGTCAGACATGACGGTGGCGAGCCAACCTAGTCCCGGGGTCGTGGGGACGACCCTATAGTCGTCGGACATGACGGTGGCGGACCAATCTAGTCCCGGGGTCGTGGGGACGACCGTATAGTCGTCGCACATGTCGGCGGCTGGCCAACTTTGGCCCGTGGTCGTGGGGACGACCCTATAGTCGTCGGACAAGTTAGCGGCTGGCCAACATTGGCCCGTGGTCGTGGGGACGACACTATAGTCGTCGGATATGTCGGCGGCTGGCCAACTTTGGCCCGTGGTCGTGAAGACGACCCTATAGTCGTCGGACAAGACGGTGGCGGGCTAATCTAGTCCCGGGGTCGTGGGGACGACCCTATAGTCGTCGGACATGTCGCCGGCTGGTCAACTTTGGCCCGTGGTCGTGGGGACGACCCTATAGTCGTCGGACAAGTCGGCGGCCGGCCAACCTAGTTCGGGGGTCGTGGGGACGACCCTATAGTCGTCGGACATGACGGTGGCGGGCCAGTCTAGTCCCGGGTCGTGGGGACGACCCTATAGTCGTCGGACATGTCGGCGGCTGGCCAACTTTGGCCCGTGGTCGTGGGGACGACCCTATAGTCGTCGGACAAGTCAGCGGCGAGCCCACCTAGTCCGGGGGTCGTGGGGACGACCCTATAGTCGTCGGACAAGTCGGCGGCCGGCCAACCTAGTCCGGGGGTCGTGGGGACGACCCTATAGTCGTCGGACATGACGGTGGCGGGCCAGTCTAGTCCCGGGTCGTGGGGACGACCCTATAGTCGTCGGACATGTCGGCGGCTGGCCAACTTTGGCCCGTGGTCGTGGGGACGACCCTATAGTCGTCGGACATGTCGGCGGCTGGGCAACTTTGGCCCGTGGTCGTGGGGACGACCCTATAGTCGTCAGACATGACGGTGGCGAGCCAACCTAGTCCCGGGGTCGTGGGGACGACCCTATAGTCGTCGGACATGTCGGCGGCTGGCCAACTTTGGCCCGTGGTCGTGGGGAGGACCCTATACCCGTCGGACAAGTCGGCGGCGTACCAACCTAGTCCGGGGGTCGTGGGGACGACCCTATAGTCGTCGGACATGACGGTGGCGGGCCAGTCTAGTCCCGGGTCATGGGGACGACCCTATAGTCGTCGGACAAGTCGGCGGCTGGCCAACTTTGGCCCGTGGTCGTGGGGACGACCCTATAGTCGTCGGACATGTCGGCGGCTTGCCAACTTTGGCCCGTAGTCGTGGGGACGACCCTATAGTCGTCAGACATGACGGTGGCGAGCCAACCTAGTCCCGGGGTCGTGGGGACGACCCTATAGTCGTCGGACAAGTCGGCGGCGAGCCCACCTAGTCGGGGGGTCGTGGGGACGAGCCTATAGTCGTCGGATAAGTCGGCGGCCGGCCAACCTAGTCCGGGGGTCGTGGGGACGACCCTATAGTCGTCGGACATGACGGTGGCGGGCCAGTCTAGTCCCGGGTCGTGGGGACGACCGTATAGTCGTCGGACATGACGGTGGCGGGCCAGTCTAGTCCCGGGTCATGGGGACGACCCTATAGTCGTCGGACAAGTCGGCGGCTGGCCAACTTTGGCCCGTGGTCGTGGGGACGACCCTATAGTCGTCGGAAATGACGGTGGCGGGCCAATCTAGTCCCGTGGTCGTGGGGACGACCCTACAGTCGTCGGACAAGTCGGCGGCGAGCCCACCTAGTCCGGGGGTCGTGGGGACGACCCTATAGTCGTCGGACAAGTCGGCGGCCGGCCAACCTAGTCCGGGGGTCGTGGGGACGACCCTATAGTCGTCGGACATGACGGTGGCGGGCCAGTCTAGTCCCGGGTCGTGGGGACGACCCTATAGTCGTCGGACATGTCGGCGGCTGGCCAACTTTGGCCCGTGGTCGTGGGGACGACCCTATAGTCGTCGGACATGTCGGCGGCTGGCCAACTTTGGCCCGTGGTCGTGGGGACGACCCTATAGTCGTCAGACATGACGGTGGCGAGCCAACCTAGTCCCGGGGTCGTGGGGACGACCCTATAGTCGTCGGACATGACGGTGGCGGACCAATCTAGTCCCGGGGTCGTGGGGACGACCGTATAGTCGTCGCACATGTCGGCGGCTGGCCAACTTTGGCCCGTGGTCGTGGGGACGATCCAATAATCGTCGGACATGTCGGCGGCTGGCCACCTTTGGCCCGTGGTTGTGGGGACGACCCTATAGTCGTTGGACATGACGGTGGCGGGCCAATCTAGTCCCGGGGTCGTGGGGACGACCCTATAGTCGTCGGACATTTCGGCGGCTGGCCAACTTTGGCCCGGGGTCGTGGGGACGACCCTATAGTCGTCGGACATGTTGGCGGCATGTCAGCCTAGTCCCGGGGTCGTGGGTACGACCCTACAGTCGTCGGACATTTCGGCGGCTGGCCAACTTTGGCCCGTGGTTGTGGGGACGACCCTATAGTCGTTGGACATGACGGTGGCGGGCCAATCTAGTCCCGGGTCGTGGGGACGACCCTATAGTCGTCGGACATGTCGGCGGCTGGCCAACATTGGCCCGGGGTCGTGGGGACGACCCTATAGTCGTCGGACATGTCGTCGATTGGCCATTATTGGCCCGGGGTCGTGGGGACGACCCTATAATCGTCGGACATGTCGGCGGCTGGCCAACATTGGCCCGTGGTCGTGGGGACGACCCAACAGTCGTCGGATATGTCGGCGGCAGGCCAACTTTGGCCCGTGGTCGTGGGGACGATCGGACGTGACGGTGGCTAGCCAATCTAGTCCCGGGATCGTGGGGACGACCCTATAGTCGTCGGAGATGTCGGCGGCTGTCCTACTTTGGCCCGGTGTCTTGGGGACGACTCTATAGTCGTCGGACATGTCGGCGGCTGGCCAACCTAGACCCGGGGTCGTGGGGACGACCCTATAGTCCTCGAACAAGTCGGCGGCTGGCCAACTTTGGCCCGTGGTCGTGGGAACGACCCTATAGTCGTCGGACAAGTCGGCGGCTGGCCAAATATGGCCCGTGGTCGTGGGGACGACCCTATAGCCGTCGGAAATGTCGGCGGCGAGCCAACCTAGTCCCGGCGTCGTGGGGACGACCCTATAATGTTCGGACAAGTCGGCAGCTGGCCAAATTTGGCCCGTGGTCGTGAGGACGACCCTATAGTCGTCGGAAATGTCGGCGGCTGGCCAACTTTGGCCCGTGGTTGTGAAGACGACCCTATAGTCGTCGGACAAGACGGTGGCGGGCCAATCTAGTCCCGGGGTCGTGGGGACGACCCTATAGTCGTCGGAAATGTCGGTGGCTGTCCAACTTTGGCCCGGGGGTCGTGGGGACGACCCTATAGTCGTCGGACATGTCGGCGGCGAGCCAACATTGACCCGGGGTCGTGGGGACGACTTTATAGTCGTCGGACATGTCGGTGGCGGGCCAGTCTAGTCCCGGGTCGTGGGGACGACCCTATAGTCGTCGGACATGTCGGCGGCTGGCCAACTTTGGCCCGTGGTCGTGGGGAGGACCCTATACCCGTCGGACAAGTCGGCGGCGTACCAACCTAGTCCGGGGGTCGTGGGGACGACCCTATAGTCGTCGGACATGACGGTGGCGGGCCAGTCTAGTCCCGGGTCATGGGGACGACCCTATAGTCGTCGGACAAGTCGGCGGCTGGCCAACTTTGGCCCGTGGTCGTGGGGACGACCCTATAGTCGTCGGAAATGACGGTGGCGGGCCAATCTAGTCCCGTGGTCGTGGGGACGACCCTACAGTCGTCGGACAAGTCGGCGGCGAGCCAATCTAGTCCCGGGGTCGTGGGGACGACCCTATAGTCGTCGGACATGTCGGCGGCCGGCCAACCTAGTCCGGGGGTCGTGGGGACGACCCTATAGTCGTCGGACATGACGGTGGCGGGCCAGTCTAGTCCCGGGTCGTGGGGACGACCCTATAGTCGTCGGACATGTCGGCGGCTGGCCAACTTTGGCCCGTGGTCGTGGGGACGACCCTATAGTCGTCGGACATGTCGGCGGCTGGCCAACTTTGGCCCGTGGTCGTGGGGACGACCCTATAGTCGTCAGACATGACGGTGGCGAGCCAACCTAGTCCCGGGGTCGTGGGGACGACCCTATAGTCGTCGGACATGTCGGCGGCTGGCCAACTTTGGCCCGTGGTCGTGGGGAGGACCCTATACCCGTCGGACAAGTCGGCGGCGTACCAACCTAGTCCGGGGGTCGTGGGGACGACCCTATAGTCGTCGGACATGACGGTGGCGGGCCAGTCTAGTCCCGGGTCATGGGGACGACCCTATAGTCGTCGGACAAGTCGGCGGCTGGCCAACTTTGGCCCGTGGTCGTGGGGACGACCCTATAGTCGTCGGACATGTCGGCGGCTTGCCAACTTTGGCCCGTAGTCGTGGGGACGACCCTATAGTCGTCAGACATGACGGTGGCGAGCCAACCTAGTCCCGGGGTCGTGGGGACGACCCTATAGTCGTCGGACAAGTCGGCGGCGAGCCCACCTAGTCGGGGGGTCGTGGGGACGAGCCTATAGTCGTCGGATAAGTCGGCGGCCGGCCAACCTAGTCCGGGGGTCGTGGGGACGACCCTATAGTCGTCGGACATGACGGTGGCGGGCCAGTCTAGTCCCGGGTCGTGGGGACGACCCTATAGTCGTCGGAAATGTCGGTGGCTGTCCAACTTTGGCCCGGGGGTCGTGGGGACGACCCTATAGTCGTCGGACATGTCGGCGGCGAGCCAACATTGACCCGGGGTCGTGGGGACGACTTTATAGTCGTCGGACATGTCGGTGGCGGGCCAGTCTAGTCCCGGGTCGTGGGGACGACCCTATAGTCGTCGGACATGTCGGCGGCTGGCCAACTTTGGCCCGTGGTCGTGGGGAGGACCCTATACCCGTCGGACAAGTCGGCGGCGTACCAACCTAGTCCGGGGGTCGTGGGGACGACCGTATAGTCGTCGGACATGACGGTGGCGGGCCAGTCTAGTCCCGGGTCATGGGGACGACCCTATAGTCGTCGGACAAGTCGGCGGCTGGCCAACTTTGGCCCGTGGTCGTGGGGACGACCCTATAGTCGTCGGAAATGACGGTGGCGGGCCAATCTAGTCCCGTGGTCGTGGGGACGACCCTACAGTCGTCGGACAAGTCGGCGGCGAGCCCACCTAGTCCGGGGGTCGTGGGGACGACCCTATAGTCGTCGGACAAGTCGGCGGCCGGCCAACCTAGTCCGGGGGTCGTGGGGACGACCCTATAGTCGTCGGACATGACGGTGGCGGGCCAGTCTAGTCCCGGGTCGTGGGGACGACCCTATAGTCGTCGGACATGTCGGCGGCTGGCCAACTTTGGCCCGTGGTCGTGGGGACGACCCTATAGTCGTCGGACATGTCGGCGGCTGGCCAACTTTGGCCCGTGGTCGTGGGGACGACCCTATAGTCGTCAGACATGACGGTGGCGAGCCAACCTAGTCCCGGGGTCGTGGGGACGACCCTATAGTCGTCGGACATGACGGTGGCGGACCAATCTAGTCCCGGGGTCGTGGGGACGACCGTATAGTCGTCGCACATGTCGGCGGCTGGCCAACTTTGGCCCGTGGTCGTGGGGACGATCCAATAATCGTCGGACATGTCGGCGGCTGGCCACCTTTGGCCCGTGGTTGTGGGGACGACCCTATAGTCGTTGGACATGACGGTGGCGGGCCAATCTAGTCCCGGGGTCGTGGGGACGACCCTATAGTCGTCGGACATTTCGGCGGCTGGCCAACTTTGGCCCGGGGTCGTGGGGACGACCCTATAGTCGTCGGACATGTTGGCGGCTTGTCAGCCTAGTCCCGGGGTCGTGGGTACGACCCTACAGTCGTCGGACATGACGGTGGCGGGCCAGTCTAGTCCCGGGTCGTGGGGACGACCGTATAGTCGTCGGACATGACGGTGGCGGGCCAGTCTAGTCCCGGGTCATGGGGACGACCCTATAGTCGTCGGACAAGTCGGCGGCTGGCCAACTTTGGCCCGTGGTCGTGGGGACGACCCTATAGTCGTCGGAAATGACGGTGGCGGGCCAATCTAGTCCCGTGGTCGTGGGGACGACCCTACAGTCGTCGGACAAGTCGGCGGCGAGCCCACCTAGTCCGGGGGTCGTGGGGACGACCCTATAGTCGTCGGACATGACGGTGGCGGGCCAGTCTAGTCCCGGGTCGTGGGGACGACCCTATAGTCGTCGGACATGTCGGCGGCTGGCCAACTTTGGCCCGTGGTCGTGGGGACGACCCTATAGTCGTCGGACATGTCGGCGGCTGGCCAACTTTGGCCCGTGGTCGTGGGGACGACCCTATAGTCGTCAGACATGACGGTGGCGAGCCAACCTAGTCCCGGGGTCGTGGGGACGACCCTATAGTCGTCGGACATGTCGGCGGCTGGCCAACTTTGGCCCGTGGTCGTGGGGAGGACCCTATACCCGTCGGACAAGTCGGCGGCGTACCAACCTAGTCCGGGGGTCGTGGGGACGACCCTATAGTCGTCGGACATGACGGTGGCGGGCCAGTCTAGTCCCGGGTCATGGGGACGACCCTATAGTCGTCGGACAAGTCGGCGGCTGGCCAACTTTGGCCCGTGGTCGTGGGGACGACCCTATAGTCGTCGGACATGTCGGCGGCTTGCCAACTTTGGCCCGTAGTCGTGGGGACGACCCTATAGTCGTCAGACATGACGGTGGCGAGCCAACCTAGTCCCGGGGTCGTGGGGACGACCCTATAGTCGTCGGACAAGTCGGCGGCGAGCCCACCTAGTCGGGGGGTCGTGGGGACGAGCCTATAGTCGTCGGATAAGTCGGCGGCCGGCCAACCTAGTCCGGGGGTCGTGGGGACGACCCTATAGTCGTCGGACATGACGGTGGCGGGCCAGTCTAGTCCCGGGTCGTGGGGACGACCCTATAGTCGTCGGAAATGTCGGTGGCTGTCCAACTTTGGCCCGGGGGTCGTGGGGACGACCCTATAGTCGTCGGACATGTCGGCGGCGAGCCAACATTGACCCGGGGTCGTGGGGACGACTTTATAGTCGTCGGACATGTCGGTGGCGGGCCAGTCTAGTCCCGGGTCGTGGGGACGACCCTATAGTCGTCGGACATGTCGGCGGCTGGCCAACTTTGGCCCGTGGTCGTGGGGAGGACCCTATACCCGTCGGACAAGTCGGCGGCGTACCAACCTAGTCCGGGGGTCGTGGGGACGACCGTATAGTCGTCGGACATGACGGTGGCGGGCCAGTCTAGTCCCGGGTCATGGGGACGACCCTATAGTCGTCGGACAAGTCGGCGGCTGGCCAACTTTGGCCCGTGGTCGTGGGGACGACCCTATAGTCGTCGGAAATGACGGTGGCGGGCCAATCTAGTCCCGTGGTCGTGGGGACGACCCTACAGTCGTCGGACAAGTCGGCGGCGAGCCCACCTAGTCCGGGGGTCGTGGGGACGACCCTATAGTCGTCGGACAAGTCGGCGGCCGGCCAACCTAGTCCGGGGGTCGTGGGGACGACCCTATAGTCGTCGGACATGACGGTGGCGGGCCAGTCTAGTCCCGGGTCGTGGGGACGACCCTATAGTCGTCGGACATGTCGGCGGCTGGCCAACTTTGGCCCGTGGTCGTGGGGACGACCCTATAGTCGTCGGACATGTCGGCGGCTGGCCAACTTTGGCCCGTGGTCGTGGGGACGACCCTATAGTCGTCAGACATGACGGTGGCGAGCCAACCTAGTCCCGGGGTCGTGGGGACGACCCTATAGTCGTCGGACATGACGGTGGCGGACCAATCTAGTCCCGGGGTCGTGGGGACGACCGTATAGTCGTCGCACATGTCGGCGGCTGGCCAACTTTGGCCCGTGGTCGTGGGGACGATCCAATAATCGTCGGACATGTCGGCGGCTGGCCACCTTTGGCCCGTGGTTGTGGGGACGACCCTATAGTCGTTGGACATGACGGTGGCGGGCCAATCTAGTCCCGGGGTCGTGGGGACGACCCTATAGTCGTCGGACATTTCGGCGGCTGGCCAACTTTGGCCCGGGGTCGTGGGGACGACCCTATAGTCGTCGGACATGTTGGCGGCTTGTCAGCCTAGTCCCGGGGTCGTGGGTACGACCCTACAGTCGTCGGACATGACGGTGGCGGGCCAGTCTAGTCCCGGGTCGTGGGGACGACCGTATAGTCGTCGGACATGACGGTGGCGGGCCAGTCTAGTCCCGGGTCATGGGGACGACCCTATAGTCGTCGGACAAGTCGGCGGCTGGCCAACTTTGGCCCGTGGTCGTGGGGACGACCCTATAGTCGTCGGAAATGACGGTGGCGGGCCAATCTAGTCCCGTGGTCGTGGGGACGACCCTACAGTCGTCGGACAAGTCGGCGGCGAGCCCACCTAGTCCGGGGGTCGTGGGGACGACCCTATAGTCGTCGGACATGACGGTGGCGGGCCAGTCTAGTCCCGGGTCGTGGGGACGACCCTATAGTCGTCGGACATGTCGGCGGCTGGCCAACTTTGGCCCGTGGTCGTGGGGACGACCCTATAGTCGTCGGACATGTCGGCGGCTGGCCAACTTTGGCCCGTGGTCGTGGGGACGACCCTATAGTCGTCAGACATGACGGTGGCGAGCCAACCTAGTCCCGGGGTCGTGGGGACGACCCTATAGTCGTCGGACATGTCGGCGGCTGGCCAACTTTGGCCCGTGGTCGTGGGGAGGACCCTATACCCGTCGGACAAGTCGGCGGCGTACCAACCTAGTCCGGGGGTCGTGGGGACGACCCTATAGTCGTCGGACATGACGGTGGCGGGCCAGTCTAGTCCCGGGTCATGGGGACGACCCTATAGTCGTCGGACAAGTCGGCGGCTGGCCAACTTTGGCCCGTGGTCGTGGGGACGACCCTATAGTCGTCGGACATGTCGGCGGCTTGCCAACTTTGGCCCGTAGTCGTGGGGACGACCCTATAGTCGTCAGACATGACGGTGGCGAGCCAACCTAGTCCCGGGGTCGTGGGGACGACCCTATAGTCGTCGGACAAGTCGGCGGCGAGCCCACCTAGTCGGGGGGTCGTGGGGACGAGCCTATAGTCGTCGGATAAGTCGGCGGCCGGCCAACCTAGTCCGGGGGTCGTGGGGACGACTCTATAGTCGTCGGACATGACGGTGGCGGGCCAGTCTAGTCCCGGGTCGTGGGGACGACCGTATAGTCGTCGGACATGACGGTGGCGGGCCAGTCTAGTCCCGGGTCATGGGGACGACCCTATAGTCGTCGGACAAGTCGGCGGCTGGCCAACTTTGGCCCGTGGTCGTGGGGACGACCCTATAGTCGTCGGAAATGACGGTGGCGGGCCAATCTAGTCCCGTGGTCGTGGGGACGACCCTACAGTCGTCGGACAAGTCGGCGGCGAGCCCACCTAGTCCGGGGGTCGTGGGGACGACCCTATAGTCGTCGGACAAGTCGGCGGCCGGCCAACCTAGTCCGGGGGTCGTGGGGACGACCCTATAGTCGTCGGACATGACGGTGGCGGGCCAGTCTAGTCCCGGGTCGTGGGGACGACCCTATAGTCGTCGGACATGTCGGCGGCTGGCCAACTTTGGCCCGTGGTCGTGGGGACGACCCTATAGTCGTCGGACATGTCGGCGGCTGGCCAACTTTGGCCCGTGGTCGTGGGGACGACCCTATAGTCGTCAGACATGACGGTGGCGAGCCAACCTAGTCCCGGGGTCGTGGGGACGACCCTATAGTCGTCGGACATGACGGTGGCGGACCAATCTAGTCCCGGGGTCGTGGGGACGACCGTATAGTCGTCGCACATGTCGGCGGCTGGCCAACTTTGGCCCGTGGTCGTGGGGACGATCCAATAATCGTCGGACATGTCGGCGGCTGGCCACCTTTGGCCCGTGGTTGTGGGGACGACCCTATAGTCGTTGGACATGACGGTGGCGGGCCAATCTAGTCCCGGGGTCGTGGGGACGACCCTATAGTCGTCGGACATTTCGGCGGCTGGCCAACTTTGGCCCGGGGTCGTGGGGACGACCCTATAGTCGTCGGACATGTTGGCGGCTTGTCAGCCTAGTCCCGGGGTCGTGGGTACGACCCTACAGTCGTCGGACATTTCGGCGGCTGGCCAACTTTGGCCCGTGGTTGTGGGGACGACCCTATAGTCGTTGGACATGACGGTGGCGGGCCAATCTAGTCCCGGGTCGTGGGGACGACCCTATAGTCGTCGGACATGTCGGCGGCTGGCCAACATTGGCCCGGGGTCGTGGGGACGACCCTATAGTCGTCGGACATGTCGTCGATTGGCCATTATTGGCCCGGGGTCGTGGGGACGACCCTATAATCGTCGGACATGTCGGCGGCTGGCCAACATTGGCCCGTGGTCGTGGGGACGACCCAACAGTCGTCGGATATGTCGGCGGCAGGCCAACTTTGGCCCGTGGTCGTGGGGACGATCGGACGTGACGGTGGCTAGCCAATCTAGTCCCGGGATCGTGGGGACGACCCTATAGTCGTCGGAGATGTCGGCGGCTGTCCTACTTTGGCCCGGTGTCTTGGGGACGACTCTATAGTCGTCGGACATGTCGGCGGCTGGCCAACCTAGACCCGGGGTCGTGGGGACGACCCTATAGTCCTCGAACAAGTCGGCGGCTGGCCAACTTTGGCCCGTGGTCGTGGGAACGACCCTATAGTCGTCGGACAAGTCGGCGGCTGGCCAAATATGGCCCGTGGTCGTGGGGACGACCCTATAGCCGTCGGAAATGTCGGCGGCGAGCCAACCTAGTCCCGGCGTCGTGGGGACGACCCTATAATGTTCGGACAAGTCGGCAGCTGGCCAAATTTGGCCCGTGGTCGTGAGGACGACCCTATAGTCGTCGGAAATGTCGGCGGCTGGCCAACTTTGGCCCGTGGTTGTGAAGACGACCCTATAGTCGTCGGACAAGACGGTGGCGGGCCAATCTAGTCCCGGGGTCGTGGGGACGACCCTATAGTCGTCGGAAATGTCGGTGGCTGTCCAACTTTGGCCCGGGGGTCGTGGGGACGACCCTATAGTCGTCGGACATGTCGGCGGCGAGCCAACATTGACCCGGGGTCGTGGGGACGACTTTATAGTCGTCGGACATGTCGGTGGCGGGCCAGTCTAGTCCCGGGTCGTGGGGACGACCCTATAGTCGTCGGACATGTCGGCGGCTGGCCAACTTTGGCCCGTGGTCGTGGGGAGGACCCTATACCCGTCGGACAAGTCGGCGGCGTACCAACCTAGTCCGGGGGTCGTGGGGACGACCCTATAGTCGTCGGACATGACGGTGGCGGGCCAGTCTAGTCCCGGGTCATGGGGACGACCCTATAGTCGTCGGACAAGTCGGCGGCTGGCCAACTTTGGCCCGTGGTCGTGGGGACGACCCTATAGTCGTCGGAAATGACGGTGGCGGGCCAATCTAGTCCCGGGGTCGTCCCCACGACCCTATAGTCGTCAGACATGTCGGTGGCGAGCCAACCTAGTCCCGGGGTCGTAGGGACGACCCTATAGTCGTCGGACATGTCGGCGGCTGGCCAACATTGGCCCGGGGTCGTGGGGACGACCCTATAGTCGTCGGATATGTCGGCGGCTGGCCAACTTTGGCCCGTGGTCGTGGGGACGACCCTATAGTCGTCGGACATGTCGTCGATTGGCCATTATTGGCCCGGGGTCGTAGGGACGACCCTATAATCGTCGGACATGTCGGCGGCTGGCCAACATTGGCCCGTGGTCGTGGGGACGACCCAACAGTCGTCGGACATGTCGGCGGCAGGCCAACTTTGGCCCGGGGTCGTGGGGACGACCCTATAGTCGTCGGACTTGACGGTGGCGGGCCAATCTAGTCCCGGGGTCGTCCCCACGACCCTATAGTCGTCAGACATGTCGGTGGCGAGCCAACCTAGTCCCGGGGTCGTAGGGACGACCCTATAGTCGTCGGACATGTCGCCGGCTGGCCAACTTTGGCCCGTGGTCGTGGGGACGACCCTATAGTCGTCGGACATAACGGTGGCAGGCCAATCTAGTCCCGGGGTCGTGGTGACGACCCTATAGTCGTCGGACAAGTCGGCGGCGGGCCAACCTAGACCCGGGGTCGTGGGGATGACCCTATAGTCGTCGGACATGACGGTGGCGGGCCAGTCTAGTCCCGGGTCGTGGGGACGACGCTATAGTCGTCGGACATGTCGGCGGCTGGCCAACTTTGGCCCGTGGTCGTGGGGACGACCCTATAGTCGTCAGACATGACGGTGGCGAGCCAACCTAGTCCCGGGGTCGTGGGGACGACCCTATAGTCGTCGGACAAGTCGGCAGCGAGCCCACCTAGTCGGGGGGTCGTGGGGACGACCCTATAGTCGTCGGACAAGTCGGCGGCCGGCCAACCTAGTCCGGGGGTCGTGGGGACGACCCTATAGTCGTCGGACATGACGGTGGCGGGCCACTCTAGTCCCGGGGTCGTGGGGACGACCCTATAGTCGCCGGACATGTCGGCGGCTGGCCAGTCTAGTCCCGGGTCATGGGGACGACCCTATAGTCGTCGGACAAGTCGGCGGCCGGCCAACCTAGTCCGGGGGTCGTGGGGACGACCCTATAGTCGTCGGACATGACGGTGGCGGGCCACTCTAGTCCCGGGGTCGTGGGGACGACCCTATAGTCGCCGGACATGTCGGCGGCTGGCCAGTCTAGTCCCGGGTCATGGGGACGACCCTATAGTCGTCGGACAAGTCGGCGGCTGGCCAACTTTGGCCCGTGGTCGTGGGGACGACCCTATAGTCGTCGGAAATGACGGTGGCGGGCCAATCTAGTCCCGTGGTCGTGGGGACGACCCTACAGTCGTCGGACAAGTCGGCGGCGAGCCAATCTAGTCCCGCGGTCGTGGGGACGACCCTATAGTCGTCGGACAAGTCAGCGGCTGGCCAACTTTGGCCCGTGGTCGTGGGGACGACTCTATAGTCGTCGGACATGTCGGCGGCTGGCCAACCTAGACCCGGGGTCGTGGGGACGACCCTATAGTCCTCGAACAAGTCGGCGGCTGGCCAACTTTGGCCCGTGGTCGTGGGAACGACCCTATAGTCGTCGGACAAGTCGGCGGCTGGCCAAATATGGCCCGTGGTCGTGGGGACGACCCTATAGTCGTCGGACAAGACGGTGGCGGGCCAATCTAGTCCCGGGGTCGTGGGGACGACCCTATAGTCGTCGGAAATGTCGGTGGCTGTCCAACTTTGGCCCGGGGGTCGTGGGGACGACCCTATAGTCGTCGGACATGTCGGCGGCGAGCCAACATTGACCCGGGGTCGTGGGGACGACTTTATAGTCGTCGGACATGTCGGTGGCGGGCCAGTCTAGTCCCGGGTCGTGGGGACGACCCTATAGTCGTCGGACATGTCGGCGGCTGGCCAACTTTGGCCCGTGGTCGTGGGGAGGACCCTATACCCGTCGGACAAGTCGGCGGCGTACCAACCTAGTCCGGGGGTCGTGGGGACGACCCTATAGTCGTCGGAAATGACGGTGGCGGGCCAGTCTAGTCCCGGGTCATGGGGACGACCCTATAGTCGTCGGACAAGTCGGCGGCTGGCCAACTTTGGCCCGTGGTCGTGGGGACGACCCTATAGTCGTCGGAAATGACGGTGGCGGGCCAATCTAGTCCCGTGGTCGTGGGGACGACCCTACAGTCGTCGGACAAGTCGGCGGCGAGCCAATCTAGTCCCGCGGTCGTGGGGACGACCCTATAGTCGTCGGACAAGTCAGCGGCTGGCCAACATTGGCCAGTGGTCGTGGGGACGACCATATAGTCGTCGGACATGACGGTGGCGGGCCACTCTAGTCCCGGGTCGTGGGGACGACCCTATAGTCGTCGGACATGTCGGCGGCTGGCCAACATTGGCCCGGGGTCGTGGGGACGACCCTATAGTCGTCGGATATGTCGGCGGCTGGCCAACTTTGGCCCGTGGTCGTGGGGACGACCCTATAGTCGTCGGACAAGTCGGCGGCGGGCCAACCTAGTCCCGGGGTCGTGGGGACGACCCTATAATCGTCGGACAAGCCGGCGGCTGGCCAACATTGGCCCGTGGTAGTGGGGACGACCCTATAGTCGTCGGACAAGTCGGCGGCTGTCCAACTTTGGCCCGGGGTCGTGGGGACGACCCTATAGTCGTCGGACTTGACGGTGGCGGGCCAATCTAGTCCCGGGGTCGTGGGGACGACCCTATAGTCGTCAGACATGTCGGTGGCGAGCCAACCTAGTCCCGGGGTCGTAGGGACGACCCTATAGTCGTCGGACATGTCGCCGGCTGGCCAACTTTGGCCCGTGGTCGTGGGGACGACCCTATAGTCGTCGGACATAACGGTGGCGGGCCAATCTAGTCCCGGGGTCGTGGGGACGACCCTATAGTCGTCGGACAAGTCGGCGGCGGGCCAACCTAGACCCGGGGTCGTGGGGATGACCCTATACTCGTCGGACATGACGGTGGCGGGCCAGTCCAGTCCCGGGTCGTGGGGACGACCCTATAGTCGTCGGACATGTCGGCGGCTGGCCAACTTTGGCCCGTGGTCGTGGGGACGACCCTATAGTCGTCAGACATGACGGTGGCGAGCCAACCTAGTCCCGGGGTCGTGGGGACGACCCTATAGTCGTCGGACAAGTCGGCAGCGAGCCCACCTATTCGGGGGGTCGTGGGGACGACCCTATAGTCGTCGGACAAGTCGGCGGCCGGCCAACCTAGTCCGGGGGTCGTGGGGACGACCCTATAGTCGTCGGACAAGTCGGCGGCTGGCCAACTTTGGCCCGTGGTCGTGGGGACGATCCGATAGTCGTCGGGCATGACGGTGGCGGGTCAATCTAGTCCCGGGGTCATAGGGACGACCCTATAGTCATCGGACATGTCGGCGGCTGGTCAACTTAGGCCCGTGGTCGTAGGGACGATCCGATAGTCGTTGGACATGACGGTGCCGGGCCAATCAAGTCCCGGGGTCGTGGGGACGACCCTATAGTCGTCGGACAAGTCAGCGGCTGGCCAACATTGGCCAGTGGTCGTGGGGACGACCATATAGTCGTCGGACATGACGGTGGCGGGCCACTCTAGTCCCGGGTCGTGGGGACGACCCTATAGTCGTCGGAAATGTCGGTGGCTGTCCAACTTTGGCCCGGGGGTCGTGGGGACGACCCTATAGTCGTCGGACATGTCGGCGGCGAGCCAACATTGACCCGGGGTCGTGGGGACGACTTTATAGTCGTCGGACATGTCGGTGGCGGGCCAGTCTAGTCCCGGGTCGTGGGGACGACCCTATAGTCGTCGGACATGACGGTGGCGGGCCAGTCTAGTCCCGGGTCATGGGGACGACCCTATAGTCGTCGGACAAGTCGGCGGCTGGCCAACTTTGGCCCGTGGTCGTGGGGACGACCCTATAGTCGTCGGAAATGACGGTGGCGGGCCAATCTAGTCCCGTGGTCGTGGGGACGACCCTATAATCGTCGGACAAGCCGGCGGCTGGCCAACATTGGCCCGTGGTCGTGGGGACGACCCTATAGTCGTCGGACAAGTCGGCGGCTGTCCAACTTTGGCCCGGGGTCGTGGGGACGACCCTATAGTCGTCGGACTTGACGGTGGCGGGCCAATCTAGTCCCGGGGTCGTGGGGACGACCCTATAGTCGTCAGACATGTCGGTGGCGAGCCAACCTAGTCCCGGGGTCGTAGGGACGACCCTATAGTCGTCGGACATGTCGCCGGCTGGCCAACTTTGGCCCGTGGTCGTGGGGACGACCCTATAGTCGTCGGACTTGACGGTGGCGGGCCAATCTAGTCCCGGTGTCGTGGGGGCGACCCTACAGTCGTCGGACATTTCGGCGGCTTGCCAACTTTGGCCCGGGGTCGTGGGGACGACTCTATAGTCGTCGGAAATGTCGGCGGCTGGCCAACCTGGACCCGGTGTCGTGGGGACGACCCTATAGTCGTCGGACATGTCGGCGGCTGGCCAACCTAGTCCCGAGGTCGTCGGACTTGACGGTGGCGGGCCAATCTAGTCCCGGGGTCGTGGGGACGACCCTATAGTCGTCGGACAAGACGGCGGCTGGACATCTTTGGCCCGGGGTCGTGGGGACGTCCCTATAGTCGTCGGACATGTCGGCGGCTGGCCAACCTAGTCCCGAGGTCGTCGGACTTGACGGTGGCGGGCCAATCTAGTCTCGGGGTCGTGGGGACGACCCTATAGTCGTCGGACATGTCGGCGGCTGGCCAACTTTGGCCCGGGGTCGTGGGGACGACCCAATAGTCGTCGGACATGTTGGTGGCTTGTCAGCCTAGTCCCGGGGTCGTGGGTACGACCCTATAGTCGTCGGACAAGTCGGCGGCGGGCCAACCTTGTCCCGGGGTAGTGGGGACGACCCTATAGTCGTCGGACATGTCGGCGGCTGGCCAACTTTGGCCCGGTGTCGTGGGGACGACTCTATAGTCGTCGGAAATGTCGGCGGCTGGCCAACCTGGACCCGGTGTCGTGGGGACGACCCTATAGTCGTCGGACATGTCGGCGGCTGGCCAACTTTGGCCCGGTGTCGTGGGGACGACCCTATAGTCGTCGGACATGTCGGCGGCTGGCCAACTTTGGCCCGGGGTCGTGGGGACGACCCTATAGTCGTCGGACATGTTGGCGGCTTGTCAGCCTAGTCCCGCGGTCGTGGGGACGACCCTATAGTCGTTGGACATGACGGTGGCGGGCCAATTTAGTCCCGGGGTCGTATGGACGACCCCATAGTCGTCGGACAAGTCGGCGGCTGGCCAACTTTGGCCCGGGGTCGTGGGGACGACCCAATAGTCGTCGGACATGTCGGCGGCTGGCCAACTTTGGCCCGTGGTCGTGGGGACGATCCGATTGTCGTCGGACATTTCGGCGGCATGCCATCTTTAACCCGGGGTCGTGGGGACGACCCTATATTCGTCGAACATTTTGGCGTCTTGTCAACCTAGACCCTATAGTCGTTGGACATGACGGTGGCGGGCCAATTTAGTCCCGGGGTCGTATGGACGACCCTATAGTCGTCGGACATGTCGGCGGCTGGCCAACATTGGCCCGGGGTCGTGGGGACGGCCCTAAGGTCGTCGGACATGTTGGCGGCTTGTCAACCTAGTCCCGGGGTCGTGGGGACGACCCTATAGTCGTTGGACATGACGGTGGCGGGCCAATCTAGTCCCGGGGTCGTAGGGACGACCCTATAGTCGTCGGACATGTCGGCGATTGGCCAACTTTGGCCCGGGGTCGTGGGGACGACCCTATAGTCGTCGGACATGACGGTGGCGGACCAATCTAGTCCCGGGGTCGTGGGGACGACCCTACAGTCGTCGGACATTTCGGCGGCTTGCAAACTTTGGCCCGGGGTCGTGGGGACGACCCCATAGTCGTCGGACATGACATTGGCGGACCAATCTAGTCCCGGGGTCGTGGGGAAGACCCTATACTCGTCGGACATGTCGGCGGCTGGCCAACTTTGGCCCGTGGTCGTGGGGACGATCCAATAGTCGTCGGACATGTCGGCGGCTGGCCAACTTTGGCCCGTGGTTGTGGGGACGACCCTATAGTCGTTGGACATGACGGTGGCGGGCCAATGTAGTCCCGGGGTCGTGGGGACGACCCTATAGTCGTCGGACAAGACGGCGGCTGGACATCTTTGGCCCGGGGTCGTGGGGACGACCCTATAGTCGTCGGACATGTCGGCGGCTGGCCAACCTAGTCCCGAGGTCGTTGGGACGACCTTATAGTCGTCGGACTTGACGGTGGCGGGCCAATCTAGTCCCGGTGTCGTGGGGGCGACCCTACAGTCGTCGGACATTTCGGCGGCTTGCCAACTTTGGCCCGGGGTCGTGGGGACGACTCTATAGTCGTCGGAAATGTCGGCGGCTGGCCAACCTGGACCCGGTGTCGTGGGGACGACCCTATAGTCGTCGGACATGTCGGCGGCTGGCCAACCTAGTCCCGAGGTCGTCGGACTTGACGGTGGCGGGCCAATCTAGTCCCGGGGTCGTGGGGACGACCCTATAGTCGTCGGACAAGACGGCGGCTGGACATCTTTGGCCCGGGGTCGTGGGGACGACCCTACAGTCGTCGGACAAGTCGGCGGCGAGCCAATCTAGTCCCGCGGTCGTGGGGACGACCCTATAGTCGTCGGACAAGTCAGCGGCTGGCCAACATTGGCCAGTGGTCGTGGGGACGACCATATAGTCGTCGGACATGACGGTGGCGGGCCACTCTAGTCCCGGGTCGTGGGGACGACCCTATAGTCGTCGGACATGTCGGCGGCTGGCCAACATTGGCCCGGGGTCGTGGGGACGACCCTATAGTCGTCGGATATGTCGGCGGCTGGCCAACATTGGCCCGTGGTCGTGGGGACGACCCTATAGTCGTCGGACAAGTCGGCGGCGGGCCAACCTAGTCCCGGGGTCGTGGGGACGACCCTATAATCGTCGGACAAGCCGGCGGCTGGCCAACATTGGCCCGTGGTCGTGGGGACGACCCTATAGTCGTCGGACAAGTCGGCGGCTGTCCAACTTTGGCCCGGGGTCGTGGGGACGACCCTATAGTCGTCGGACTTGACGGTGGCGGGCCAATCTAGTCCCGGGGTCGTGGGGACGACCCTATAGTCGTCAGACATGTCGGTGGCGAGCCAACCTAGTCCCGGGGTCGTAGGGACGACCCTATAGTCGTCGGACATGTCGGCGATTGGCCAACTTTGGCCCGGGGTCGTGGGGACGATCCGATTGTCGTCGGACATTTCGGCGGCATGCCATCTTTAACCCGGGGTCGTGGGGACGACCCTATATTCGTCGAACATTTTGGCGTCTTGTCAACCTAGACCCTATAGTCGTTGGACATGACGGTGGCGGGCCAATTTAGTCCCGGGGTCGTATGGACGACCCTATAGTCGTCGGACATGTCGGCGGCTGGCCATCATTGGCCCGGGGTCGTGGGGACGGCCCTATAGTCGTCGGACAAGTCGGCGGCGTACCAACCTAGTCCGGGGGTCGTGGGGACGACCCTACAGTCGTCGGACAAGTCGGCGGCGAGCCAATCTAGTCCCGCGGTCGTGGGGACGACCCTATAGTCGTCGGACAAGTCAGCGGCTGGCCAACATTGGCCAGTGGTCGTGGGGACGACCATATAGTCGTCGGACATGTTGGCGGCTTGTCAACCTAGTCCCGGGGTCGTGGGGACGACCCTATAGTCGTTGGACATGACGGTGGCGGGCCAATCTAGTCCCGGGGTCGTATGGACGACCCTATAGTCGTCGGACATGTCGGCGGCTGGCCAACATTGGCCCGGGGTCGTGGGGACGGCCCTATAGTCGTCGGACAAGTCGGCGGCGTACCAACCTAGTCCGGGGGTCGTGGGGACGACCCTATAGTCGTCGGACATGACGGTGGCGGGCCAGTCTAGTCCCGGGTCATGGGGACGACCCTATAGTCGTCGGACAAGTCGGCGGCTGGCCAACTTTGGCCCGTGGTCGTGGGGACGACCCTATAGTCGTCGGAAATGACGGTGGCGGGCCAATCTAGTCCCGTGGTCGTGGGGACGACCCTACAGTCGTCGGACAAGTCGGCGGCGAGCCAATCTAGTCCCGCGGTCGTGGGGACGACCCTATAGTCGTCGGACAAGTCAGCGGCTGGCCAACATTGGCCAGTGGTCGTGGGGACGACCATATAGTCGTCGGACATGACGGTGGCGGGCCACTCTAGTCCCGGGTCGTGGGGACGACCCTATAGTCGTCGGAAATGTCGGTGGCTGTCCAACTTTGGCCCGGGGGTCGTGGGGACGACCCTATAGTCGTCGGACATGTCGGCGGCGAGCCAACATTGACCCGGGGTCGTGGGGACGACTTTATAGTCGTCGGACATGTCGGTGGCGGGCCAGTCTAGTCCCGGGTCGTGGGGACGACCCTATAGTCGTCGGACATGACGGTGGCGGGCCAGTCTAGTCCCGGGTCATGGGGACGACCCTATAGTCGTCGGACAAGTCGGCGGCTGGCCAACTTTGGCCCGTGGTCGTGGGGACGACCCTATAGTCGTCGGAAATGACGGTGGCGGGCCAATCTAGTCCCGTGGTCGTGGGGACGACCCTATAATCGTCGGACAAGCCGGCGGCTGGCCAACATTGGCCCGTGGTCGTGGGGACGACCCTATAGTCGTCGGACAAGTCGGCGGCTGTCCAACTTTGGCCCGGGGTCGTGGGGACGACCCTATAGTCGTCGGACTTGACGGTGGCGGGCCAATCTAGTCCCGGGGTCGTGGGGACGACCCTATAGTCGTCAGACATGTCGGTGGCGAGCCAACCTAGTCCCGGGGTCGTAGGGACGACCCTATAGTCGTCGGACATGTCGCCGGCTGGCCAACTTTGGCCCGTGGTCGTGGGGACGACCCTATAGTCGTCGGACTTGACGGTGGCGGGCCAATCTAGTCCCGGTGTCGTGGGGGCGACCCTACAGTCGTCGGACATTTCGGCGGCTGGCCAACCTGGACCCGGTGTCGTGGGGACGACCCTATAGTCGTCGGACATGTCGGCGGCTGGCCAACCTAGTCCCGAGGTCGTCGGACTTGACGGTGGCGGGCCAATCTAGTCCCGGGGTTGTGGGGACGACCTTATAGTCGTCGGACAAGACGGCGGCTGGACATCTTTGGCCCGGGGTCGTGGGGACGACCCTATAGTCGTCGGACATGTCGGAGGCTGGCCAACCTAGTCCCGAGGTCGTCGGACTTGACGGTGGCGGGCCAATCTAGTCTCGGGGTCGTGGGGACGACCCTATAGTCGTCGGAAATGTCGGCGGCTGGCCAACTTTGGCCCGGGGTCGTGGGGACGACCCAATAGTCGTCGGACATGTTGGTGGCTTGTCAGCCTAGTCCCGGGGTCGTGGGTACGACCCTATAGTCGTCGGACAAGTCGGCGGCGGGCCAACCTTGTCCCGGGGTAGTGGGGACGACCCTATAGTGGTCGGACATGTCGGCGGCTGGCCAACTTTGGCCCGGTGTCGTGGGGACGACTCTATAGTCGTCGGAAATGTCGGCGGCTGGCCAACCTGGACCCGGTGTCGTGGGGACGACCCTATAGTCGTCGGACATGTCGGCGGCTGGCCAACTTTGGCCCGGTGTCGTGGGGACGACCCTATAGTCGTCGGACATGTCGGCGGCTGGCCAACTTTGGCCCGGGGTCGTGGGGACGACCCTATAGTCGTCGGACATGTTGGCGGCTTGTCAGCCTAGTCCCGCGGTCGTGGGGACGACCCTATAGTCGTTGGACATGACGGTGGCGGGCCAATTTAGTCCCGGGGTCGTATGGACGACCCCATAGTCGTCGGACAAGTCGGCGGCTGGCCAACTTTGGCCCGGGGTCGTGGGGACGACCCAATAGTCGTCGGACATGTCGGCGGCTGGCCAACTTTGGCCCGTGGTCGTGGGGACGATCCGATTGTCGTCGGACATTTCGGCGGCATGCCTTCTTTAACCCGGGGTCGTGGGGACGACCCTATATTCGTCGAACATTTTGGCGTCTTGTCAACCTAGACCCTATAGTCGTTGGACATGACGGTGGCGGGCCAATTTAGTCCCGGGGTCGTATGGACGACCCTATAGTCGTCGGACATGTTGGCGGCTTGTCAACCTAGTCCCGGGGTCGTGGGGACGACCCTATAGTCGTTGGACATGACGGTGGCGGGCCAATCTAGTCCCGGGGTCGTAGGGACGACCCTATAGTCGTCGGACATGTCGGCGATTGGCCAACTTTGGCCCGGGGTCGTGGGGACGACCCTATAGTCGTCGGACATGACGGTGGCGGACCAATCTAGTCCCGGGGTCGTGGGGACGACCCTACAGTCGTCGGACATTTCGGCGGCTTGCCAACTTTGGCCCGGGGTCGTGGGGTCGACCCCATAGTCGTCGGACATGACATTGGCGGACCAATCTAGTCCCGGGGTCGTGGGGAAGACCCTATACTCGTCGGACATGTCGGCGGCTGGCCAACTTTGGCCCGTGGTTGTGGGGACGACCCTATAGTCGTTGGACATGACGGTGGCGGGCCAATGTAGTCCCGGGGTCGTGGGGACGACCCTATAGTCGTCGGACAAGACGGCGGCTGGACATCTTTGGCCCGGGGTCGTGGGGACGACCCTATAGTCGTCGGACATGTCGGCGGCTGGCCAACCTAGTCCCGAGGTCGTTGGGACGACCTTATAGTCGTCGGACTTGACGGTGGCGGGCCAATCTAGTCCCGGTGTCGTGGGGGCGACCCTACAGTCGTCGGACATTTCGGCGGCTTGCCAACTTTGGCCCGGGGTCGTGGGGACGACTCTATAGTCGTCGGAAATGTCGGCGGCTGGCCAACCTGGACCCGGTGTCGTGGGGACGACCCTATAATCGTCGGACATGTCGGCGGCTGGCCAACCTAGTCCCGAGGTCGTCGGACTTGACGGTGGCGGGCCAATCTAGTCCCGGGGTCGTGGGGACGACCCTATAGTCGTCGGACAAGACGGCGGCTGGACATCTTTGGCCCGGGGTCGTGGGGACGACCCTATAGTCGTCGGACATGTCGGCGGCTGGCCAACCTAGTCCCGAGGTCGTCGGACTTGACGGTGGCGGGCCAATCTAGTCTCGGGGTCGTGGGGACGACCCTATAGTCGTCGGACATGTCGGCGGCTGGCCAACTTTGGCCCGGGGTCGTGGGGACGACCCAATAGTCGTCGGACATGTTGGTGGCTTGTCAGCCTAGTCCCGGGGTCGTGGGTACGACCCTATAGTCGTCGGACAAGTCGGCGGCGGGCCAACCTTGTCCCGGGGTAGTGGGGACGACCCTATAGTCGTCGGACATGTCGGCGGCTGGCCAACTTTGGCCCGGTGTCGTGGGGACGACTCTATAGTCGTCGGAAATGTCGGCGGCTGGCCAACTTTGGCCCGGTGTCGTGGGGACGACCCTATAGTCGTCGGACATGTCGGCGGCTGGCCAACTTTGGCCCGGGGTCGTGGGGACGACCCTATAGTCGTCGGACATGTTGGCGGCTTGTCAGCCTAGTCCCGCGGTCGTGGGGACGACCCAATAGCCGTCGGACATTTCGGCGGCATGCCATCTTTAGCCCGGGGTCGTGGGGACGACCCTATATTCGTCGAAAATTTTGGCGGCTGGTCAACCTAGTCCCGGGGTCGTGGGGACGACCCTATAGTCGTTGGACATGACGGTGGCGGGCCAATTTAGTCCCGGGGTCGTATGGACGACCCCATAGTCGTCGGACAAGTCGGCGGCTGGCCAACTTTGGCCCGGGGTCGTGGGGACGACCCAATAGTCGTCGGACATGTCGGCGGTTGGCCAACTTTGGCCCGTGGTCGTGGGGACGATCCGATTGTCTTCGGACATTTCGGCGGCATGCCATCTTTAGCCCGGGGTCGTGGGGACGACCCTATATTCGTCGAACATTTTGGCGTCTTGTCAACCTAGACCCTATAGTCGTTGGACATGACGGTGGCGGGCCAATTTAGTCCCGGGGTCGTATGGACGACCCTATAGTCGTCGGTCATGTCGGCGGCTGGCCAACATTGGCCCGGGGTCGTGGGGACGGCCCTATAGTCGTCGGAAAAGTCGGCGGCGTACCAACCTAGTCCGGGGGTCGTGGGGACGACCCTATAGTCGTCGGACATGACGGTGGCGGGCCAGTCTAGTCCCGGGTCATGGGGACGACCCTATAGTCGTCGGACAAGTCGGCGGCTGGCCAACTTTGGCCCGTGGTCGTGGGGACGACCCTATAGTCGTCGGAAATGACGGTGGCGGGCCAATCTAGTCCCGTGGTCGTGGGGACGACCCTACAGTCGTCGGACAAGTCGGCGGCGAGCCAATCTAGTCCCGCGGTCGTGGGGACGACCCTATAGTCGTCGGACAAGTCAGCGGCTGGCCAACATTGGCCAGTGGTCGTGGGGACGACCATATAGTCGTCGGACATGACGGTGGCGGGCCACTCTAGTCCCGGGTCGTGGGGACGACCCTATAGTCGTCGGACATGTCGGCGGCTGGCCAACATTGGCCCGGGGTCGTGGGGACGACCCTATAGTCGTCGGATATGTCGGCGGCTGGCCAACTTTGGTCCGTGGTCGTGGGGACGACCCTATAGTCGTCAGACATGTCGGTGGCGAGCCAACCTAGTCCCGGGGTCGTAGGGACGACCCTATAGTCGTCGGACATGTCGCCGGCTGGCCAACTTTGGCCCGTGGTCGTGGGGACGACCCTATAGTCGTCGGACAAGTCGGCGGCGGGCCAACCTAGACCCGGGGTCGTGGGGACGACCCTATAGTCGTCGGACAAGTCTGCGGCGGGCCAACCTAGACCCGGGGTCGTGGGGATGACCCTATAGTCGTCGGGCATGACGGTGGCGGGCCAGTCTAGTCCCGGGTCGTGGGGACGACCCTATAGTCGTCGGACATGTCGGCGGCTGGCCAACTTTGGCCCGTGGTCGTGGGGACGACCCTATAGTCGTCAGACATGACGGTGGCGAGCCAACCTAGTCCCGGGGTCGTGGGGACGACCCTATAGTCGTCGGACAAGTCGGCGGCGAGCCCACCTAGTCGGGGGGTCGTGGGGACGACCCTATAGTCGTCGGACAAGTCGGCGGCCGGCCAACCTAGTCCGGGGGTCGTGGGGACGACCCTATAGTCGTCGGACATGACGGTGGCGGGCCACTCTAGTCCCGGGGTCGTGGGGACGACCCTATAGTCGCCGGACATGTCGGCGGCTGGCCAACTTTGGCCCGTGGCCGTGGGGACGACCCTATAGTCGTCGGAAATGTCGCCGGCTGGCCAACTTTGGCCCGTGGTCGTGGGGACGACCCTTTAGTCGTCGGACAAGTCGGCGGCTGTCCAACTTTGGCCCGGGGTCGTGGGGACGACCCTATAGTCGTCGGACATGTCGGCGGCGAGGCCACCTAGTCGGGGGGTCGTGGGGACGACCCTATAGTCGTCGGACAAGTCGGCGGCCGGCCAACCTAGTCCCGGGGTCGTGGGGACGACCCTATAGTCGTCAGACATATCGGTGGCGAGCCAACCTAGTCCCGGTGTCGTGGGGACGACCCTATAGTCGTTGGACATGACGGTGGCGGGCCAATTTAGTCCCGGGGTCGTATGGACGACCCCATAGTCGTCGGACAAGTCGGCGGCTGGCCAACTTTGGCCCGGGGTCGTGGGGACGACCCAATAGTCGTCGGACATGTCGGCGGCTGGCCAACTTTGGCCCGTGGTCGTGGGGACGATCCGATTGTCTTCGGACATTTCGGCGGCATGCCATCTTTAGCCCGGGGTCGTGGGGACGACCCTATATTCGTCGAACATTTTGGCGTCTTGTCAACCTAGACCCTATAGTCGTTGGACATGACGGTGGCGGGCCAATTTAGTCCCGGGGACGTATGGACGACCCTATAGTCGTCGGACATGTCGGCGGCTGGCCAACATTGGCCCGGGGTCGTGGGGACGGCCCTATAGTCGTCGGACAAGTCGGCGGCGTACCAACCTAGTCCGGGGGTCGTGGGGACGACCCTATAGTCGTCGGACATGACGGTGGCGGGCCAGTCTAGTCCCGGGTCGTGGGGACGACCCTATAGTCGTCGGACATGACGGTGGCGGGCCACTCTAGTCCCGGGGTCGTGAGGACGACCCTATAGTCGCCGGACATGTCGGCGGCTGGCCAACTTTGGCCCGTGGCCGTGGGGACGACCCTATAGTCGTCGGAAATGTCGCCGGCTGGCCAACTTTGGCCCGTGGTCGTGGGGACGACCCTTTAGTCGTCGGACAAGTCGGCGGCTGTCCAACTTTGGCCCGGGGTCGTGGGGACGACCCTATAGTCGTCGGACATGTCGGCGGCGAGGCCACCTAGTCGGGGGGTCGTGGGGACGACCCTATAGTCGTCGGACAAGTCGGCGGCCGGCCAACCTAGTCCCGGGGTCGTGGGGACGACCCTATAGTCGTCAGACATATCGGTGGCGAGCCAACCTAGTCCCGGGGTCGTGGGGACGACCCTATAGTCGTCGGACAAGTCGGCGGCTGGCCAACTTTGGCCCGTGGTCGTGGGTACGGTCCGATAGTCGTCGGACATGACGGTGGCGGGCCAATCTAGTCCCGGGGTCATAGGGACGACCCTATAGTCATCGGACATGTCGGCGGCTGGTCAACTTTGGCCCGGTGTCGTGGGGACGACCCTATAGTCGTCGGACATGTCGGCGGCTGGCCAACTTTGGCCCGGGGTCGTGGGGACGACCCTATAGTCGTCGGACATGTTGGCGGCTTGTCAGCCTAGTCCCGCGGTCGTGGGGACGACCCAATAGCCGTCGGACATTTCGGCGGCATGCCATCTTTAGTCCGGGGTCGTGGGGACGACCCTATATTCGTCGAACATTTTGGCGGCTTGTCAACCTAGTCCCGGGGTCGTGGGGACGACCCTATAGTCGTTGGACATGACGGTGGCGGGCCAATTTAGTCCCGGGGTCGTATGGACGACCCTATAGTCGTCGGACATGTCGGCGATTGGCCAACATTGGCCCGTGGTCGTGGGGACGATCCAATAGTCGTCGGACATGTCGGCGGCTGGCCAACTTTGGCGCCTGGTCGTGGGGACGATCCGATTGTCGTCGGACATGTCGGCGGCTGGCCAACCTAGACCCGGGGTCGTGGGGACGACCCTATTGTCGTCGGACATGGCGGTGGCGGGCCAATCTAGTCCCGTGGTCGTGGGGACGACCCTATAGTCTTCGGACATGACGGTAGCGGGCCAATCTAGACCCGAGGTCCTGGGGACGACCCTATAGTCGTCGGACATGTCGGCGGCTGGCCAACTTTGGCCCGGTGTCGTGGGGACGACTCTATAGTCGTCGGAAATGTCGGCGGCTGGCCAACATTGGCCCGTGGTTGTGGGGACGACCCTATAGTCGTTGGACATGACAGTGGCGGGCCAATCTAGTCCCGGGGTCGTGGGTAAGACCCTATAGTCGTCGGACAAGACGGCGGCTGGACATCTTTGGCCCGGGGTCGTGGGGACGACCCTATAGTCGTCGGACATGTTGGCGGGTTGTCAGCCTAGTCCCGGGGTCGTGGGGACGACCCTATAGTCGTCGGACATGACGGTGGCGGACCAATCTAGTCCCGGGGTCGCGGGGTCGACCGTATAGTCGTCGCACATGTCGGCGGCTGGCCAACTTTGGCCCGTGGTCGTGGGGACGATCCAATAATCGTCGGCATGTCGGCGGCTGGCCAACTTTGGCCCGTGGTTGTGGGGACGACCCCATAGTCGTTAGACATGACGGTGGCGGGCCAATCTAGTCCCGGGGTCGTGGGGACGACCCTATAGTCGTCGGACAAGACGGCGGCTGGACATCTTTGGCACGGGGTCGTGGGGACGACCCTACAGTCGTCGGACATTTCGGCGGCTTGCCAACTTTGGCCCGGGGTCGTGGGGACGACCCTATAGTCGTCGGACATGACGGTGGCGGGCCAGTCTAGTCCCGGGTCGTGGGGACGACCCTATAGTCGTCGGACATGACGGTGGCGGGCCACTCTAGTCCCGGGGTCGTGAGGACGACCCTATAGTCGCCGGACATGTCGGCGGCTGGCCAACTTTGGCCCGTGGTCGTGGGGACGATCCAATAGTCGTCGGACATGTCGGCGGCTGGCCAGCTTTGGCCCGTGGTCGTGGGGACGACCCTATAGTCGTCGGACATGTCGGCGGCTAGCCAACATTGGCCCGTGGTCGTGGGGACGACCCAATAGTCGTTGGAAATGTCAGCGGCTGGCCAACTTTGACCCGGTGTCGTGGGGACGACTCTATAGTCGTCGGACATGTCGGTGGCTGGCCAATCTAGTCCCGGGGTCGTGGGGACGACCCTATAGTCTTCGGACATGTCGGCGGCTGGCCAACTTTGGCCCGTGGTCGTGGGGACGACCCAACAGTCGTCGGACATGTCGGCGGCAGGCCAACTTTGGCCCGTGGTCGTGGGGACGATCCGATAGTCGTCGGACGTGACGGTGGCTAGCCAATCTAGTCCCGGGATCGTGGGGACGACCCTATAGTCGTCGGAGATGTCGGCGGCTGTCCTACTTTGGCCCGGTGTCTTGGGGACGACTCTATAGTCGTCGGAAATGTCGGCGGCTGGCCAACATTGGCCCGTGGTTGTGGGGACGACCCTATAGTTGTTGGACATGACGGTGGCGGGCCAATCTAGTCCCGGGGTCGTGGGTAAGACCCTATAGTCGTCGGACAAGACGGCGGCTGGACATCTTTGGCCCGGGGTCGTGGGGACGACCCTATAGTCCTCGAACAAGTCGGCGGCTGGCCAACTTTGGCCCGTGGTCGTGGAAACGACCCTATAGTCGTCGGACAAGTCGGCGGCTGGCCAAATATGGCCCGTGGTCGTGGGGACGAACCTATAGTCGTCGGAAATGTCGGCGGCGAGCCAACCTAGTCCCGGCGACGTGGGGACGACCCTATAATGTTCGGACAAGTCGGCGGCGGGCCAACCTTGTCCCGGGGTAGTGGGGACGACCCTATAGTCGTCGGACATGTCGGCGGCTGGCCAACTTTGGCCCGGTGTCGTGGGGACGACTCTATAGTCGTCGGAAATGTCGGCGGCTGGCCAACCTGGACCCGGTGTCGTGGGGACGACCCTATAGTCGTCGGACATGTCGGCGGCTGGCCAACTTTGGCCCGGTGTCGTGGGGACGACCCTATAGTCGTCGGACATGTCGGCGGCTGGCCAACTTTGGCCCGGGGTCGTGGGGACGACCCTATAGTCGTCGGACATGTTGGCGGCTTGTCAGCCTAGTCCCGCGGTCGTGGGGACGACCCAATAGCCGTCGGACATTTCGGCGGCATGCCATCTTTAGCCCGGGGTCGTGGGGACGACCCTATATTCGTCGAACATTTTGGCGGCTTGTCAACCTAGTCCCGGGGTCGTGGGGACGACCCTATAGTCGTTGGACATGACGGTGGCGGGCCAATTTAGTCCCGGGGTCGTATGGACGACCCTATAGTCGTCGGACATGTCGGCGATTGGCCAACATTGGCCCGTGGTCGTGGGGACGATCCAATAGTCGTCGGACATGTCGGCGGCTGGCCAACTTTGGCGCGTGGTCGTGGGGACGATCCGATTGTCGTCGGACATGTCGGCGGCTGGCCAACCTAGACCCGGGGTCGTGGGGACGACCCTATTGTCGTCGGACATGGCGGTGGCGGGCCAATCTAGTCCCGTGGTCCTGGGGACGACCCTATAGTCGCCGGACATGTCGGCGGCTGGCCAACTTTGGCCCGGTGTCGTGGGGACGACTCTATAGTCGTCGGAAATGTCGGCGGCTGGCCAACATTGGCCCGTGGTTGTGGGGACGACCCTATAGTCGTTGGACATGACGGTGGCGGGCCAATCTAGTCCCGGGGTCGTGGGTAAGACCCTATAGTCGTCGGACAAGACGGCGGCTGGACACCTTTGGCCCGGGGTCGTGGGGACGACCCTATAGTCGTCGGACATGTTGGCGGGTTGTCAGCCTAGTCCCGGGGTCGTGGGGACGACCCTATAGTCGTCGGACATGACGGTGGCGGACCAATCTAGTCCCGGGGTCGTGGGGACGACCGTATAGTCGTCGCACATGTCGGCGGCTGGCCAACTTTGGCCCGTGGTCGTGGGGACGATCCAATAATCGTCGGACATGTCGGCGGCTGGCCAACTTTGGCCCGTGGTTGTGGGGACGACCCTATAGTCGTTGGACATGACGGTGGCGGGCCAATCTAGTCCCGGGGTCGTGGGGACGACCCTATAGTCGTCGGACAAGACGGCGGCTGGACATCTTTGGCACGGGGTCGTGGGGACGACCCTACAGTCGTCGGACATTTCGGCGGCTTGCCAACTTTGGCCCGGGGTCGTGGGGACGACCCTATAGTCGTCGGACATGTCGGCGGCTAGCCAACATTGGCCCGGGGTCGTCGGACTTGACGGTGGCGGGCAAATCTAGTCCCGGGGTCGTGGGGACGACCCCACAGTCGTCGGACGTTTCGGCGGCTTGCCAACTTTGGCTCGGGGTCGTGTGGACGACCCTATAGTCGTCGGACATGACGTGGGCGGACCAATCTAGTCCCGGGGTCGTGGGGACGACCCTATAGTCGTCGGACATGTCGGCGGCTGGCCAGCTTTGGCCCGTGGTCGTGGGGACGACCCTATAGTCGTCGGACATGTCGGCGGCTAGCCAACATTGGCCCGTGGTCGTGGGGACGACCCAATAGTCGTTGGAAATGTCAGCGGCTGGCCAACTTTGACCCGGTGTCGTGGGGACGACACTATAGTCGTCGGACATGTCGGCGGCTGGCCAATCTAGTCCCGGGGTCGTGGGGACGACCCTATTGTCTTCGGACATGTCGGCGGCTGGCCAACTTTGGCCCGGGGTCGTGGGGACGATCCAATAGTCGTCGGACATGTCGGCGGCTGGTCAACTTTGGCCCGTGGTCGTGGGGACGACCCTATAGTCGTTTGACATGTCAGCGGCTGGCCAACTTTGGCCCGTGGTCGTGGGGACGATCCAATAGTCGTCGGACATGTCGGCGGCTGGCCAGCTTTGGCCCGGGGTCGTAGGGACGACCCTATAGTCGTCGGACATGTCGGCGATTTGCCAACATTGGCCCGGGGTCGTGGGGACGACATTATAGTCGTCGGACATGTCGGCGGCTGGCCAACCTAGTCCCGAGGTCGTGGGGACGACCCTATAGTCGTCGGACTTGACGGTGGCGGGCCAATCTAGTCCGGGGGTCGTGGGGACGACCCTACAGTCGTCGGACATTTCGGCGGGTTGCCAACTTTGGCCCGGGGTCGTGGGGACGATCCAATAGTCGTCGGACATGTCGGCGGCTGGTCAACTTTGGCCCGTGGTCGTGGGGACGATCCGATAGTCGTTGGACATGACGGTGGCGGTACAATCTAGTCCGGGGGTCGTGGGGACGACCCTACAGTCGTCGGACATTTCGGCGGCTTGCCAACTTTGGCCCGGGGTCGTGGGGACGACCCTATAGTCGTCGGACTTGACGGTGGCGGGCCAATCTAGTCCCGGGGTTGTGGGGACGACCCTACAGTCGCCGGACATTTCGGCGGCTTGCCAACTTTGGCCCGGGGTCGTGGGGACGACCCTATAGTCGTCGGACTTGACGGTGGCGGGCCAATCTAGTCCCGAGGTCGTGGGGACGACCCTATAGTCGTCGGACTTGACGGTGGCCGGCCAATCTATTCCCGGGGTCGTGGGGACGACCCTACAGTCGTCGGACATTTCGGCGGCTTGCCAACTTTGGCCCGGGGTCGTGGGGACGACCCTATAATCGTCGGACATGTCGGCGGCTGGCCAACTTTGGCCCGTGGTCGTGGGGAGGACCCTATACCCGTCGGACAAGTCGGCGGCGTACCAACCTAGTCCGGGGGTCGTGGGGACGACCCTATAGTCGTCGGACATGACGGTGGCGGGCCAGTCTAGTCCCGGGTCGTGGGGACGACCCTATAGTCGTCGGACATGTCGGCGGCTGGCCAACTTTGGCCCGTGGTCGTGGGGACGACCCTATAGTCGTCAGACATGACGGTGGCGAGTCAACCTAGTCCCGGGGTCGTGGGGACGACCCTATAGTCGTCGGACAAGTCGGCAGCGAGCCCACCTAGTCGGGGGGTCGTGGGGACGACCCTATAGTCGTCGGACAAGTCGGCGGCCGGCCAACCTAGTCCGGGGGTCGTGGGGACGACCCTATAGTCGTCGGACATGACGGTGGCGGGCCACTCTAGTCCCGGGGTCGTGGGGACGACCCTATAGTCGCCGGACATGTCGGCGGCTGGCCAACTTTGGCCCGTGGCCGTGGGGACGACCCTATAGTCGTCGGAAATGTCGCCGGCTGGCCAACTTTGGCCCGTGGTCGTGGGGACGACCCTTTAGTCGTCGGACAAGTCGGCGGCTGTCCAACTTTGGCCCGGGGTCGTGGGGACGACCCTATAGTCGTCGGACATGTCGGCGGCGAGGCCACCTAGTCGGGGGGTCGTGGGGACGACCCTATAGTCGTCGGACAAGTCGGCGGCCGGCCAACCTAGTCCCGGGGTCGTGGGGACGACCCTATAGTCGTCAGACATATCGGTGGCGAGCCAACCTAGTCCCGGGGTCGTGGGGACGACCCTATAGTCGTCGGACAAGTCGGCGGCTGGCCAACTTTGGCCCGTGGTCGTGGGGACGACTCTATAGTCGTCGCAAATGTCGGCGGCTGGCCAACTTTGGCCCGTGGTCGTGAAGACGACCCTATAGTCGTCGGACAAGACGGTGGCGGGCCAATCTAGTCCCGGGGTCGTGGGGACGACCCTATAGTCGTCGGAAATGTCGGTGGCTGTCCAACTTTGGCCCGGGGGTCGTGGGGACGACCCTATAGTCGTCGGACATGTCGGCGGCGAGCCAACATTGACCCGGGGTCGTGGGGACGACTTTATAGTCGTCGGACATGTCGGTGGCGGGCCAGTCTAGTCCCGGGTCGTGGGGACGACCCTATAGTCGTCGGACATGTCGGCGGCTGGCCAACTTTGGCCCGTGGTCGTGGGGAGGACCCTATACCCGTCGGACAAGTCGGCGGCGTACCAACCTAGTCCCGTGGTCGTGGGGACGACCCTACAGTCGTCGGACAAGTCGGCGGCGAGCCAATCTAGTCCCGCGGTCGTGGGGACGACCCTATAGTCGTCGGACAAGTCAGCGGCTGGCCAACATTGGCCAGTGGTCGTGGGGACGACCATATAGTCGTCGGACATGACGGTGGCGGGCCACTCTAGTCCCGGGTCGTGGGGACGACCCTATAGTCGTCGGACATGTCGGCGGCTGGCCAACATTGGCCCGGGGTCGTGGGGACGACCCTATAGTCGTCGGATATGTCGGCGGCTGGCCAACTTTGGCCCGTGGTTGTGGGGACGACCCTATAGTCGTCGGACAAGTCGGCGGCGGGCCAACCTAGTCCCGGGGTCGTGGGGACGACCCTATAGTCGTCGGATATGTCGGCGGCTGGCCAACTTTGGCCCGTGGTTGTGGGGACGACCCTATAGTCGTCGGACATGTTGGCGGGTTGTCAGCCTAGTCCCGGGGTCGTGGGGACGACCCTATAGTCGTCGGACATGACGGTGGCGGACCAATCTAGTCCCGGGGTCGTGGGGACGACCGTATAGTCGTCGCACATGTCGGCGGCTGGCCAACTTTGGCCCGTGGTCGTGGGGACGATCCAATAATCGTCGGACATGTCGGCGGCTGGCCAACTTTGGCCCGTGGTTGTGGGGACGACCCTATAGTCGTTGGACATGACGGTGGCGGGCCAATCTAGTCCCGGGGTCGTGGGGACGACCCTATAGTCGTCGGACAAGACGGCGGCTGGACATCTTTGGCACGGGGTCGTGGGGACGACCCTACAGTCGTCGGACATTTCGGCGGCTTGCCAACTTTGGCCCGGGGTCGTGGGGACGACCCTATAGTCGTCGGACATGTCGGCGGCTAGCCAACATTGGCCCGGGGTCGTCGGACTTGACGGTGGCGGGCAAATCTAGTCCCGGGGTCGTGGGGACGACCCCACAGTCGTCGGACGTTTCGGCGGCTTGCCAACTTTGGCTCGGGGTCGTGTGGACGACCCTATAGTCGTCGGACATGACGTGGGCGGACCAATCTAGTCCCGGGGTCGTGGGGACGACCCTATAGTCGTCGGACATGTCGGCGGCTGGCCAGCTTTGGCCCGTGGTCGTGGGGACGACCCTATAGTCGTCGGACATGTCGGCGGCTAGCCAACATTGGCCCGTGGTCGTGGGGACGACCCAATAGTCGTTGGAAATGTCAGCGGCTGGCCAACTTTGACCCGGTGTCGTGGGGACGACACTATAGTCGTCGGACATGTCGGCGGCTGGCCAATCTAGTCCCGGGGTCGTGGGGACGACCCTATTGTCTTCGGACATGTCGGCGGCTGGCCAACTTTGGCCCGGGGTCGTGGGGACGATCCAATAGTCGTCGGACATGTCGGCGGCTGGTCAACTTTGGCCCGTGGTCGTGGGGACGACCCTATAGTCGTTTGACATGTCAGCGGCTGGCCAACTTTGGCCCGTGGTCGTGGGGACGATCCAATAGTCGTCGGACATGTCGGCGGCTGGCCAGCTTTGGCCCGGGGTCGTAGGGACGACCCTATAGTCGTCGGACATGTCGGCGGTTTGCCAACATTGGCCCGGGGTCGTGGGGACGACATTATAGTCGTCGGACATGTCGGCGGCTGGCCAACCTAGTCCCGAGGTCGTGGGGACGACCCTATAGTCGTCGGACTTGACGGTGGCGGGCCAATCTAGTCCGGGGGTCGTGGGGACGACCCTACAGTCGTCGGACATTTCGGCGGCTTGCCAACTTTGGCCCGGGGTCGTGGGGACGATCCAATAGTCGTCGGACATGTCGGCGGCTGGTCAACTTTGGCCCGTGGTCGTGGGGACGATCCGATAGTCGTTGGACATGACGGTGGCGGTACAATCTAGTCCGGGGGTCGTGGGGACGACCCTACAGTCGTCGGACATTTCGGCGGCTTGCCAACTTTGGCCCGGGGTCGTGGGGACGACCCTATAGTCGTCGGACTTGACGGTGGCGGGCCAATCTAGTCCCGGGGTTGTGGGGACGACCCTACAGTCGCCGGACATTTCGGCGGCTTGCCAACTTTGGCCCGGGGTCGTGGGGACGACCCTATAGTCGTCGGACTTGACGGTGGCGGGCCAATCTAGTCCCGAGGTCGTGGGGACGACCCTATAGTCGTCGGACTTGACGGTGGCCGGCCAATCTATTCCCGGGGTCGTGGGGACGACCCTACAGTCGTCGGACATTTCGGCGGCTTGCCAACTTTGGCCCGGGGTCGTGGGGACGACCCTATAATCGTCGGACATGTCGGCGGCTGGCCAACTTTGGCCCGTGGTCGTGGGGAGGACCCTATACCCGTCGGACAAGTCGGCGGCGTACCAACCTAGTCCGGGGGTCGTGGGGACGACCCTATAGTCGTCGGACATGGCGGTGGCGGGCCAGTCTAGTCCCGGGTCATGGGGACGACCCTATAGTCGTCGGACAAGTCGGCGGCTGGCCAACTTTGGCCCGTGGTCGTGGGGACGACCCTATAGTCGTCGGAAATGACGGTGGCGGGCCAATCTAGTCCCGTGGTCGTGGGGACGACCCTACAGTCGTCGGACATGTCGCCGGCTGGCCAACTTTGGCCCGTGGTCGTGGGGACGACCCTATAGTCGTCGGACATAACGGTGGCAGGCCAATCTAGTCCCGGGGTCGTGGGGACGACCCTATAGTCGTCGGACAAGTCGGCGGCGGGCCAACCTAGACCCGGGGTCGTGGGGATGACCCTATAGTCGTCGGACATGACGGTGGCGGGCCAGTCTAGTCCCGGGTCGTGGGGACGACCCTATAGTCGTCGGACATGTCGGCGGCTGGCCAACTTTGGCCCGTGGTCGTGGGGACGACCCTATAGTCGTCAGACATGACGGTGGCGAGCCAACCTAGTCCCGGGGTCGTGGGGACGACCCTATAGTCGTCGGACAAGTCGGCAGCGAGCCCACCTAGTCGGGGGGTCGTGGGGACGACCCTATAGTCGTCGGACAAGTCGGCGGCCGGCCAACCTAGTCCGGGGGTCGTGGGGACGACCCTATAGTCGTCGGACATGACGGTGGCGGGCCACTCTAGTCCCGGGGTCGTGGGGACGACCCTATAGTCGCCGGACATGTCGGCGGCTGGCCAACTTTGGCCCGTGGCCGTGGGGACGACCCTATAGTCGTCGGAAATGTCGCCGGCTGGCCAACTTTGGCCCGTGGTCGTGGGGACGACCCTTTAGTCGTCGGACAAGTCGGCGGCTGTCCAACTTTGGCCCGGGGTCGTGGGGACGACCCTATAGTCGTCGGACATGTCGGCGGCGAGGCCACCTAGTCGGGGGGTCGTGGGGACGACCCTATAGTCGTCGGACAAGTCGGCGGCCGGCCAACCTAGTCCCGGGGTCGTGGGGACGACCCTATAGTCGTCAGACATATCGGTGGCGAGCCAACCTAGTCCCGGGGTCGTGGGGACGACCCTATAGTCGTCGGACAAGTCGGCGGCTGGCCAACTTTGGCCCGTGGTCGTGGGGACGACTCTATAGTCGTCGCAAATGTCGGCGGCTGGCCAACTTTGGCCCGTGGTCGTGAAGACGACCCTATAGTCGTCGGACAAGACGGTGGCGGGCCAATCTAGTCCCGGGGTCGTGGGGACGACCCTATAGTCGTCGGAAATGTCGGTGGCTGTCCAACTTTGGCCCGGGGGTCGTGGGGACGACCCTATAGTCGTCGGACATGTCGGCGGCGAGCCAACATTGACCCGGGGTCGTGGGGACGACTTTATAGTCGTCGGACATGTCGGTGGCGGGCCAGTCTAGTCCCGGGTCGTGGGGACGACCCTATAGTCGTCGGACATGTCGGCGGCTGGCCAACTTTGGCCCGTGGTCGTGGGGAGGACCCTATACCCGTCGGACAAGTCGGCGGCGTACCAACCTAGTCCCGTGGTCGTGGGGACGACCCTACAGTCGTCGGACAAGTCGGCGGCGAGCCAATCTAGTCCCGCGGTCGTGGGGACGACCCTATAGTCGTCGGACAAGTCAGCGGCTGGCCAACATTGGCCAGTGGTCGTGGGGACGACCATATAGTCGTCGGACATGACGGTGGCGGGCCACTCTAGTCCCGGGTCGTGGGGACGACCCTATAGTCGTCGGACATGTCGGCGGCTGGCCAACATTGGCCCGGGGTCGTGGGGACGACCCTATAGTCGTCGGATATGTCGGCGGCTGGCCAACTTTGGCCCGTGGTTGTGGGGACGACCCTATAGTCGTCGGACAAGTCGGCGGCGGGCCAACCTAGTCCCGGGGTCGTGGGGACGACCCTATAATCGTCGGACAAGCCGGCGGCTGGCCAACATTGGCCCGTGGTCGTGGGGACGACCCTATAGTCGTCGGACAAGTCGGCGATTGTCCAACTTTGGCCCGGGGTCGTGGGGACGACCCTATAGTCGTCGGACTTGACGGTGGCGGGCCAATCTAGTCCCGGGGTCGTGGGGACGACCCTATAGTCGTCAGACATGTCGGTGGCGAGCCAACCTAGTCCCGGGGTCGTAGGGACGACCCTATAGTCGTCGGACATGTCGCCGGCTGGCCAACTTTGGCCCGTGGTCGTGGGGACGACCCTATAGTTGTTGGACATAACGGTGGCGGGCCAATCTAGTCCCGGGGTCGTGGGGACGACCCTATAGTCGTCGGACAAGTCGGCGGCGGGCCAACCTAGACCCGGGGTCGTGGGGATGACCCTATAGTCATCGGACATGTCGGCGGCTGGTCAACTTAGGCCCGTGGTCGTAGGGACGATCCGATAGTCGTTGGACATGACGGTGCCGGGCCAATCAAGTCCCGGGGTCGTGGGTACGACCCTATAGTCGTCGGACATGTCGTCGATTGGCCATTATTGGCCCGGGGTCGTGGGGACGACCCTATAATCGTCGGACATGTCGGCGGCTGGCCAACATTGGCCCGTGGTCGTGGGGACGACCCAACAGTCGTCGGACATGTCGGCGGCAGGCCAACTTTGGCCCGAGGTCGTGGGGACGATCCGATAGTCGTCGGACGTGACGGTGGCTAGCCAATCTAGTCCCGGGATCGTGGGGACGACCCTATAGTCGTCGGAGATGTCGGCAGCGGGCCAACCTAGTCCCGGGGTCGTGGGGACGACCCTATAATCGTCGGACAAGCCGGCGGCTGGCCAACATTGGCCCGTGGTCGTGGGGACGACCCTATAGTCGTCGGACAAGTCGGCGGCTGTCCAACTTTGGCCCGGGGTGGTGGGGACGACCCTATAGTCGTCGGACTTGACGGTGGCGGGCCAATCTAGTCCCGGGGTCGTGGGGACGACCCTATAGTCGTCAGACATGTCGG
Source organism: Andrena praecox (assembly GCA_963932275.1). Lineage (NCBI taxonomy): Eukaryota > Metazoa > Arthropoda > Insecta > Hymenoptera > Andrenidae > Andrena > Andrena praecox. The sequence continues at coordinate 246,912 of CAWVQO010000091.1, forward strand.
TGGCGAGCCAACCTAGTCCCGGGGTCGTAGGGACGACCCTATAGTCGTCGGACATGTCGCCGGCTGGCCAACTTTGGCCCGTGGTCGTGGGGACGACCCTATAGTCGTCGGACATAACGGTGGCGGGCCAATCTAGTCCCGGGGTCGTGGGGACGACCCTATAGTCGTCGGACAAGTCGGCGGCGGGCCAACCTAGACCCGGGGTCGTGGGGATGACCCTATAGTCGTCGGACATGACGGTGGCGGGCCAGTCTAGTCCCGGGTCGTGGGGACGACCCTATAGTCGTCGGACATGTCGTCGATTGGCCATTATTGGCCCGGGGTCGTGGGGACGACCCTATAATCGTCGGACATGTCGGCGGCTAGCCAACATTGGCCCGGGGTCGTGGGGACGACCCCATAGTCGTCGGACATGACATTGGCGGCTTGCCAACTTTGGCCCGGTGTCGTGGGGACGACCCTATAGTCGTCGGACATGTCGGCGGCTGGCCTACCTAGTCCCGAGGTCGTGGGGGCGACACTATAGTCGTCGGACATGTCGGCGGCTGGCCAACCTAGTCCCGAGGTCGTCGGACTTGACGGTGGCGGGCCAATCTAGTCCCGGGTTCGTGGGGACGAGCCTATAGTCGTCGGACAAGACGGCGGCTGGACATCTTTGGCCCGGGGTCGTGGGGACGACCCTATAGTCGTCGGACATGTCGGCGGCTGGCCAGTCTAGTCCCGGGTCGTGGGAACGACCATATAGTCGTCGGACATGACGGTGGCGGGCCACTCTAGTCCCGGGTCGTGGGGACGACCCTATAGTCGTCGGACATGTCGGCGGCTGGCCAACTTTGGCCCGGGGTCGTGGGGACGACCCTATAGTCGTCGGAAATGACGGTGGCGGGCCAATCTATTCCCGGGGTCGTGGGGACGACCGTATAGTCGTCGGACATATCAGCGGCTGGCCAACTTTGGCCCGGGGTCGTGGGGACGACCCTATAGTCGTCGGACAAGTCGGCGGCGGGCCTACCTAGTCCCGGGGTCGTGGGGACGACCCTATAGTCGTCGGACATGACGGTGGCGGGCCAGTCTAGTCCAGGGTCGTGGGGACGACCCTATAGTCGTCGGACAAGTCGGCGGCGAGCCCACCTAGTCCGGGGGTCGTGGGGACGAGCCTATAGTCGTCGGACAAGTCGGCGGCCGGCCAACCTAGTCCCGTGGTCGTGGGGACGACCCTACAGTCGTCGGACAAGTCGGCGGCGAGCCCACCTAGTCCGGGGGTCGTGGGGACGACCCTATAGTCGTCGGACAAGTCGGCGGCCGGCCAACCTAGTCCGGGGGTCGTGGGGACGACCCTATAGTCGTCGGACATGACGGTGGCGGGCCAGTCTAGTCCCGGGTCGTGGGGACGACCCTATAGTCGTCGGACATGTCGGCGGCTGGCCAACTTTGGCCCGTGGTCGTGGGGACGACCCTATAGTCGTCGGACATGTCGGCGGCTGGCCAACTTTGGCCCGTGGTCGTGGGGACGACCCTATAGTCGTCAGACATGACGGTGGCGAGCCAACCTAGTCCCGGGGTCGTGGGGACGACCCTATAGTCGTCGGACAAGTCGGCGGCGAGCCCACCTAGTCGGGGGGTCGTGGGGACGACCCTATAGTCGTCGGACATGACGGTGGCGGGCCACTCTAGTCCCGGGGTCGTGGGGACGACCCTATAGTCGCCGGACATGTCGGCGGCTGGCCAACTTTGGCCCGTGGCCGTGGGGACGACCCTATAGTCGTCGGAAATGTCGCCGGCTGGCCAACTTTGGCCCGTGGTCGTGGGGACGACCCTTTAGTCGTCGGACAAGTCGGCGGCTGTCCAACTTTGGCCCGGGGTCGTGGGGACGACCCTATAGTCGTCGGAAATGTCGGCGGCGAGGCCACCTAGTCGGGGGGTCGTGGGGACGACCCTATAGTCGTCGGACAAGTCGGCGGCCGGCCAACCAAGTCCCGGGGTCGTGGGGACGACCCTATAGTCGTCAGACATATCGGTGGCGAGCCAACCTAGTCCCGGGGTCGTGGGGACGACCCTATAGTCGTCGGACAAGTCGGCGGCTGGCCAACTTTGGCCCGTGGTCGTAGGGACGATCCGATAGTCGTTGGACATGACGGTGCCGGGCCAATCAAGTCCCGGGGTCGTGGGTACGACCCTATAGTCGTCGGACATGTCGTCGATTGGCCATTATTGGCCCGGGGTCGTGGGGACGACCCTATAATCGTCGGACATGTCGGCGGCTGGCCAACATTGGCCCGTGGTCGTGGGGACGACCCAACAGTCGTCGGACATGTCGGCGGCAGGCCAACTTTGGCCCGTGGTCGTGGGGACGATCCGATAGTCGTCGGACGTGACGGTGGCTAGCCAATCTAGTCCCGGGATCGTGGGGACGACCCTATAGTCGTCGGAGATGTCGGCGGCTGTCCTACTTTGGCCCGGTGTCTTGGGGACGACTCTATAGTCATCGGACATGTCGGCGGCTGGCCAACCTAGACCCGGGGTCGTGGGGACGACCCTATAGTCCTCGAACAAGTCGGCAGCTGGCCAACTTTGGCCCGTGGTCGTGGGAACGACCCTATAGTCGTCGGACAAGTCGGCGGCTGGCCAAATATGGCCCGTGGTCGTGGGGACGACCCTATAGTCGTCGGAAATGTCGGCGGCGAGCCAACCTAGTCCCGGCGTCGTGGGGACGACCCTATAATGTTCGGACAAGTCGGCAGCTGGCCAAATTTGGCCCGTGGTCGTGAGGACGACCCTATAGTCGTCGGAAATGTCGGCGGCGGGCCAACCTAGTCCCGGGGTCGTGGGGATGACCCTATAGTCGTCGGACAAGTCGGCGGCGAGCCCACCTAGTCGGGGGGTCGTGGGGACGACCCTATAGTCGTCGGACAAGTCGGCGGCCGGCCAACCTAGTCCGGGGGTCGTGGGGACGACCCTATAGTCGTCGGACAAGACGGCGGCTGGACATCTTTGGCCCGGGGTCGTGGGTACGACCCTATAGTCGTCGGACATGTCGGCGGCTGGACATCTTTGGCCCGGGGTCTTGGGGACGACCCTACAGTCGTCGGACATTTCGGCGGCTTGCCAACTTTGGCCCGGGGTGGTGGGGACGACCCTATAGTCGTCGGACATGTCGGCGGCTGGCCTACCTAGTCCCGAGGTCGTGGGGGCGACCCTATAGTCGTCGGACATGTCGGCGGCTGGCCAACCTAGTCCCGAGGTCGTCGGACTTGACGGTGGCGGGCCAATCTAGTCCCGGGGTCGTGGGGACGACCCTATAGTCGTCGGACAAGACGGCGGCTGGACATCTTTGGCCCGGGGTCGTGGGGACGACCCTATAGTCGTCGGACATGTCGGCGGCTGGCCAACCTAGTCCCGAGGTCGTCGGACTTGACGGTGGCGGGCCAATCTAGTCTCGGGGTCGTTAGGACGACCCTATAGTCGTCGGACATGTCGGCGGCTGGCCAACTTTGGCCCGGGGTCGTGGGGACGACCCAATAGTCGTCGGACATGTTGGTGGCTTGTCAGCCTAGTCCCGGGGTCGTGGGTACGACCCTATAGTCGTCGGACAAGTCGGCGGCGGGCCAACCTTGTCCCGGGGTAGTGGGGACGACCCTATAGTCGTCGGACATGTCGGCGGCTGGCCAACCTAGTCCCGAGGTCGTCGGACTTGACGGTGGCGGGCCAATCTAGTCTCGGGGTCGTTAGGACGACCCTATAGTCGTCGGACATGTCGGCGGCTGGCCAACCTAGTCCCGAGGTCGTCGGACTTGACGGTGGCGGGCCAATCTAGTCTCGGGGTCGTTAGGACGACCCTATAGTCGTCGGACATGTCGGCGGCTGGCCAACTTTGGCCCGGGGTCGTGGGGACGACCCAATAGTCGTCGGACATGTTGGTGGCTTGTCAGCCTAGTCCCGGGGTCGTGGGTACGACCCTATAGTCGTCGGACATGTCGGCGGCTGGTCAACTTTGGCCCGTGGTCGTGGGGACGATCCAATAGTCGTCGGACATGTCGGCGGCTGGCCAGCTTTGGCCCGTGGTCGTGGGGACGACCCTATAGTCGTCGGATAAGTTAGCGGCTGGCCAACATTGGCCCGTGGTCGTGGGGACGACACTATAGTCGTCGGATATGTCGGCGGCTGGCCAACTTTGGCCCGTGGTCGTGAAGACGACCCTATAGTCGTCGGACAAGACGGTGGCGGGCTAATCTAGTCCCGGGGTCGTGGGGACGACCCTATAGTCGTCGGACATGTCGCCGGCTGGTCAACTTTGGCCCGTGGTCGTGGGGACGACCCTATAGTCGTCGGACAAGTCGGCGGCCGGCCAACCTAGTTCGGGGGTCGTGGGGACGACCCTATAGTCGTCGGACATGACGGTGGCGGGCCAGTCTAGTCCCGGGTCGTGGGGACGACCCTATAGTCGTCGGACATGTCGGCGGCTGGCCAACTTTGGCCCGTGGTCGTGGGGACGACCCTATAGTCGTCGGACAAGTCAGCGGCGAGCCCACCTAGTCCGGGGGTCGTGGGGACGACCCTATAGTCGTCGGACAAGTCGGCGGCCGGCCAACCTAGTCCGGGGGTCGTGGGGACGACCCTATAGTCGTCGGACATGACGGTGGCGGGCCAGTCTAGTCCCGGGTCGTGGGGACGACCCTATAGTCGTCGGACATGTCGGCGGCTGGCCAACTTTGGCCCGTGGTCGTGGGGACGACCCTATAGTCGTCGGACATGTCGGCGGCTGGCCAACTTTGGCCCGTGGTCGTGGGGACGACCCTATAGTCGTCAGACATGACGGTGGCGAGCCAACCTAGTCCCGGGGTCGTGGGGACGACCCTATAGTCGTCGGACATGTCGGCGGCTGGCCAACTTTGGCCCGTGGTCGTGGGGAGGACCCTATACCCGTCGGACAAGTCGGCGGCGTACCAACCTAGTCCGGGGGTCGTGGGGACGACCCTATAGTCGTCGGACATGACGGTGGCGGGCCAGTCTAGTCCCGGGTCATGGGGACGACCCTATAGTCGTCGGACAAGTCGGCGGCTGGCCAACTTTGGCCCGTGGTCGTGGGGACGACCCTATAGTCGTCGGACATGTCGGCGGCTTGCCAACTTTGGCCCGTAGTCGTGGGGACGACCCTATAGTCGTCAGACATGACGGTGGCGAGCCAACCTAGTCCCGGGGTCGTGGGGACGACCCTATAGTCGTCGGACAAGTCGGCGGCGAGCCCACCTAGTCGGGGGGTCGTGGGGACGAGCCTATAGTCGTCGGATAAGTCGGCGGCCGGCCAACCTAGTCCGGGGGTCGTGGGGACGACCCTATAGTCGTCGGACATGACGGTGGCGGGCCAGTCTAGTCCCGGGTCGTGGGGACGACCCTATAGTCGTCGGAAATGTCGGTGGCTGTCCAACTTTGGCCCGGGGGTCGTGGGGACGACCCTATAGTCGTCGGACATGTCGGCGGCGAGCCAACATTGACCCGGGGTCGTGGGGACGACTTTATAGTCGTCGGACATGTCGGTGGCGGGCCAGTCTAGTCCCGGGTCGTGGGGACGACCCTATAGTCGTCGGACATGTCGGCGGCTGGCCAACTTTGGCCCGTGGTCGTGGGGAGGACCCTATACCCGTCGGACAAGTCGGCGGCGTACCAACCTAGTCCGGGGGTCGTGGGGACGACCCTATAGTCGTCGGACATGACGGTGGCGGGCCAGTCTAGTCCCGGGTCATGGGGACGACCCTATAGTCGTCGGACAAGTCGGCGGCTGGCCAACTTTGGCCCGTGGTCGTGGGGACGACCCTATAGTCGTCGGAAATGACGGTGGCGGGCCAATCTAGTCCCGTGGTCGTGGGGACGACCCTACAGTCGTCGGACAAGTCGGCGGCGAGCCCACCTAGTCCGGGGGTCGTGGGGACGACCCTATAGTCGTCGGACAAGTCGGCGGCCGGCCAACCTAGTCCGGGGGTCGTGGGGACGACCCTATAGTCGTCGGACATGACGGTGGCGGGCCAGTCTAGTCCCGGGGTCGTGGGGACGACCGTATAGTCGTCGCACATGTCGGCGGCTGGCCAACTTTGGCCCGTGGTCGTGGGGACGATCCAATAATCGTCGGACATGTCGGCGGCTGGCCAACTTTGGCCCGTGGTTGTGGGGACGACCCTATAGTCGTTGGACATGACGGTGGCGGGCCAATCTAGTCCCGGGGTCGTGGGGACGACCCTATAGTCGTCGGACAAGACGGCGGCTGGACATCTTTGGCACGGGGTCGTGGGGACGACCCTACAGTCGTCGGACATTTCGGCGGCTTGCCAACTTTGGCCCGGGGTCGTGGGGACGACCCTATAGTCGTCGGACATGTCAGCGGCTAGCCAGCATTGGCCCGGGGTCGTCGGACTTGACGGTGGCGGGCAAATCTAGTCCCGGGGTCGTGGGGACGACCCCACAGTCGTCGGACGTTTCGGCGGCTTGCCAACTTTGGCTCGGGGTCGTATGGACGACCCTATAGTCGTCGGACATGACGGTGGCGGACCAATCTAGTCCCGGGGTCGTGGGGACGACCCTATAGTCGTCGGACATGTCGGCGGCTGGCCAACTTTGGCCCGTGGTCGTGGGGACGATCCAATAGTCGTCGGACATGTCGGCGGCTGGCCAGCTTTGGCCCGTGGTCGTGGGGACGACCCTATAGTCGTCGGACATGTCGGCGGCTAGCCAACATTGGCCCGTGGTCGTGGGGACGACCCAATAGTCGTTGGAAATGTCAGCGGCTGGCCAACTTTGACCCGGTGTCGTGGGGACGACACTATAGTCGTCGGACATGTCGGCGGCTGGCCAATCTAGTCCCGGGGTCGTGGGGACGACCCTATAGTCTTCGGACATGTCGGCGGCTGGCCAACTTTGGCCCGGGGTCGTGGGGACGATCCAATAGTCGTCGGACATGTCGGCGGCTGGTCAACTTTGGCCCGTGGTCGTGGGGACGACCCTATAGTCGTTGGACATGTCAGCGGCTGGCCAACTTTGGCCCGTGGTCGTGGGGACGATCCAATAGTCGTCGGACATGTCGGCGGCTGGCCAGCTTTGGCCCGGGGTCGTAGGGACGACCCTATAGTCGTCGGACATGTCGGCGATTTGCCAACATTGGCCCGGGGTCGTGGGGACGACATTATAGTCGTCGGACATGTCGGCGGCTGGCCAACCTAGTCCCGAGGTCGTGGGGACGACCCTATAGTCGTCGGACTTGACGGTGGCGGGCCAATCTAGTCCGGGGGTCGTGGGGACGACCCTACAGTCGTCGGACATTTCGGCGGCTTGCCAACTTTGGCCCGGGGTCGTGGGGACGATCCAATAGTCGTCGGACATGTCGGCCGCTGGTCAACTTTGGCCCGTGGGCGTGGGGACGACCCTATAGTCGTTGGACATGTCAGCGGCTGGCCAACTTTGGCCCGGTGTCGTGGGGACGACCCAATAGTCGTCGGACAAGTCGGCGGCTGGCCAACTTTGGCCCGTGGTCGTGGGGACGACCCTATAGTCGTCGGAAATGACGGTGGCGGGCCAATCTAGTCCCGTGGTCGTGGGGACGACCCTACAGTCGTCGGACAAGTCGGCGGCGAGCCCACCTAGTCCGGGGGTCGTGGGGACGACCCTATAGTCGTCGGACAAGTCGGCGGCCGGCCAACCTAGTCCGGGGGTCGTGGGGACGACCCTATAGTCGTCGGACATGACGGTGGCGGGCCAGTCTAGTCCCGGGTCGTGGGGACGACCCTATAGTCGTCGGACATGTCGGCGGCTGGCCAACTTTGGCCCGTGGTCGTGGGGACGACCCTATAGTCGTCGGACATGTCGGCGGCTGGCCAACTTTGGCCCGTGGTCGTGGGGACGACCCTATAGTCGTCAGACATGACGGTGGCGAGCCAACCTAGTCCCGGGGTCGTGGGGACGACCCTATAGTCGTCGGACATGACGGTGGCGGACCAATCTAGTCCCGGGGTCGTGGGGACGACCGTATAGTCGTCGCACATGTCGGCGGCTGGCCAACTTTGGCCCGTGGTCGTGGGGACGATCCAATAATCGTCGGATATGTCGGCGGCTGGCCAACTTTGGCCCGTGGTTGTGGGGACGACCCTATAGTCGTTGGACATGACGGTGGCGGGCCAATCTAGTCCCGGGGTCGTGGGGACGACCCTATAGTCGTCGGACAAGACGGCGGCTGGATATCTTTGGCACGGGGTCGTGGGGACGACCCTACAGTCGTCGGACATTTCGGCGGCTTGCCAACTTTGGCCCGGGGTCGTGGGGACGACCCTATAGTCGTCGGACATGTCAGCGGCTAGCCAGCATTGGCCCGGGGTCGTCGGACTTGACGGTGGCGGGCAAATCTAGTCCCGGGGTCGTGGGGACGACCCCACAGTCGTCGGACGTTTCGGCGGCTTGCCAACTTTGGCTCGGGGTCGTGTGGACGACCCTATAGTCGTCGGACATGACGGTGGCGGACCAATCTAGTCCCGGGGTCGTGGGGACGACCCTATAGTCGTCGGACATGTCGGCGGCTGGCCAACTTTGGCCCGTGGTCGTGGGGACGATCCAATAGTCGTCGGACATGTCGGCGGCTGGCCAGCTTTGGCCCGTGGTCGTGGGGACGACCCTATAGTCGTCGGACATGTCGGCGGCTAGCCAACATTGGCCCGTGGTCGTGGGGACGACCCAATAGTCGTTGGAAATGTCAGCGGCTGGCCAACTTTGACCCGGTGTCGTGGGGACGACACTATAGTCGTCGGACATGTCGGCGGCTGGCCAATCTAGTCCCGGGGTCGTGGGGACGACCCTATAGTCTTCGGACATGTCGGCGGCTGGCCAACTTTGGCCCGGGGTCGTGGGGACGATCCAATAGTCGTCGGACATGTCGGCGGCTGGTCAACGTTGGCCCGTGGTCGTGGGGACGACCCTATAGTCGTTGGACATGTCAGCGGCTGGCCAACTTTGGCCCGTGGTCGTGGGGACGATCGAATAGTCGTCGGACATGTCGGCGGCTGGCCAGCTTTGGCCCGGGGTCGTAGGGACGACCCTATAGTCGTCGGACATGTCGGCGATTGGCCAACATTGGCCCGGGGTCGTGGGGACGACATTATAATCGTCGGACATGTCGGCGGCTGGCCAACCTAGTCCCGAGGTCGTGGGGACGACCCTATAGTCGTCGGACTTGACGGTGGCGGGCCAATCTAGTCCCGGGGTCGTGGGGACGACCCTACAGTCGTCGGACATTTCGGCGTCTTGCCAACTTTGGCCCGGGGTCGTGGGGACGACCCTATATTCGTCGGACATGGCGGTGGCGGACCAATCTAGTCCCGGGGTCGTGGGGACGACCCTATAGTCGTCGGACATGTTGGCGGCTTGTCAGCCTAGTCCCGGGGTCGTGGGTACGACCCTACAGTCGTCGGACATTTCGGCGGCGGGCCAAACTTGTCCCGGGGTCGTGGGGACGACCCTATAGTCGTCGGACATGTCGGCGGCTGGCCAACTTTGGCCCGGTGTCGTGGGGACGACTCTATAGTCGTCGGAAATGTCGGCGGCTGGCCAACATTGGCCCGTGGTTGTGGGGACGACCCTATAGTCGTTGGACATGATGGTGGCGGGCCAATCTAGTCCCGGGGTCGTGGGTAAGACCCTATAGTCGTCGGACAAGACGGCGGCTGGACATCTTTGGCCCGGGGTCGTGGGGACGACCCTATAGTCGTCGGACATGTTGGCGGGTTGTCAGCCTAGTCCCGGGGTCGTGGGGACGACCCTATAGTCGTCGGACATGACGGTGGCGGACCAATCTAGTCCCGGGGTCGTGGGGACGACCGTATAGTCGTCGCACATGTCGGCGGCTGGCCAACTTTGGCCCGTGGTCGTGGGGACGATCCAATAATCGTCGGACATGTCGGCGGCTGGCCAACTTTGGCCCGTGGTTGTGGGGACGACCCTATAGTCGTTGGACATGTCAGCGGCTGGCCAACTTTGACCCGGTGTCGTGGGGACGACTCTATAGTCGTCGGACATGTCGGTGGCTGGCCAATCTAGTCCCGGGGTCGTGGGGACGACCTTATAGTCGTTGGACATGACGGTGGCGGGCCAATCTAGTCCCGGGGTCGTGTGGACGACCCTATAGTCGTCGGACAAGACGGCGGCTGGACATCTTTGGCACGGGGTCGTGGGGACGACCCTACAGTCGTCGGACATTTCGGCGGCTTGCTAACTTTGGCCCGGGGTCGTGGGGACGACCCTATAGTCGTCGGACATGTCGGCGGCTAGCCAACATTGGCCCGGGGTCGTCGGACTTGACGGTGGCGGGCCAATCTAGTCCCGGGGTCGTGGGGACGACCCCACAGTCGTCGGACATTTCGGCGGCTTGCCAACTTTGGCCCGGGGTCGTGTGGACGACCCTATAGTCGTCGGACATGATGGTGGCGGACCAATCTAGTCCCGGGGTCGTGGGGACGACCCTATAGTCGTCGGACATGTCGGCGGCTGGCCAACTTTGGCCCGTGGTCGTGGGGACGATCCAATAGTCGTCGGACATGGCGGCGGCTGGCCAGCTTTGGCCCGTGGTCGTGGGGACGACCCTATAGTCGTCGGACAAGTTAGCGGCTGGCCAACATTGGCCCGTGGTCGTGGGGACGACACTATAGTCGTCGGATATGTCGGCGGCTGGCCAACTTTGGCCCGTGGTCGTGAAGACGACCCTATAGTCGTCGGACAAGACGGTGGCGGGCTAATCTAGTCCCGGGGTCGTGGGGACGACCCTATAGTCGTCGGACATGTCGCCGGCTGGTCAACTTTGGCCCGTGGTCGTGGGGACGACCCTATAGTCGTCAGACATGACGGTGGCGAGCCAACCTAGTCCCGGGGTCGTGGGGACGACCCTATAGTCGTCGGACAAGTCGGCGGCGAGCCCACCTAGTCGGGGGGTCGTGGGGACGAGCCTATAGTCGTCGGATAAGTCGGCGGCCGGCCAACCTAGTCCGGGGGTCGTGGGGACGACCCTATAGTCGTCGGACATGACGGTGGCGGGCCAGTCTAGTCCCGGGTCGTGGGGACGACCCTATAGTCGTCGGAAATGTCGGTGGCTGTCCAACTTTGGCCCGGGGGTCGTGGGGACGACCCTATAGTCGTCGGACATGTCGGCGGCGAGCCAACATTGACCCGGGGTCGTGGGGACGACTTTATAGTCGTCGGACATGTCGGTGGCGGGCCAGTCTAGTCCCGGGTCGTGGGGACGACCCTATAGTCGTCGGACATGTCGGCGGCTGGCCAACTTTGGCCCGTGGTCGTGGGGAGGACCCTATACCCGTCGGACAAGTCGGCGGCGTACCAACCTAGTCCGGGGGTCGTGGGGACGACCCTATAGTCGTCGGACATGACGGTGGCGGGCCAGTCTAGTCCCGGGTCATGGGGACGACCCTATAGTCGTCGGACAAGTCGGCGGCTGGCCAACTTTGGCCCGTGATCGTGGGGACGACCCTATAGTCGTCGGAAATGACGGTGGCGGGCCAATCTAGTCCCGTGGTCGTGGGGACGACCCTACAGTCGTCGGACAAGTCGGCGGCGAGCCCACCTAGTCCGGGGGTCGTGGGGACGACCCTATAGTCGTCGGACAAGTCGGCGGCCGGCCAACCTAGTCCGGGGGTCGTGGGGACGACCCTATAGTCGTCGGACATGACGGTGGCGGGCCAGTCTAGTCCCGGGTCGTGGGGACGACCCTATAGTCGTCGGACATGTCGGCGGCTGGCCAACTTTGGCCCGTGGTCGTGGGGACGACCCTATAGTCGTCGGACATGTCGGCGGCTGGCCAACTTTGGCCCGTGGTCGTGGGGACGACCCTATAGTCGTCAGACATGACGGTGGCGAGCCAACCTAGTCCCGGGGTCGTGGGGACGACCCTATAGTCGTCGGACATGACGGTGGCGGACCAATCTAGTCCCGGGGTCGTGGGGACGACCGTATAGTCGTCGCACATGTCGGCGGCTGGCCAACTTTGGCCCGTGGTCGTGGGGACGATCCAATAATCGTCGGACATGTCGGCGGCTGGCCAACTTTGGCCCGTGGTTGTGGGGACGACCCTATAGTCGTTGGACATGACGGTGGCGGGCCAATCTAGTCCCGGGGTCGTGGGGACGACCCTATAGTCGTCGGACAAGACGGCGGCTGGACATCTTTGGCACGGGGTCGTGGGGACGACCCTACAGTCGTCGGACATTTCGGCGGCTTGCCAACTTTGGCCCGGGGTCGTGGGGACGACCCTATAGTCGTCGGACATGTCAGCGGCTAGCCAGCATTGGCCCGGGGTCGTCGGACTTGACGGTGGCGGGCAAATCTAGTCCCGGGGTCGTGGGGACGACCCCACAGTCGTCGGACGTTTCGGCGGCTTGCCAACTTTGGCTCGGGGTCGTGTGGACGACCCTATAGTCGTCGGACATGACGGTGGCGGACCAATCTAGTCCCGGGGTCGTGGGGACGACCCTATAGTCGTCGGACATGTCGGCGGCTGGCCAACTTTGGCCCGTGGTCGTGGGGACGATCCAATAGTCGTCGGACATGTCGGCGGCTGGCCAGCTTTGGCCCGTGGTCGTGGGGACGACCCTATAGTCGTCGGACATGTCGGCGGCTAGCCAACATTGGCCCGTGGTCGTGGGGACGACCCAATAGTCGTTGGAAATGTCAGCGGCTGGCCAACTTTGACCCGGTGTCGTGGGGACGACACTATAGTCGTCGGACATGTCGGCGGCTGGCCAATCTAGTCCCGGGGTCGTGGGGACGACCCTATAGTCTTCGGACATGTCGGCGGCTGGCCAACTTTGGCCCGGGGTCGTGGGGACGATCCAATAGTCGTCGGACATGTCGGCGGCTGGTCAACTTTGGCCCGTGGTCGTGGGGACGACCCTATAGTCGTTGGACATGTCAGCGGCTGGCCAACTTTGGCCCGTGGTCGTGGGGACGATCCAATAGTCGTCGGACATGTCGGCGGCTGGCCAGCTTTGGCCCGGGGTCGTAGGGACGACCCTATAGTCGTCGGACATGTCGGCGATTTGCCAACATTGGCCCGGGGTCGTGGGGACGACATTATAGTCGTCGGACATGTCGGCGGCTGGCCAACCTAGTCCCGAGGTCGTGGGGACGACCCTATAGTCGTCGGACTTGACGGTGGCGGGCCAATCTAGTCCGGGGGTCGTGGGGACGACCCTACAGTCGTCGGACATTTCGGCGGCTTGCCAACTTTGGCCCGGGGTCGTGGGGACGATCCAATAGTCGTCGGACATGTCGGCCGCTGGTCAACTTTGGCCCGTGGGCGTGGGGACGACCCTATAGTCGTTGGACATGTCAGCGGCTGGCCAACTTTGGCCCGGTGTCGTGGGGACGACCCAATAGTCGTCGGACAAGTCGGCGGCTGGCCAACTTTGGCCCGTGGTCGTGGGGACGACCCTATAGTCGTCGGAAATGACGGTGGCGGGCCAATCTAGTCCCGTGGTCGTGGGGACGACCCTACAGTCGTCGGACAAGTCGGCGGCGAGCCCACCTAGTCCGGGGGTCGTGGGGACGACCCTATAGTCGTCGGACTTGACGGTGGCGGGCCAATCTAGTCCGGGGGTCGTGGGGACGACCCTACAGTCGTCGGACATTTCGGCGGCTTGCCAACTTTGGCCCGGGGTCGTGGGGACGATCCAATAGTCGTCGGACATGTCGGCGGCTGGTCAACTTTGGCCCGTGGTCGTGGGGACGACCCTATAGTCGTTGGACATGTCAGCGGCTGGCCAACTTTGGCCCGTGGTCGTGGGGACGATCCAATAGTCGTCGGACATGTCGGCGGCTGGCCAGCTTTGGCCCGTGGTCGTGGGGACGACCCTATAGTCGTCGGACAAGTTAGCGGCTGGCCAACATTGGCCCGTGGTCGTGGGGACGACACTATAGTCGTCGGATATGTCGGCGGCTGGCCAACTTTGGCCCGTGGTCGTGAAGACGACCCTATAGTCGTCGGACAAGACGGTGGCGGGCTAATCTAGTCCCGGGGTCGTGGGGACGACCCTATAGTCGTCGGACATGTCGCCGGCTGGTCAACTTTGGCCCGTGGTCGTGGGGACGACCCTATAGTCGTCGGACATGTCGGCGGCTGGCCAACTTTGGCCCGTGGTCGTGGGGACGACCCTATAGTCGTCAGACATGACGGTGGCGAGCCAACCTAGTCCCGGGGTCGTGGGGACGACCCTATAGTCGTCGGACAAGTCGGCGGCCGGCCAACCTAGTCCGGGGGTCGTGGGGACGACCCTATAGTCGTCGGACATGACGGTGGCGGGCCAGTCTAGTCCCGGGTCGTGGGGACGACCCTATAGTCGTCGGACATGTCGGCGGCTGGCCAGTCTAGTCCCGGGTCATGGGGACGACCCTATAGTCGTCGGACAAGTCGGCGGCTGGCCAACTTTGGCCCGTGGTCGTGGGGACGACCCTATAGTCGTCGGAAATGACGGTGGCGGGCCAATCTAGTCCCGTGGTCGTGGGGACGACCCTACAGTCGTCGGACAAGTCGGCGGCGAGCCCACCTAGTCCGGGGGTCGTGGGGACGACCCTATAGTCGTCGGACAAGTCGGCGGCCGGCCAACCTAGTCCGGGGGTCGTGGGGACGACCCTATAGTCGTCGGACATGACGGTGGCGGGCCAGTCTAGTCCCGGGTCGTGGGGACGACCCTATAGTCGTCGGACATGTCGGCGGCTGGCCAACTTTGGCCCGTGGTCGTGGGGACGACCCTATAGTCGTCGGACATGTCGGCGGCTGGCCAACTTTGGCCCGTGGTCGTGGGGACGACCCTATAGTCGTCAGACATGACGGTGGCGAGCCAACCTAGTCCCGGGGTCGTGGGGACGACCCTATAGTCGTCGGACATGACGGTGGCGGACCAATCTAGTCCCGGGGTCGTGGGGACGACCGTATAGTCGTCGCACATGTCGGCGGCTGGCCAACTTTGGCCCGTGGTCGTGGGGACGATCCAATAATCGTCGGACATGTCGGCGGCTGGCCAACTTTGGCCCGTGGTTGTGGGGACGACCCTATAGTCGTTGGACATGACGGTGGCGGGCCAATCTAGTCCCGGGGTCGTGGGGACGACCCTATAGTCGTCGGACAAGACGGCGGCTGGACATCTTTGGCACGGGGTCGTGGGGACGACCCTACAGTCGTCGGACATTTCGGCGGCTTGCCAACTTTGGCCCGGGGTCGTGGGGACGACCCTATAGTCGTCGGACATGTCAGCGGCTAGCCAGCATTGGCCCGGGGTCGTCGGACTTGACGGTGGCGGGCAAATCTAGTCCCGGGGTCGTGGGGACGACCCCACAGTCGTCGGACGTTTCGGCGGCTTGCCAACTTTGGCTCGGGGTCGTGTGGACGACCCTATAGTCGTCGGACATGACGGTGGCGGACTAATCTAGTCCCGGGGTCGTGGGGACGACCCTATAGTCGTCGGACATGTCGGCGGCTGGCCAACTTTGGCCCGTGGTCGTGGGGACGATCCAATAGTCGTCGGACATGTCGGCGGCTGGCCAGCTTTGGCCCGGTGTCGTGGGGACGACACTATAGTCGTCGGACATGTCGGCGGCTGGCCAATCTAGTCCCGGGGTCGTGGGGACGACCCTATAGTCTTCGGACATGTCGGCGGCTGGCCAACTTTGGCCCGGGGTCGTGGGGACGATCCAATAGTCGTCGGACATGTCGGCGGCTGGTCAACTTTGGCCCGTGGTCGTGGGGACGACCCTATAGTCGTTGGACATGTCAGCGGCTGGCCAACTTTGGCCCGTGGTCGTGGGGACGATCCAATAGTCGTCGGACATGTCGGCGGCTGGCCAGCTTTGGCCCGGGGTCGTAGGGACGACCCTATAGTCGTCGGACATGTCGGCGATTTGCCAACATTGGCCCGGGGTCGTGGGGACGACATTATAGTCGTCGGACATGTCGGCGGCTGGCCAACCTAGTCCCGAGGTCGTGGGGACGACCCTATAGTCGTCGGACTTGACGGTGGCGGGCCAATCTAGTCCGGGGGTCGTGGGGACGACCCTACAGTCGTCGGACATTTCGGCGGCTTGCCAACTTTGGCCCGGGGTCGTGGGGACGATCCAATAGTCGTCGGACATGTCGGCCGCTGGTCAACTTTGGCCCGTGGGCGTGGGGACGACCCTATAGTCGTTGGACATGTCAGCGGCTGGCCAACTTTGGCCCGGTGTCGTGGGGACGACCCAATAGTCGTCGGACAAGTCGGCGGCTGGCCAACTTTGGCCCGTGGTCGTGGGGACGACCCTATAGTCGTCGGAAATGACGGTGGCGGGCCAATCTAGTCCCGTGGTCGTGGGGACGACCCTACAGTCGTCGGACAAGTCGGCGGCGAGCCCACCTAGTCCGGGGGTCGTGGGGACGACCCTATAGTCGTCGGACAAGTCGGCGGCCGGCCAACCTAGTCCGGGGGTCGTGGGGACGACCCTATAGTCGTCGGACATGACGGTGGCGGGCCAGTCTAGTCCCGGGTCGTGGGGACGACCCTATAGTCGTCGGACATGTCAGCGGCTAGCCAGCATTGGCCCGGGGTCGTCGGACTTGACGGTGGCGGGCAAATCTAGTCCCGGGGTCGTGGGGACGACCCCACAGTCGTCGGACGTTTCGGCGGCTTGCCAACTTTGGCTCGGGGTCGTGTGGACGACCCTATAGTCGTCGGACATGACGGTGGCGGACCAATCTAGTCCCGGGGTCGTGGGGACGACCCTATAGTCGTCGGACATGTCGGCGGCTGGCCAACTTTGGCCCGTGGTCGTGGGGACGATCCAATAGTCGTCGGACATGTCGGCGGCTGGCCAGCTTTGGCCCGTGGTCGTGGGGACGACCCTATAGTCGTCGGACATGTCGGCGGCTAGCCAACATTGGCCCGTGGTCGTGGGGACGACCCAATAGTCGTTGGAAATGTCAACGGCTGGCCAACTTTGACCCGGTGTCGTGGGGACGACACTATAGTCGTCGGACATGTCGGCGGCTGGCCAATCTAGTCCCGGGGTCGTGGGGACGACCCTATAGTCTTCGGACATGTCGGCGGCTGGCCAACTTTGGCCCGGGGTCGTGGGGACGATCCAATAGTCGTCGGACATGTCGGCGGCTGGTCAACGTTGGCCCGTGGTCGTGGGGACGACCCTATAGTCGTTGGACATGTCAGCGGCTGGCCAACTTTGGCCCGTGGTCGTGGGGACGATCGAATAGTCGTCGGACATGTCGGCGGCTGGCCAGCTTTGGCCCGGGGTCGTAGGGACGACCCTATAGTCGTCGGACATGTCGGCGATTGGCCAACATTGGCCCGGGGTCGTGGGGACGACATTATAATCGTCGGACATGTCGGCGGCTGGCCAACCTAGTCCCGAGGTCGTGGGGACGACCCTATAGTCGTCGGACTTGACGGTGGCGGGCCAATCTAGACCCGGGGTCGTGGGGACGACCCTACAGTCGTCGGACATTTCGGCGTCTTGCCAACTTTGGCCCGGGGTCGTGGGGACGACCCTATATTCGTCGGACATGGCGGTGGCGGACCAATCTAGTCCCGGGGTCGTGGGGACGACCCTATAGTCGTCGGACATGTTGGCGGCTTGTCAGCCTAGTCCCGGGGTCGTGGGTACGACCCTACAGTCGTCGGACATTTCGGCGGCGGGCCAAACTTGTCCCGGGGTCGTGGGGACGACCCTATAGTCGTCGGACATGTCGGCGGCTGGCCAACTTTGGCCCGGTGTCGTGGGGACGACTCTATAGTCGTCGGAAATGTCGGCGGCTGGCCAACATTGGCCCGTGGTTGTGGGGACGACCCTATAGTCGTTGGACATGATGGTGGCGGGCCAATCTAGTCCCGGGGTCGTGGGTAAGACCCTATAGTCGTCGGACAAGACGGCGGCTGGACATCTTTGGCCCGGGGTCGTGGGGACGACCCTATAGTCGTCGGACATGTTGGCGGGTTGTCAGCCTAGTCCCGGGGTCGTGGGGACGACCCTATAGTCGTCGGACATGACGGTGGCGGACCAATCTAGTCCCGGGGTCGTGGGGACGACCGTATAGTCGTCGCACATGTCGGCGGCTGGCCAACTTTGGCCCGTGGTCGTGGGGACGATCCAATAATCGTCGGACATGTCGGCGGCTGGCCAACTTTGGCCCGTGGTTGTGGGGACGACCCTATAGTCGTTGGACATGTCAGCGGCTGGCCAACTTTGACCCGGTGTCGTGGGGACGACTCTATAGTCGTCGGACATGTCGGTGGCTGGCCAATCTAGTCCCGGGGTCGTGGGGACGACCTTATAGTCGTTGGACATGACGGTGGCGGGCCAATCTAGTCCCGGGGTCGTGTGGACGACCCTATAGTCGTCGGACAAGACGGCGGCTGGACATCTTTGGCACGGGGTCGTGGGGACGACCCTACAGTCGTCGGACATTTCGGCGGCTTGCTAACTTTGGCCCGGGGTCGTGGGGACGACCCTATAGTCGTCGGACATGTCGGCGGCTAGCCAACATTGGCCCGGGGTCGTCGGACTTGACGGTGGCGGGCCAATCTAGTCCCGGGGTCGTGGGGACGACCCCACAGTCGTCGGACATTTCGGCGGCTTGCCAACTTTGGCCCGGGGTCGTGTGGACGACCCTATAGTCGTCGGACATGATGGTGGCGGACCAATCTAGTCCCGGGGTCGTGGGGACGACCCTATAGTCGTCGGACATGTCGGCGGCTGGCCAACTTTGGCCCGTGGTCGTGGGGACGATCCAATAGTCGTCGGACATGTCGGCGGCTGGCCAGCTTTGGCCCGTGGTCGTGGGGACGACCCTATAGTCGTCGGACAAGTTAGCGGCTGGCCAACATTGGCCCGTGGTCGTGGGGACGACACTATAGTCGTCGGATATGTCGGCGGCTGGCCAACTTTGGCCCGTGGTCGTGAAGACGACCCTATAGTCGTCGGACAAGACGGTGGCGGGCTAATCTAGTCCCGGGGTCGTGGGGACGACCCTATAGTCGTCGGACATGTCGCCGGCTGGTCAACTTTGGCCCGTGGTCGTGGGGACGACCCTATAGTCGTCGGACAAGTCGGCGGCCGGCCAACCTAGTTCGGGGGTCGTGGGGACGACCCTATAGTCGTCGGACATGACGGTGGCGGGCCAGTCTAGTCCCGGGTCGTGGGGACGACCCTATAGTCGTCAAACATGTCGGCGGCTGGCGAACTTTGGCCCGTGGTCGTGGGGACGACCGTATAGTCGTCGGAAATGTCGGTGGCTGTCCAACTTTGGCCCAGGGGTCGTGGAGACGACCCTATAGTCGTCGGACATGTCGGCGGCGAGCCAACATTGACCCGGGGTCGTGGGGACGACTCTATAGTCGTCGGACATGTCGGTGGCGGGCCAGTCTAGTCCCGGGTCGTTGGGACGACCCTATAGTCGTCGGACATGTCGGCGGCTGGCCAACATTGGCCCGTGGTCGTGGGGAGGACCCTATACTCGTCGGACAAGTCGGCGGCGTACCAACCTAGTCCGGGGGTCGTGGGGACGACCCTATAGTGGTTCGGACATGACGGTGGCGGGCCAGTCTAGTCCCGGGTCATGGGGACGACCCTATAGTCGTCGGGAAAGTCGGCGGCTGGCCAACTTTGGCCCGTGGTCGTGGGGACGACCCTATAGTCTTCGGACAAGTCGGCGGCGAGCCAATCTAGTCCCGCGGTCGTGGGGACGACCCTATAGTCGTCGGACAAGTCAGCGGCTGGACAACATTGGCCCGTGGTCGTGGGGACGACCATATAGTCGTCGGACATGACGGTGGCGGGCCACTCTAGTCCCGGGTCGTGGGGACGACCCTATAGTCGTCGGACAAGTCGGCGGCGGGCCAACCTAGTCCCGGGGTCGTGGGGACGACCCTATATTCGTCGGACAAGCCGGCGGCTGGCCAACTTTGGCCCGTGGTCGTGGGGACGACCCTATAATCGTCGGACAAGTCGGCGGCTGTCCAACTTTGGCCCGGGGTCGTGGGGACGACCCTATAGTCGTCGGACTTGACGGTGGCGGGCCAATCTAGTCCCGGGGTCGTGGGGACGACCCTATAGTCGTCAGACATGTCGGTGGCGAGCCAACCTAGTCCCGGGGTCGTGGGGACGACCCTATAGTCGTCGGACAAGTCGGCGGCGGGCCAACCTAGTCCCGGGGTCGTGGGGATGACCCTATAGTCGTCGGACAAGTCGGCGGCGAGCCCACCTAGTCGGGGGGTCGTGGGGACGACCCTATAGTCGTCGGACAAGTGGGCGGCCGGCCAGCCTAGTCCGGGGGTCGTGGGTACGACCCTATATTCGTCGGACAAGCCGGCGGCTGGCCAACTTTGGCCCGTGGTCGTGGGGACGACCCTATAGTCGTCGGACAAGTCGGCGGCGGGCCAACCTAGTCCCGGGGTCGTGGGGATGACCCTATAGTCGTCGGACAAGTCGGCGGCGAGCCCACCTAGTCGGGGGGTCGTGGGGACGACCCTATAGTCGTCGGACAAGTCAGCGGCTGGCCAGCTTTGGCCCGTGGTCGTGGGGACGACCCTATAGTCGTCGGACAAGTCGGCGGCGGGCCAACCTAGTCCCGGGGTCGTGGGGACGACCCTATATTCGTCGGACAAGCCGGCGGCTGGCCAACTTTGGCCCGTGGTCGTGGGGACGACCCTATAGTCGTCGGACTTGACGGTGGCGGGCCAATCTAGTCCCGGGGTCGTGGGGACGACCCTATAGTCGTCAGACATGTCGGTGGCGTGCCAACCTAGTCCCGGGGTCGTGGGGACGACCCTATAGTCGTCGGACAAGTCGGCGGCGGGCCAACCTAGTCCCGGGGTCGTGGGGATGACCCTATAGTCGTCGGACAAGTCGGCGGCGAGCCCACCTAGTCGGGGGGTCGTGGGGACGACCCTATAGTCGTCGGACAAGTCGGCGGCCGGCCAACCTAGTCAGGGGGTCGTGGGGACGACCCTATAGTCGTCGGACAAGACGGCGGCTGGACATCTTTGGCCCGCGGTCGTGGGTACGACCCTATAGTCGTCGGACATGTCGGCGGCTGGACATCTTTGGCCCGGGGTCGTGGGGACGACCCTATAGTCGTCGGACATGTCGGCGGCTGGCCAACCTAGTCCCGGGGTCGTTGGGACGACCCTATAGTCGTCGGACTTGACGGTGGCGGGACAATCTAGTCCCGGGGTCGTGGGGACGACCCTATAGTCGTCGGACATGTCGGCGGCTGGCCAACTTTAGCGCGTGGTCGTGGGGACGATCCGATTGTCGTCGGACATGTCGGCGGCTGGCCAACCTAGACCCGGGGTCGTGGGGACGACCCTATTGTCGTCGGACAAGGCGGTGGCGGGCCAATCTAGTCCCGGGGTCGTGGGGACGATCCGATAGTCTTTGGACATGACGGTGGCGGGCCAATCTAGTCCCGGGGTCGTGGGGACGACCCTATAGTCGTCGGACATGTCGGCGGCTGGCCAGCTTTGGCCCGTGGTCGTGGGGACGACCCTATAGTCGTCGGACATGTCAGCGGCTGGCCAACTTTGGCCCGTGGTCGTGGGGACGACCCAATAGTCGTTGGAAATGTCAGCGGCTGGCCAACTTTGACCCGGTGTCGTGGGGACGACTCTATAGTCGTCGGACATGTCGGCGGCTGGCCAATCTAGTCCCGGGGTCGTGGGGACGACCCTATAGTCTTCGGACATGTCGGTGGCGGGCCAATCTAGTCTCGGGGTCGTGGGGACGACCCTATAGTCGTCGGACATGTCGGCGGCTGGCCAACTTTGGCCCGGGGTCGTGGGGACGACCCTATAGTCGTCGGACATGACGGTGGCGGGCCAATCTAGTCCCGGGGTCGTGGGGACGACCCTATAGTCGTCGGACATGTCGGCGGCTGGCCAACTTTAGTGCGTGGTCGTGGGGACGATCCGATTGTCGTCGGACATGTCGGCGGCTGGCCAACCTAGACCCGGGGTCGTGGGGACGACCCTATTGTCGTCGGACAAGGCGGTGGCGGGCCAATCTAGTCCCGGGGTCGTGGGGACGATCCGATAGTCTTTGGACATGACGGTGGCGGGCCAATCTAGTCCCGGGGTCGTGGGGACGACCCTATAGTCGTCGGACATTTCGGCGGCTTGCCAACTTTGGCCCGGGGTCGTGGGGACGATCCAATAGTCGTCGGACATGTTGGCGGCTGGTCAACTTTGGCCCGTGGTCGTGGGGACGACCCTATAGTCGTTGGACATGTCAGCGGCTGGCCAACTTTGGCCCGGGGTCGTGGGGACGATCCAATAGTCGTCGGACATGTTGGCGGCTGGTCAACTTTGGCCCGTGGTCGTGGGGACGACCCTATAGTCGTTGGACATGTCAGCGGCTGGCCAACTTTGGCCCGGTGTCGTGGGGACGACCCAATAGTCGTCGGACATGTCGGCGGCTGGCCAACTTTGGCCCGTGGTCGTGGGGACGAGCCGATAGTCGTTGGACATGACGGTGGCGGGCCAATCTAGTCCGGGGGTCGTGGGGACGACCCTACAGTCGTCGGACATTTCGGCGGCTTGCCAACTTTGGCCCGTGGTCGTGGGGACGATCCAATAGTCGTCGGACATGTTGGCGGCTGGTCAACTTTGGCCCGTGGTCGTGGGGACGACCCTATAGTCGTTGGACATGTCAGCGGCTGGCCAACTTTGGCCCGGTGTCGTGGGGACGACCCAATAGTCGTCGGACATGTCGGCGGCAGGCCAACTTTGGCCCGTGGTCGTGGGGACGATCCGATAGTCGTTGGACATGACGGTGGCGGGCCAATCTATTCCGGGGTCGTGTGGACGACCCTACAGTCGTCGGACATTTCGGCGGCTTGCCAACTTTGGCCCGGGGTCGTGGGGACGACCCTATAGTCGTCGGACTTGACGGTGGCGGGCCAATCTAGTCCCGGGGTTGTGGGGACGACCCTACAGTCGTCGGACATTTCGGCGGCTTGCCAACTTTGGCCCGGGGTCGTGGGGACGACCCTATAGTCGTCGGACTTGACGGTGGCGGGCCAATCTAGTCCCGGGGTTGTGGGGACGACCCTACAGTCATCGGACATGTCGGCGGCTGGCCAACTTTGGCCCGTGGTCGTGGGGACGATCCGATAGTCGTTTGACATGACGGTGGCGGGCCAATCTAGTCCGGGGGTCGTGGGGACGACTCTACAGTCGTCGGACATTTCGGCGGCTTGCCAACTTTGGCCCGGGGTCGTGGGGACGACCCTATAGTCGTCGGACTTGACGGTGGCGGGCCAATCTAGTCCCGGGGTTGTGGGGACGACCCTACAGTCGGCGGACATTTCGGCGGCTTGCCAACTTTGGCCCGGGGTCGTGGGGACAACCCTATAGTCGTCGGACATGTCGGCGGCTGGCCAACCTAGTCCCGGGTTCGTGGGGACGACCCTATAGTCGTTGGACATGACGGTGGCGGGCCAAACTAGCCCCGGGGTCGTAGGGACGACCCTATAATCGTCGGACATGTTGGCGATTGGCCAACATTGGCCCGGGGTCGTCGGGACGACCCTATAGTCGTCGGACATGACGGTGTCGGGCCAATCTAGTCCCGGGGTCGTGGGGACGACCCTATTGTCGTCGGACATGACGGTGGCGGGCCAACCTAGTCCCGGGGTCGTAGGGACGACCCTATAGTCGTCGGACATGTCCGCGATTGGCCAGCATTGGCCCGGGGTCGTGGGGACAACCCTATAGTCGTCGGACATGTCGGCGGCTGGCCAACCTAGTCCCGGGTTCGTGGGGACGACCCTATAGTCGTCGGACATGTCGGCGGCTGGCCAACTTTGGCCCGTGGTCGTGGGGACGATCCAATAGTCGTCGGACATGTCGGCGGCTGGCCAACTTTGGCCCGTAGACGTGGGGACGATCCGACAGTCGCCAGACATGACGGTGGCGGGCCAATCTAGTCCCGGGGTCGTGTGGACGACCCTATTGTCGTCGGACATGTCGGCGGCTGGCCAAATTTGGCCCGGTGTCGTGGGGACGACTCTATAGTCGTCGGAAATGTCGGCGGCTGGCCAACTTTGGCCCGGGGTCGTGGGGACGACGCAATTGTCGACGGACAAGTCGGCGGTGAGCCAACCTAGTCCAGGGGTCGTGGGGACGTCCCTATAGTCGTCGGACATGTCGGCGGCTTGCCAACTTGGGCCCGGGGTCGTGGGCACGACCCTATAGTCGTCGGACATGTCGGCGGCTGGCCAACCTGCTCCCGAGGTCGTGGGGCCGACCCTATAGTCGTCGGACTTGACGGTGGTGGGCCAATCTAGTCCCGGGGTCGTGGGGACGACCCTACAGTCGTCGGACAAGTCGGCGGCTGTCCAACTTTGGCCCGGGGTCGTGGGGACGACCCTATAGTCGTCGGACTTGACGGTGGCGGGCCAATCTAGTCCCGGGGTCGTGGGGACGACCCTATAGTCGTCAGACATGTCGGTGGCGAGCCAACCTAGTCCCGGGGTCGTGGGGACGACCCTATAGTCGTCGGACAAGTCGGCGGCGGGCCAACCTAGTCCCGGGGTCGTGGGGATGACCCTATAGTCGTCGGACAAGTCGGCGGCGAGCCCACCTAGTCGGGGGGTCGTGGGGACGACCCTATAGTCGTCGGACAAGTGGGCGGCCGGCCAGCCTAGTCCGGGGGTCGTGGGTACGACCCTATATTCGTCGGACAAGCCGGCGGCTGGCCAACTTTGGCCCGTGGTCGTGGGGACGACCCTATAGTCGTCGGACAAGTCGGCGGCGGGCCAACCTAGTCCCGGGGTCGTGGGGATGACCCTATAGTCGTCGGACAAGTCGGCGGCGAGCCCACCTAGTCGGGGGGTCGTGGGGACGACCCTATAGTCGTCGGACAAGTCAGCGGCTGGCCAGCTTTGGCCCGTGGTCGTGGGGACGACCCTATAGTCGTCGGACAAGTCGGCGGCGGGCCAACCTAGTCCCGGGGTCGTGGGGACGACCCTATATTCGTCGGACAAGCCGGCGGCTGGCCAACTTTGGCCCGTGGTCGTGGGGACGACCCTATAGTCGTCGGACTTGACGGTGGCGGGCCAATCTAGTCCCGGGGTCGTGGGGACGACCCTATAGTCGTCAGACATGTCGGTGGCGTGCCAACCTAGTCCCGGGGTCGCGGGGACGACCCTATAGTCGTCGGACAAGTCGGCGGCGGGCCAACCTAGTCCCGGGGTCGTGGGGATGACCCTATAGTCGTCGGACAAGTCGGCGGCGAGCCCACCTAGTCGGGGGGTCGTGGGGACGACCCTATAGTCGTCGGACAAGTCGGCGGCCGGCCAACCTAGTCAGGGGGTCGTGGGGACGACCCTATAGTCGTCGGACAAGACGGCGGCTGGACATCTTTGGCCCGCGGTCGTGGGTACGACCCTATAGTCGTCGGACATGTCGGCGGCTGGACATCTTTGGCCCGGGGTCGTGGGGACGACCCTATAGTCGTCGGACATGTCGGCGGCTGGCCAACCTAGTCCCGGGGTCGTTGGGACGACCCTATAGTCGTCGGACTTGACGGTGGCGGGACAATCTAGTCCCGGGGTCGTGGGGACGACCCTATAGTCGTCGGACATGTCGGCGGCTGGCCAACTTTAGCGCGTGGTCGTGGGGACGATCCGATTGTCGTCGGACATGTCGGCGGCTGGCCAACCTAGACCCGGGGTCGTGGGGACGACCCTATTGTCGTCGGACAAGGCGGTGGCGGGCCAATCTAGTCCCGGGGTCGTGGGGACGATCCGATAGTCTTTGGACATGACGGTGGCGGGCCAATCTAGTCCCGGGGTCGTGGGGACGACCCTATAGTCGTCGGACATGTCGGCGGCTGGCCAGCTTTGGCCCGTGGTCGTGGGGACGACCCTATAGTCGTCGGACATGTCAGCGGCTGGCCAACTTTGGCCCGTGGTCGTGGGGACGACCCAATAGTCGTTGGAAATGTCAGCGGCTGGCCAACTTTGACCCGGTGTCGTGGGGACGACTCTATAGTCGTCGGACATGTCGGCGGCTGGCCAATCTAGTCCCGGGGTCGTGGGGACGACCCTATAGTCTTCGGACATGTCGGTGGCGGGCCAATCTAGTCTCGGGGTCGTGGGGACGACCCTATAGTCGTCGGACATGTCGGCGGCTGGCCAACTTTGGCCCGGGGTCGTGGGGACGACCCTATAGTCGTCGGACATGACGGTGGCGGGCCAATCTAGTCCCGGGGTCGTGGGGACGACCCTATAGTCGTCGGACATGTCGGCGGCTGGCCAACTTTAGTGCGTGGTCGTGGGGACGATCCGATTGTCGTCGGACATGTCGGCGGCTGGCCAACCTAGACCCGGGGTCGTGGGGACGACCCTATTGTCGTCGGACAAGGCGGTGGCGGGCCAATCTAGTCCCGGGGTCGTGGGGACGATCCGATAGTCTTTGGACATGACGGTGGCGGGCCAATCTAGTCCCGGGGTCGTGGGGACGACCCTATAGTCGTCGGACATTTCGGCGGCTTGCCAACTTTGGCCCGGGGTCGTGGGGACGATCCAATAGTCGTCGGACATGTTGGCGGCTGGTCAACTTTGGCCCGTGGTCGTGGGGACGACCCTATAGTCGTTGGACATGTCAGCGGCTGGCCAACTTTGGCCCGGGGTCGTGGGGACGATCCAATAGTCGTCGGACATGTTGGCGGCTGGTCAACTTTGGCCCGTGGTCGTGGGGACGACCCTATAGTCGTTGGACATGTCAGCGGCTGGCCAACTTTGGCCCGGTGTCGTGGGGACGACCCAATAGTCGTCGGACATGTCGGCGGCTGGCCAACTTTGGCCCGTGGTCGTGGGGACGAGCCGATAGTCGTTGGACATGACGGTGGCGGGCCAATCTAGTCCGGGGGTCGTGGGGACGACCCTACAGTCGTCGGACATTTCGGCGGCTTGCCAACTTTGGCCCGTGGTCGTGGGGACGATCCAATAGTCGTCGGACATGTTGGCGGCTGGTCAACTTTGGCCCGTGGTCGTGGGGACGACCCTATAGTCGTTGGACATGTCAGCGGCTGGCCAACTTTGGCCCGGTGTCGTGGGGACGACCCAATAGTCGTCGGACATGTCGGCGGCAGGCCAACTTTGGCCCGTGGTCGTGGGGACGATCCGATAGTCGTTGGACATGACGGTGGCGGGCCAATCTATTCCGGGGTCGTGTGGACGACCCTACAGTCGTCGGACATTTCGGCGGCTTGCCAACTTTGGCCCGGGGTCGTGGGGACGACCCTATAGTCGTCGGACTTGACGGTGGCGGGCCAATCTAGTCCCGGGGTTGTGGGGACGACCCTACAGTCGTCGGACATTTCGGCGGCTTGCCAACTTTGGCCCGGGGTCGTGGGGACGACCCTATAGTCGTCGGACTTGACGGTGGCGGGCCAATCTAGTCCCGGGGTTGTGGGGACGACCCTACAGTCATCGGACATGTCGGCGGCTGGCCAACTTTGGCCCGTGGTCGTGGGGACGATCCGATAGTCGTTTGACATGACGGTGGCGGGCCAATCTAGTCCGGGGGTCGTGGGGACGACTCTACAGTCGTCGGACATTTCGGCGGCTTGCCAACTTTGGCCCGGGGTCGTGGGGACGACCCTATAGTCGTCGGACTTGACGGTGGCGGGCCAATCTAGTCCCGGGGTTGTGGGGACGACCCTACAGTCGGCGGACATTTCGGCGGCTTGCCAACTTTGGCCCGGGGTCGTGGGGACAACCCTATAGTCGTCGGACATGTCGGCGGCTGGCCAACCTAGTCCCGGGTTCGTGGGGACGACCCTATAGTCGTTGGACATGACGGTGGCGGGCCAAACTAGCCCCGGGGTCGTAGGGACGACCCTATAATCGTCGGACATGTTGGCGATTGGCCAACATTGGCCCGGGGTCGTCGGGACGACCCTATAGTCGTCGGACATGACGGTGTCGGGCCAATCTAGTCCCGGGGTCGTGGGGACGACCCTATTGTCGTCGGACATGACGGTGGCGGGCCAACCTAGTCCCGGGGTCGTAGGGACGACCCTATAGTCGTCGGACATGTCCGCGATTGGCCAGCATTGGCCCGGGGTCGTGGGGACAACCCTATAGTCGTCGGACATGTCGGCGGCTGGCCAACCTAGTCCCGGGTTCGTGGGGACGACCCTATAGTCGTCGGACATGTCGGCGGCTGGCCAACTTTGGCCCGTGGTCGTGGGGACGATCCAATAGTCGTCGGACATGTCGGCGGCTGGCCAACTTTGGCCCGTAGACGTGGGGACGATCCGACAGTCGCCAGACATGACGGTGGCGGGCCAATCTAGTCCCGGGGTCGTGTGGACGACCCTATTGTCGTCGGACATGTCGGCGGCTGGCCAAATTTGGCCCGGTGTCGTGGGGACGACTCTATAGTCGTCGGAAATGTCGGCGGCTGGCCAACTTTGGCCCGGGGTCGTGGGGACGACGCAATTGTCGACGGACAAGTCGGCGGTGAGCCAACCTAGTCCAGGGGTCGTGGGGACGTCCCTATAGTCGTCGGACATGTCGGCGGCTTGCCAACTTGGGCCCGGGGTCGTGGGCACGACCCTATAGTCGTCGGACATGTCGGCGGCTGGCCAACCTGCTCCCGAGGTCGTGGGGCCGACCCTATAGTCGTCGGACTTGACGGTGGTGGGCCAATCTAGTCCCGGGGTCGTGGGGACGACCCTACAGTCGTCGGACATTTCGGCGTCTTGCTAACTTTGGCCCGGGGTCGTGGGGACGACCCTATAGTCGTCGGACATGTCGGCGGCTGACCAATCTAGTCACGAGGTCGTGGGGGCGACCCAGTAGTCGTCGGACATGTCGGCGGCTGGCCAAACTAGCCCCGAGGTCGTCGGACTTGACGGTGGCGGACCAATATAGTCCCGGGGTTGTGGGGACGACCCTATAGTCGTCGGACATGTCGGCGGCTGGCCAAACTAGTCCTGAGGTCGTGGGGGCGACCCAGTTCTGTATCGTTCGCTGAGGTGACAAGACGTATGTTGTGATTGATTGGAGCGTTGGCACGTGTTCGGCTGTGTGACTCATAGATTTCTCTGTGTCCGTTATAACTGTCACTGTTTCGTGGCTTGTTCGCCTGTACATATTTTCTTGACATTATTTATAAGTGATCTTTGCTCTTGTGTCTAAAGCCGAGTAATATCGTTTGTGCCGTTCGTGTTCTGTGTCCTCTGAGTGTCTAAGTTACTGTTAGGATTGTTTCTTTCATCTAAAATGCCGGTGGGATCGAAGAAATGTAAGGGCTGCGGCGCCCAAGTGGCCAATCCGGTCACTTGTCCTGGCTGTGGAATGTTTTGTCACCCTGGATCTACCTGTTTAAGCCGTTCGGGGCATCCATGGTTCGACGGCAATCTTTTAAACTGTCGTGCTGGATCCCCAAGGCCAGTAACCGCCGTTAGCCAATCCACCGCATCACTGACACAAACACATACACAATCACTCTCTTCCTTACCAACGGCTACACTCCAGTCACATTCTTCATTACCCACAATTGATGTTATCAAGGACACTATAAAGGAGCAGATTAAGGCAGAGCTTGCGTCCTTTCGATCGGAAATGGTATCTGTATTAAAAACGGAATTATCGGACTTGAAGTCGGAGTTTAAGTTGTTGTCTGATCGGGTGAAGGCACTGGAAGACAAATCTTCCATCCCCTCTGAGCAACAGCCTTTTTCTTCTGCTGATGACGTCATCGAAGAATTAAATGATAGGGAGCAGAGATCCAGAAATCTACTAATCTTCGATATGCCGGAACCGAGGGAAACTTCATTGGAGCTCGCTAGATCTGCGGATGCTGATGGAGCACTTGTTATTCTGAGGGAGATCTGTCCTCTGGTTACCCAAATTCCGACCACTTATCGTCTTGGAAAACAGGGCTCTACACCTTGCAGACCTCTATGTGTTCGGCTCGACTCTGCAGCCACGGTTAAATCTATTCTGCAAAACAAACACCGCTACAAAGGCCCTGCCAAAATCTCGGATGATAAGACCAGGCGACAACGCGAGACTCTCTCACAGCTCAGGTCGAAGCTGTGTAACCTTCATGAGCTTGGCGAAACCCATATGACCATTCGCTATATTCGTGGTGTTCCGAAGATAGTGCCGGCTAGACCCCTTATAAACTCTACGCAAAAAAACTAAATAGGAGCCCTTTAGTGTATTTTCAAAATGTCCGAGGTTTGCGTACAAAATTAGACACTTTATTCAATTCTTTACTTTCTTCTGCGGTGTCTTACGATATTATTATTCTAGTCGAGACCTGGCTCACTTCCGTGATTTCATCTACTGAGCTTGGTTTAGGCAATTATACTGTGTACAGGTGTGATAGATCTATACAAACAAGTTGTAGCACAAGAGGTGGGGGTGTTCTCATCGCAGTTAAAAATTCGTTGCCATCTAGCCCTATTACTGTCAGCTGTTCTAAGGTTGAGCAAGTGTTCGTCAGGGTCCATCTTCGTGAGAATAAACACATATTGGGTGCTGTATACATACCGCCTGCGTCACCACCCTCACTTTATGCGAGTCATTTTGACACCGTCACAGAAATATTCCATAATTATAGTGATGACTCCCTCTCCTTGTTCGGTGACTATAATCTCCCACATGCTGTGTGGTATAATGACTCGGGTCAGGCGTGCTTTAGGAAATTGGGTATGTCGTCGAACGAGTCTGCTGCAATTGATCTTCTTCTGGGTTGTGCAGGTTACTGTAACCTTACCCAAGTTAACAATGTTTTCAATGATTACGATGTCATGTTAGACCTTATCTTTGTTAGCTGTCCTAAGGTCACGGTTGACCGAGTCATTGATGCCCTTATTGTACCGGACGCCTACCACCCGCCGCTGTATGTGCTTCTCGGTGACCTGGTCACAAGTCAGAATCTTAGGTCTGGAAATATTGAATTCAGGGACTTCAAACATGGTGATTTCCCCAGTGTATTAGATTATTTTAATTCAGTGGATTGGGATAAGGAGATCGGTGACATTGAGCCAGACGCTGCCGTGGACCGTCTATATGGTCATATTAATCGTGCAATTGAGGCCTTTATTCCAATTCGGGCTGTAGTACGATCCACGTTTCCACACTGGTTCTCCCCTGGTTTGAGGTGCCTAATCCGATATAAAAAAATAGCGCATAGAAATTTTAAGCGATCGGGTGCTCTTTCTGATTATCAGAACTTCTCTAACCTTAGATCTGAATGTAAAGTTGCCATTCTGCGTGATCACCGTATTTACATTGATGGTGTTGAGAGCGAGGTTTTAGATAATGTATCTAGTTTTTGGAAATTTGTAAATTCTAAGAGGTGTGGGCAAGGAATTCCTGGTAAGGTACATCTTGACCGTACTTCTGCCTCTACGCACGTGGCAGCTGCTAATCTTTTTGCTGAGTTTTTTGGCTCTGTTTATAATCCTCAATCCAGAGTAACGCCTACCTTGAATCCCGGGCCGTCATCTGGCAATGGAATAAATATTCACTCTATAGCTATTTCCATTGGCCAAATATATTCCAAGCTAGAATCCCTAAATACTGCTAAAGGTCCGGGATATGATGGAATTCCGCCTTTGTTTTTAAAGGAGTGTCGCTTCATTCTTGCAAGGCCTCTCTGGCACATTTTTAACTCATCACTTTCTAGGGGCACTTTCCCTGCAGCTTGGAAGACTACTTTGGTTACCCCGGTATTTAAGGCAGGTGACCGCGCAGATGTAAGAAATTATCGACCGATTTGCAAATTATCTGTCATACCGAAGATCTTCGAGGAAATTGTGACAGAGCACTTAACGCCCTGTCTCGCAAGTGTCATATCCGAGGAACAACACGGATTTGTTCCTGGTAGGTCAACGGCTAGCAATCTGGCGGTATACCACAGTTCTGTTTCTGCTGCGTTGGATGCGGGGCTGCAAGTCGACACTGTATACACAGACTTTAGGAAGGCATTCGACTCTGTTGATCATTGTATCCTGTATAATAAGTTAATCTCAATTGGTATCAATGGGCCTCTCCTTGCTTGGATCGTCAGCTATCTCGAAGGTCGCGTGCAAGTTATAAAGTTGCAGGAACAGTTTTCTGATCAGGTTAGGGTGACGTCGGGTGTCCCCCAGGGATCGCACCTGGGTCCCCTCCTGTTCCTGATTTTTGTTAATGATGTCAACGAAGTTTTCCTGCACAGTAATTTCCTAATGTACGCTGACGATCTAAAAATCTTCCGAACTATTAGTGGGGCTTTTGACGTTGACTTATTGCAGACTGATCTTTTTAGGTTTGAGCAGTGGTGTATCGCCAACAAGATGCAGCTAAATACCGGAAAATGTATGTTATTAAGGTCCTATAGGGGTATTATTGGCATCCCATCGTCGTATATGCTTGGTGCCTCTCCGCTCGCGGAGGTGACGGAAGTCTCTGACCTCGGTGTTACATTTACTTCTGGTTTGGACTTCCGCAACCATTATCGCAGCATCACGTGTAGGGCGATGAAAACCCTCGGGTTTATCACCAGGTTTGCCAAACACTTCGGACAGATCAGGACGCTGAAATTGTTGTATGTTGCTTTGGTAAGGCCATTGGTAGAATACGCGTCGGTTATCTGGAGCCCAAAACATAAGCAATATGTGTGTTTAATTGAAAGGGTCCAGCATAAGTTTCTTAGATTTGCTATGAGAGCTATTGGTACCCCTATGCGGTTTGATAACCATGACTACGGTCCAGCTTTGCGAAGGATGAGGCTTTCTAATCTCTGTGACCGCCGTATCTGTTCTGACCTATTATTTTTGTATAAAGTAATCCATGGCCAGATCAACTGCCAGGATTTGGTCGCACGGATTCGTCTCCGAGCCCCACAACGGGCATTGCGTCCGAGACCTCTTTTTGCATCAGGTGTCCCTGAATATTATCACTACACAGTTGATCCTTTAAATCGTGCCATGGACGAGATGAACCGGTGCCCTGCTGACATTGATGTGTTCGCAGACTCCTTCGCATCGTTCAGGAACCGAGTGCTTACTAGAATGTTACCTCAGTAATTCTAATTCTATTTAATTTAAATTAATTTTTGTTTGTTTGTGTTTATTTTATTTCTTAATATTCTATTTTATTGTTTTATACTTTATTTTATGTTATTGTATGTCTTTGTTATGTTTATTTTATCTTTGTACTTTTTTTTGCTCTAAACTTTGTCTCTAAAGGGTTCTCCCGTTAATAAAATAATAATAATAATAATAATAATAATAATATAGTCGTCGGACATGTCGGCGGCTGGCCAAACTTGTCCCGAGGACGTCGGACTTGACGGTGGCGGGCCAATCTAGTCCCGGGGTCGTGGGGACGATCCTACAGTCGTCGGACATTTCGGCGGCTTGCCAACTTTGGCCCGTGGTCGTGGGGACGACCCTATAGTCGTCGGACATGTCGGCGGCTGGCCAACTTTGGCCCGTGATCGTAGGGACGATCCGATAGTCGTTGGATATGACGGTGGCGGGCCAATCTAGTCCCGGGGTCGTGGGGACGATCCTACAGTCGTCGGACATTTCGGCGGCTTGCCAACTTTGGCCCGTGGTCGTGGGGACGACCCTATAGTCGTCGGACATGTCGGCGGCTGGCCAACTTTGGCCCGTGATCGTAGGGACGATCCGATAGTCGTTGGATATGACGGTGGCGGGCCAATCTAGTCCCAGGGTCGTTGGGACGACCCTATAGTCGTCGGACATGTCGGCGGCTGGCCAACTTTGGCCCGTGGTCGTGGGGACGACTCTATAGTCGTCGGACATGTCGGCGGCTGGCCAACCTAGACACGGGGTCGTGGGGACGACCCTATCGTCGTCGGACATGACGGTGGCGGGCGAATCTAGTCCCGTGGTCGTGGGGACGACCCTACAGTCGTCGGACATGTCGGCGGCTGGCCAACTTTGGCCCGTGGTCGTGGGGCGACCCAATAGTCGTTGGACATGTCGGCGGCTGGCCAAATTTGGCCCGTGGTCGTGGGGACGACCCTATAGTCGTCGGACTTGACGGTGTCGGGCCAATCTAGTCCCGGGGTCGTGGGGACGACCCTATTGTCGTCGGACATGACGGTGGCGGGCCAACCTAGTCCCGGGGTCGTAGGGACGACCCTATAGTCGTCGGACATGTCGGCGATTGGCCAACATTGGCCCGGGGTCGTGGGGACAACCCTATAGTCGTCGGACATGTCGGCGGCTGGCCAACTTTGGCCCGTAGTCGTGGGGACGATCCGACAGTCGCCGGACATGACGGTGTCGGGCCAATCTAGTCCCGGGGTCGTGGGGACGACCCTATTGTCGTCGGACATGACGGTGGCGGGCCAACCTAGTCCCGGGGTCGTAGGGACGACCCTATAGTCGTCGGACATGTCGGCGATTGGCCAACATTGGCCCGGGGTCGTGGGGACAACCCTATAGTCGTCGGACATGTCGGCGGCTGGCCAACCTAGTCCCGGGTTCGTGGGGACGACCCTATAGTCGTTGGACATGACGGTGGCGGGCCAAACTAGCCCCGGGGTCGTAGGGACGACCCTATAGTCGTCGGACATGTTGGCGATTGGCCAACATTGGCCCGGGGTCGTCGGGACGACCCTATAGTCGTCGGACATGACGGTGTCGGGCCAATCTAGTCCCGGGGTCGTGGGGACGACCCTATTGTCGTCGGACATGACGGTGGCGGGCCAACCTAGTCCCGGGGTCGTAGGGACGACCCTATAGTCGTCGGACATGTCGGCGATTGGCCAGCATTGGCCCGGGGTCGTGGGGACAACCCTATAGTCGTCGGACATGTCGGCGGCTGGCCAACCTAGTCCCGGGTTCGTGGGGACGACCCTATAGTCGTCGGACATGTCGGCGGCTGGCCAACTTTGGCCCGTGGTCGTGGGGACGATCCAATAGTCGTCGGACATGTCGGCGGCTGATGAACTTAGGCCCGTGGTCGTGGGGACGACCCTATAGTCGTTGGACATGTCAGCGGCTGGCCAACTTTGGCCCGGGGTCGTGGGGACGACCCTATAGTCTTCGGACATGACGGTAGCGGGCCAATCTAGTCCCGGGGTCGTGGGGACGACCCTATAATCTTTGGACATGACGGTGGCGGGCCAATCTAGTCCCGGGGTCGTAGGGACGACCCTATAGTCGTCGGACATGTTGGCGATTGGCCAACATTGGCCCGGGGTCGTCGGGACGACCCTATAGTCGTCGGACATGTCGGCGGCTGGCCAATCTAGTCCCGGGGTCGTGGGGACGACCCTATAGTCGTCGGACATGTCGGTGGCTGGCCAACTTTGGCCCGTGGTCGTGGGGACGATCCGATAGTCGTTGGACATGACGGTGGCGGGCCAATCTAGTCCCGGGGTCGTGGGGACGATCCAATAGTCGTCGGGCATGTCGGCGGCTGGCCAACTTTGGCCCGTGGTCGTGGGGACGACCCTATAGTCGTTGGACATGTCAGCGGCTGGCCAACTTTGGCCCGGTGTCGTGGGGACAACTTTATAGTCGTCGGACATGTCGGCGGCTGGCCAACCTAGACCCGGGGTCGTGGGGACGACCCTATTGTCGTCGGACATGACGGTGGCGGGCCAATCTATTCCCGGGGTCGTAGGGACGACCCTATAGTCGTCGGACATGTTGGCGATTGGCCAACATTGGCCCGGGGTCGTGGGGACGACCCTATTGTCGTCGGACATGACGGTGGCGGGCCAATGTAGTCCCGGGGTCGTAGGGACGACCCTATAGTCGTCGGACATGTCGGCGATTGGCCAACATTGGCCCGGGGTCGTGGGGACAACCCTATAGTCGTCGGACATGTCGGCGGCTGGCCAACTTTGGCCCGTAGACGTGGGGACGATCCGACAGTCGCCGGACATGACGGTGGCGGGCCAATCTAGTCCCGGGGTCGTGGGGACGACCCTATTGTCGTCGGACATGTCGGCGGCTGGCCAAATTTGGCCCGGTGTCGTGGGGACGACTCTATAGTCGTCGGAAATGTCGGCGGCTCGCCAACTTTGGCCCGGGGTCGTGGGGACGACGCTATTGTCGACGGACAAGTCGGCGGTGAGCCAACCTAGTCCAGGGGTCGTGGGGACGACCCTATAGTCGTCGGACATGTCGGCGGCTTGCCAACTTGGGCCCGGGGTCGTGGGCACGACCCTATAGTCGTCGGACATGTCGGCGGCTGGCCAACCTACTCCCGAGGTCGTGGGGCCGACCCTATAGTCGTCGGACTTGACGGTGGTGGGCCAATCTAGTCCCGGGGTCGTGGGGACGACCCTACAGTCGTCGGACATTTCGGCGTCTTGCTAACTTTGGCCCGGGGTCGTGGGGACGACCCTATAGTCGTCGGACATGTCGGCGGCTGACCAACCTAGTCACGAGGTCGTGGGGGCGACCCTGTAGTCGTCGGACATGTCGGCGGCTGGCCAAACTAGCCCCGAGGTCGTCGGACTTGACGGTGGCGGACCAATATAGTCCCGGGGTTGTGGGGACGACCCTATAGTCGTCGGACATGTCGGCGGCTGGCCAAACTAGTCCTGAGTCGTGGGGGCGACCCTATAGTCGTCGGACATGTCGGCGGCTGGCCAAACTTGTCCCGAGGTCGTCGGACTTGACGGTGGCGGGCCAATCTAGTCCCGGGGTCGTGGGGACGATCCTACAGTCGTCGGACATTTCGGCGGCTTGCCAACTTTGGCCCGTGGTCGTGGGGACGACCCTATAGTCGTCGGACATTTCGGCGGCTTGCCAACTTTGGCCCGGGGTCGTGGGGACGATCCAATAGTCGTCGGACATGTTGGCGGCTGGTCAACTTTGGCCCGTGGTCGTGGGGACGACCCTATAGTCGTTGGACATGTCAGCGGCTGGCCAACTTTGGCCCGGTGTCGTGGGGACGACCCAATAGTCGTCGGACATGTCGGCGGCTGGCCAACTTTGGCCCGTGGTCGTGGGGACGATCCGATAGTCGTTGGACATGACGGTGGCGGGCCAATCTAGTCCGGGGGTCGTGGGGACGACCCTACAGTCGTCGGACATTTCGGCGGCTTGCCAACTTTGGCCCGGGGTCGTGGGGACGACCCTACAGTCGTCGGACATTTCGGCGGCTTGCCAACTTTGGCCCGGGGTCGTGGGGACGACCCTATAGTCGTCGGACATGTCGGCGGCTGGCCAAAATTGGCCCGAGGTCGTGGGGGCAACCCTATAGTCGTCGGACATGTCGGCGGCTGGCCAACCTAGTCCCGAGGTCGTCAGACTTGACGGTGGGGGGCCAATCTAGTCCCGGGGTCGTGGGGACGACCCTACAGTCGTCGGACATTTCGGCGGCTTGCCAACTTTGGCCCGGGGTCGTGGGGACGACCCTATAGTCGTCGGACATGACGGTGGCGGACCAATCTAGTCCCGTGGTCGTGGGGACGACCCTATAGTCGTCGGACATGTCGGCGGCTAGCCAACATTGGCCCGTGGTCGTGGGGACGACCCAATAGACGTTGGAAATGTCAGCGGCTGGCCAACTTTGACCCGGTGTCGTGGGGACGACTCTATAGTCGTCGGACATGTCGGCGGCTGGCCAATCTAGTCCCGGGGTCGTGGGGACGACCCTATAGTCTTCGGACATGTCGGCGGCTGGCCAACTTTGGCCCGTGGTCGTGGGGACGACCCTATTGTCGTCGGAAATGACGGTGGCGGGCCAATCTATTCCCGGGGTCGTGGGGACGACCCTATAGCCGTCGGACATTTCGGCGGCATGCCAAGTTTGGCCCGTGGTCGTGGGGACGACCCTATAGTCGTCGGACAAGTCGGCGGCGAGCCAATCTAGTCCCGCGGTCGTAGGGACGACCCTATAGTCGTTGGACATGTCGGCGATTGGCCAACATTGGCCCGGGGTCGTGGGCACGACCCTATAGTCGTCGGACATGTCGGCGGCTGGCCAACTTTGGCGCGTGGTCGTGGGGACGATCCGATTGTCGTCGGACATGTCGGCGGCTGGCCAACTTTGGCCCGGTGTCGTGGGGACGACTCTATAGTCGTCGGAAATGTCGGCGGCTGGCCAACCTGGACCCGGGATCGTGGAGACGACCCTATTGTCGTCGGACATGACGGTGGCGGGCCAATCTAGTCTCGGGGTCGTGGGGACGACCCTATAGTCGTCGGACATGTCGGCGGCTGGCCAACTTTGGCCCGGGGTCGTGGGGACGACCCTATAGTCGTCGGACATGACGGTGACGGACCAATCTAGTCCCGGGGTCGTGGGGACGACCCTACAGTCGTCGGACATTTCGGCGGCTTGCCAACTTTGGCCCTGGGTCGTGGGGACGACCCTATAGTCGTCGGACTTGACGGTGGCGGGCCAATCTAGTCCCAAGGTCCTGGGGACGACCCTATAGTCGTCGGACTTGACGGTGGCGGGCCAATCTAGTCTCGGGGTCGTGGGGACGACCCTACAGTCGTCGGACATTTCGGCGGCTGGCCAACCTACTCCCGAGGTCGTGGGGCCGACCCTATAGTCGTCGGACTTGACGGTGGTGGGCCAATCTAGTCCCGGGGTCGTGGGGACGACCCTACAGTCGTCGGACATTTCGGCGTCTTGCCAACTTGGGCCCGGGGTCGTGGGCACGACCCTATAGTCGTCGGACATGTCGGCGGCTGGCCAACCTACTCCCGAGGTCGTGGGGCCGACCCTATAGTCGTCGGACTTGACGGTGGTGGGCCAATCTAGTCCCGGGGTCGTGGGGACGACCCTACAGTCGTCGGACATTTCGGCGTCTTGCTAACTTTGGCCCGGGGTCGTGGGGACGACCCTATAGTCGTCGGACATGTCGGCGGCTGGCCAACTTTGGCGCGTGGTCGTGGGGACGATCCGATTGTCGTCGGACATGTCGGCGGCTGGCCAACTTTGGCCCGTGGTCGTGGGGACGATCCATTAGTCGTCGGACATGTCGGCGGCTGGCCAACTTTGGCGCGTGGTCGTGGGGACGATCCGATTGTCGTCGGACATGTCGGCGGCTGGCCAACCTAGACCCGGGGTCGTGGGGACGACCCTATTGTCGTCGGACATGGCGGTGGCGGGCCAACCTAGTCCCGTGGTCGTGGGGACGACCCTATAGTCTTCGGACATGACGGTAGCGGGCCAATCTAGACCCGAGGTCGTGGGGACGACCCTATAGTCGTCGGACATGTCGGCGGCTGGCCAACTTTGGCCCGGGGTCGTGGGGGCGACCCTATACTCGTCGGACATGTTGGCGGCTTGTCAGCCTAGTCCCGGGGTCGTGGGTACGACCCTACAGTCGTCGGACATTTCGGCGGCTTGCCAACTTTGGCCCGGGGTCGTGGGGACGACCCTATGGTCGTCGGACTTGACGGTGGCGGGCCAATCTAGTCCCGAGGTCCTGGGGACGACCCTATAGTCGTCGGAATTGACGGTGGCGGGCCAATCTAGTCCCGGGGTCGTGGGGACGACCCTACAGTCGTCGGACATTTCGGCGGCTTGCCAACTTTGGCCCGGGGTCGTGGGGACGACCCTATAGTCGTCGGACATGTTGGCGGCTTGTCAGCCTAGTCCCGGGGTCGTGGGTGCGACCCTACAGTCGTCGGACATTTCGGCGGCTTGCCAACTTTGGCCCGGGGTCGTGGGGACGACCCTATAGTCGTCGGACATGACGGTGGCGGGCCAATCTTGTCCCGGGGTCGTGGGGACGACCCTATAGTCGTCGGACATTTCGGCGGCTGGCCAACTTTGGCCCGTGGTCGTGGGGACGACTCTATAGTCGTCGGACATGTCGGCGGCTGGCCAACCTAGACACGGGGTCGTGGGGTCGACCCTATTGTCGTCGGACATGACGGTGGCGGGCGAATCTAGTCCCGGGGTCGTGGGGACGACCCTACAGTCGTCGGACATGTCGGCGGCTGGCCAACTTTGGCCCGTGGTCGTGGGGCGACCCAATAGTCGTTGGACATGTCGGCGGCTGGCCAAATTTGGCCCGTGGTCGTGGGGACGACCCTATAGTCGTCGGACTTGACGGTGTCGGGCCAATCTAGTCCCGGGGTCGTGGGGACGACCCTATTGTCGTCGGACATGACGGTGGCGGGCCAACCTAGTCCCGGGGTCGTAGGAACGACCCTATAGTCGTCGGACATGTCGGCGATTGGCCAACATTGGCCCGGGGTCGTGGGGACAACCCTATAGTCGTCGGACATGTCGGCGGCTGGCCAACCTAGTCCCGGGTTCGTGGGGACGACCCTATAGTCGTCGGACATGTCGGCGGCTGGCCAACTTTGGCCCGTAGACGTGGGGACGATCCGACAGTCGCCAGACATGACGGTGGCGGGCCAATCTAGTCCCGGGGTCGTGTGGACGACTCTATTGTCGTCGGGCATGTCGGCGGCTGGCCAAATTTGGCCCGGTGTCGTGGGGACGACTCTATAGTCGTCGGAAATGTCGGCGGCTGGCCAACTTTGGCCCGGGGTCGTGGGGACGACGCTATTGTCGACGGACAAGTCGGCGGTGAGCCAACCTAGTCCAGGGGTCGTGGGGACGTCCCTATAGTCGTCGGACATGTCGGCGGCTTGCCAACATGGGCCCGGGGTCGTGGGCACGACCCTATAGTCGTCGGACATGTCGGCGGCTGGCCAACCTACTCCCGAGGTCGTGGGGCCGACCCAATAGTCGTCGGACTTGACGGTGGTGGGCCAATCTAGTCCCGGGTTCGTGGGGACGACCCTACAGTCGTCGGACATTTCGGCGTCTTGCTAACTTTGGCCCGGGGTCGTGGGGACGACCCTATAGTCGTCGGACATGTCGGCGGCTGACCAATCTAGTCACGAGGTCGTGGGGGCGACCCAGTAGTCGTCGGACATTTCGGCGGCTTGCCAACTTTGGCCCGGGGTCGTGGGGACGACCCTATAGTCGTCGGACATGTTGGCGGCTTGTCAGCCTAGTCCCGGGGTCGTGGGTGCGACCCTACAGTCGTCGGACATTTCGGCGGCTTGCCAACTTTGGCCCGGGGTCGTGGGGACGACCCTATAGTCGTCGGACATGACGGTGGCGGGCCAATCTAGTCCCGGGGTCGTGGGGACGACCCTATAGTCGTCGGACATGTCGGCGGCTGGCCAACTTTGGCCCGTAGACGTGGGGACGATCCGACAGTCGCCAGACATGACGGTGGCGGGCCAACCTAGTCCCGGGGTCGTAGGGACGACCCTATAGTCGTCGGACATGTCGGCGATTGGCCAACATTGGCCCGGGGTCGTGGGGACAACCCTATAGTCGTCGGACATGTCGGCGGCTGGCCAACTTTGGCCCGTAGACGTGGGGACGATCCGACAGTCGCCAGACATGACGGTGGCGGGCCAACCTAGTCCCTGGGTCGTAGGGACGACCCTATAGTCGTCGGACATGTCGGCGATTGGCCAACATTGGCCCGGGGTCGTGGGGACAACCCTATAGTCGTCGGACATGTCGGCGGCTGGCCAACCTAGTCCCGGGTTCGTGGGGACGACCCTATAGTCGTCGGACATGTCGGCGGCTGGCCAACTTTGGCCCGTAGACGTGGGGACGATCCGACAGTCGCCAGACATGACGGTGGCGGGCCAATCTAGTCCCGGGGTCGTGTGGACGACCCTATTGTCGTCGGGCATGTCGGCGGCTGGCCAAATTTGGCCCGGTGTCGTGGGGACGACTCTATAGTCGTCGGAAATATCGGCGGCTGGCCAACTTTGGCCCGGGGTCGTGGGGACGACGCTATTGTCGACGGACAAGTCGGCGGTGAGCCAACCTAGTCCAGGGGTCGTGGGGACGTCCCTATAGTCGTCGGACATTTCGGCGTCTTGCTAACTTTGGCCCGGGGTCGTGGGGACGACCCTATAGTCGTCGGACATGTCGGCGGTTGACCAATCTAGTCACGAGGTCGTGGGGGCGACCCAGTAGTCGTCGGACATGTCGGCGGCTGGCCAAACTAGCCCCGAGGTCGTCGGACTTGACGGTGGCGGACCAATATAGTCCCGGGGTTGTGGGGACGACCCTATAGTCGTCGGACATGTCGGCGGCTGGCCAAACTAGTCCTGAGGTCG
Organism: Andrena praecox; assembly: GCA_963932275.1. NCBI lineage: Eukaryota > Metazoa > Arthropoda > Insecta > Hymenoptera > Andrenidae > Andrena > Andrena praecox. The sequence continues at coordinate 289,056 of CAWVQO010000091.1, forward strand.
TGGGGGCGACCCTATAGTCGTCGGACATGTCGGCGGCTGGCCAAACTTGTCCCGAGGTCGTCGGACTTGACGGTGGCGGGCCAATCTAGTCCCGGGGTCGTGGGGACGATCCTACAGTCGTCGGACATTTCGGCGGGTTGCCAACTTTGGCCCGTGGTCGTGGGGACGACCCTATAGTCGTCGGACATGTCGGCGGCTGGCCAACTTTGGCCCGTGATCGTAGGGACGATCCGATAGTCGTTGGATATGACGGTGGCGGGCCAATCTAGTCCCAGGGTCGTTGGGACGACCCTATAGTCGTCGGACATGTCGGCGGCTGGCCAACTTTGGCCCGTGGTCGTGGGGACGAGTCTATAGTCGTCGGACATGTCGGCGGCTGGCCAACCTAGACACGGGGTCGTGGGGACGACCCTATTGTCGTCGGACATGACGGTGGCGGGCGAATCTAGTCCCGGGGTCGTGGGGACGACCCTACAGTCGTCGGACATGTCGGCGGCTGGCCAACTTTGGCCCGTGGTCGTGGGGCGACCCAATAGTCGTTGGACATGTCGGCGGCTGGCCAAATTTGGCCCGTGGTCGTGGGGACGACCCTATAGTCGTCGGACTTGACGGTGTCGGGCCAATCTAGTCCCGGGGTCGTGGGGACGACCCTATTGTCGTCGGACATGACGGTGGCGGGCCAACCTAGTCCCGGGGTCGTAGGGACGACCCTATAGTCGTCGGACATGTCGGCGATTGGCCAACATTGGCCCGGGGTCGTGGGGACAACCCTATAGTCGTCGGACATGTCGGCGGCTGGCCAACTTTGGCCCGTAGTCGTGGGGACGATCCGACAGTCGCCGGACATGACGGTGTCGGGCCAATCTAGTCCCGGGGTCGTGGGGACGACCCTATTGTCGTCGGACATGACGGTGGCGGGCCAACCTAGTCCCGGGGTCGTAGGGACGACCCTATAGTCGTCGGACATGTCGGCGATTGGCCAACATTGGCCCGGGGTCGTGGGGACAACCCTATAGTCGTCGGACATGTCGGCGGCTGGCCAACCTAGTCCCGGGTTCGTGGGGACGACCCTATAGTCGTTGGACATGACGGTGGCGGGCCAAACTAGCCCCGGGGTCGTAGGGACGACCCTATAGTCGTCGGACATGTTGGCGATTGGCCAACATTGGCCCGGGGTCGTCGGGACGACCCTATAGTCGTCGGACATGACGTTGTCGGGCCAATCTAGTCCCGGGGTCGTAGGGACGACCCTATAGTCGTCGGACATGTCGGCGATTGGCCAGCATTGGCCCGGGGTCGTGGGGACAACCCTATAGTCGTCGGACATGTCGGCGGCTGGCCAACCTAGTCCCGGGTTCGTGGGGACGACCCTATAGTCGTCGGACATGTCGGCGGCTGGCCAACTTTGGCCCGTGGTCGTGGGGACGATCCAATAGTCGTCGGACATGTCGGCGGCTGACGAACTTAGGCCCGTGGTCGTGGGGACGACCCTATAGTCGTTGGACATGTCAGCGGCTGGCCAACTTTGGCCCGGGGTCGTGGGGACGCCCCTATAGTCTTCGGACATGACGGTAGCGGGCCAATCTAGTCCCGGGGTCGTGGGGACGACCCTATAATCTTTGGACATGACGGTGGCGGGCCAATCTAGTCCCGGGGTCGTAGGGACGACCCTATAGTCGTCGGACATGTTGGCGATTGGCCAACATTGGCCCGGGGTCGTCGGGACGACCCTATAGTCGTCGGACATGTCGGCGGCTGGCCAATCTAGTCCCGGGGTCGTGGGGACGACCCTATAGTCGTCGGACATGTCGGCGGCTGGCCAACTTTGGCCCGTGGTCGTGGGGACGATCCGATAGTCGTTGGACATGACGGTGGCGGGCCAATCTAGTCCCGGGGTCGTGGGGACGATCCAATAGTCGTCGGACATGTCGGCGGCTGGCCAAAATTGGCCCGAGGTCGTGGGGGCAACCCTATAGTCGTCGGACATGTCGGCGGCTGGCCAACTTTGGCCCGTAGACGTGGGGACGATCCGACAGTCGCCGGACATGACACTGGCGGGCCAATCTAGTCCCGGGGTCGTGGGGACGACCCTATTGTCGTCGGACATGTCGGCGGCTGGCCAAATTTGGCCCGGTGTCGTGGGGACGACTCTATAGTCGTCGGAAATGTCGGCGGCTCGCCAACTTTGGCCCGGGGTCGTGGGGACGACGCTATTGTCGACGGACAAGTCGGCGGTGAGCCAACCTAGTCCAGGGGTCGTGGGGACGACCCTATAGTCGTCGGACATGTCGGCGGCTTGCCAACTTGGGCCCGGGGTCGTGGGCACGACCCTATAGTCGTCGGACATGTCGGCGGCTGGCCAACCTACTCCCGAGGTCGTGGGGCCGACCCTATAGTCGTCGGACTTGACGGTGGTGGGCCAATCTAGTCCCGGGGTCGTGGGGACGACCCTACAGTCGTCGGACATTTCGGCGTCTTGCTAACTTTGGCCCGGGGTCGTGGGGACGACCCTATAGTCGTATGACATGTCGGCGGCTGACCAACCTAGTCACGAGGTCGTGGGGGCGACCCTGTAGTCGTCGGACATGTCGGCGGCTGGCCAAACTAGCCCCGAGGTCGTCGGACTTGACGGTGGCGGACCAATATAGTCCCGGGGTTGTGGGGACGACCCTATAGTCGTCGGACATGTCGGCGGCTGGCCAAACTAGTCCTGAGGTCGTGGGGGCGACCCTATAGTCGTCGGACATGTCGGCGGCTGGCCAAACTTGTCCCGAGGTCGTCGGACTTGACGGTGGCGGGCCAATCTAGTCCCGGGGTCGTGGGGACGATCCTACAGTCGTCGGACATTTCGGCGTCTTGCTAACTTTGGCCCGGGGTCGTGGGGACGACCCTATAGTCGTCGGACATGTCGGCGGCTGACCAACCTAGTCACGAGGTCGTGGGGGCGACCCTGTAGTCGTCGGACATGTCGGCGGCTGGCCAAACTAGCCCCGAGGTCGTCGGACTTGACGGTGGCGGACCAATATATTCCCGGGGTTGTGGGGACGACCCTATAGTCGTCGGACATGTCGGCGGCTGGCCAAACTAGTCCTGAGGTCGTGGGGGCGACCCTATAGTCGTCGGACATGTCGGCGGCTGGCCAAACTTGTCCCGAGGTCGTCGGACTTGACGGTGGCGGGCCAATCTAGTCCCGGAGTCGTGGGGACGATCCTACAGTCGTCGGACATTTCGGCGGCTTGCCAACTTTGGCCCGTGGTCGTGGGGACGACCCTATAGTCGTCGGACATGTCGGCGGCGGGCCAATCTAGTCCCGGGGTCGTGGGGACGACCCTATAGTCGTCGGACAAGACGGTGGCGGGCCAATCTAGTCCCGGGGTCGTGGGGACGACCCTATAGTCGTCGGACAAGTCGACGGCGGGCCAACCTACTCCGGGGGTCGTGGGGACGAACCTATAGTCGTCGGACATGTCGGTGGCGAGCCAACCTAGTCCCGGTGTCGTGGGAACGACCCTATAGTCGTCGGACATGTCGGCGGCGGGCCAAGCTTGTCCCGGGGTCGTGGGGACGACCTTATAATCGTCGGACATGACGGTGGCGGGCCAAGCTTGTCCCGGGGTCGTGGGGACGACCCTATAATCGTCGGACATGCCGGTGGCGGGCCAATCTCGTCTCGGGGTCGTGGGGACGACCCTATAGGCGTCGGACATGTCGGCGGCTGGACATCTTTGGCCCGCGGTCGCGGGGACGACCCTATAGTCGTCGGACATTTCGGCGGCATGCCATCTTTAGCCCGGGGTCGTGGGGACGACCCTATAGTCGTCGGACAAGACGGCGGCTGGACATCTTTGGCCCGGGGTCGTGGGGACGACCCTATAGACGTCGGACATGTCGGCGGCTGGCCAACCTAGTCCCGAGGTCGTGGGGACGACCCTATAGTCGTCGGACAAGTCGGCGGCGGGCCAAGCTTGTCCCGGGGTCGTGGGGACGACCTTATAATCGTCGGACATGACGGTGGCGGGCCAATCTCGTCTCGGGGTCGTGGGGACGACCCTATAGTCGTCGGACAAGTGGGCGGCGAGCCAACTTTGGCCCGGGGTCGTGGGGACGACCCTATAGTCTTCGGACATGTCGGCGGCTGGCCAACCTAGTCCCGAGGTCGTGGGGGCGACCGTATAGTCGTCGGACATGTCCGCGGCTGGCCAACATAGTCCCGAGGTCGTCGGACTTGACGGTGGCGGGCCAATCTAGTCCCGGGGTCGTGGGGACGACCCTATAGTCGTCGGACAAGACGGCGGCTGGATATCTTTGGCCCGGGGTCGTGGGGACGACCCTATAGTCGTCGGACATGTCGGCGTCTGGCCAACCTAGTCCCGAGGTCGTCGGACTGGACGGTGGCGGGCCAATCTAGTCCCGGGGTCGTGGGGACGACCCTATAGTCGTCGGACAAGACGGCGGCTGGACATCTTTGGCCCGGGGTCGTGGGGACGACCCTATAGTCGTCGGACATGTCGGCGTCTGGCCAACCTAGTCCCGAGGTCGTCGGACTTGACGGTGGTGGGCCAATCTAGTCCCGGGGTCGTGGAGACGACCCTACAGTCGTCGGACATTTCGGCGGCTTGCCAACTTTGGCCCGGGGTCGTGGGGACGACCCTATAGTCGTCGGACATGACGGTGGCGGACCAATCTAGTCCCGGGGTCGTGGGGAAGACCCTATACTCGTCGGACATGTCGGCGGCTGGCCAACTTTGGCCCGTGGTCGTGGGCACGATCCAATAGTCGTCGGACATGTCGGCGGCTGGCCAACTTTGGCCCGTGGTTGTGGGGACGACCCTATAGTCGTCGGACATTTCGGAGGCTTGCCAACTTTGGCCCGGGGTGGTGGGGACGACCCTACAGTCGTCGGACATTTCGGCGGCTTGCCAACTTTGGCCCGGGGTCGTGGGGACGACCCTATAGTCGTCGGACATGACGGTGGCGGACCAATCTAGTCCCGGGGTCGTGGGGAAGACCCTATACTCGTCGGACATGTCGGCGGCTGGCCAACTTTGGCCCGTGGTCGTGGGCACGATCCAATAGTCGTCGGACATGTCGGCGGCGGGCCAACTTTGGCCCGTGGTTGTGGGGACGGCCCTATAGTCGTCGGACATTTCGGAGGCTTGCCAACTTTGGCCCGGGGTGGTGGGGACGACCCTATAGTCGTCGGACATTTCGGCGGCTTGCCAACTTTGGCCCGGGTTCGTGGGGACGACCCTATAGTCGTCGGACTTGACGGTGGCGGGCCAATCTAGTCCCGGGGTCTTGGGGACGACCCTACAGTCGACGGACATTTCGGCGGCTTGCCAACTTTGGCCCGGGGTCGTGGGGACGACCCTATAGTCGTCGGACTTGACGGTGGCGGGCCAATCTAGTCCCGGGGTCTTGGGGACGACCCTACAGTCGTCGGACATTTCGGCGGCTTGCCAACTTTGGCCCGGGGTCGTGGGGACGACCCTATAGTCGTCGGACTTGACGGTGGCGGGCCAATCTAGTCCCGGGGTCTTGGGGACGACCCTACAGTCGTCGGACATTTCGGAGGCTTGCCAACTTTGGCCCGGGGTGGTGGGGACGACCCTATAGACGTCGGACATGTCGGCGGCTGGCCAACCTAGTCCCGAGGTCGTGGGGACGACCCTATAGTCGTCGGACTTGACGGTGGCGGGCCAATCTAGTCCCGGGGTCGTGGGGACGACCCTACAGTCGTCGGACATTTCGGCGGCTTGCCATCTTTGGCCCGGGGTCGTGGGGACGACCCTATAGTCGTCGGACAAGACGGCGGCGGGCCAATCCAGTCCCGGGGTCGTAGGGACGACCCTATAGTCGTCGGACAAGTCGGCGGCGGGCCAAGCTTGTCCCGGGGTCGTGGGGACGACCCTATAATCGTCGGACATGACGGTGGCGGGCCAATCTCGTCTCGGGGTCGTGGGGACGACCCTATAGTCGTCGGACAAGTCGGTGGCGAGCCAACTTTGGCCCGGGGTCGTGGGGACGACCCTATAGTCGTCGGACTTGACGGTGGCGGGCCAATCTAGTCCCGGGGTCTTGGGGACGACCCTACAGTCGTCGGACATTTCGGCGGCTTGCCAACTTTGGCCCGGGGTGGTGGGGACGACCCTATAGTCTTCGGACACGTCGGCGGCTGGCCAACCTAGTCCCGAGGTCGTGGGGGCGACCGTAGAGTCGTCGGACATGTCCGCGGCTGGCCAACCTAGTCCCGAGGTCGTCGGACTTGACGGTGGCGGGTCAATCTAGTCCCGGGGTCGTGGGGACGACGTTATAGTCGTCGGACAAGACGGCGGCTGGACATCTTTGGCCCGGGGTCGTGGGGACGACCCTATAGTCGTCGGACATGTCGGCGGCTGGCCAACCTAGTCCCGAGGTCGTCGGACTTGACGGTGGCGGGCCAATCTAGTCCCGGGGTCGTGGAGACGACCCTACAGTCGTCGGACATTTCGGCGGCTTGCCAACTTTGACCCGGGGTCGTGGGGACGACCCTATAGTCGTCGGACATGACGGTGGCGGACCAATCTAGTCCCGGGGTCGTGGGGAAGACCCTATACTCGTCGGACATGTCGGCGGCTGGCCAACTTTGGCCCGTGGTCGTGGGCACGATCCAATAGTCGTCGGACATGTCGGCGGCTGGCCAACTTTGGCCCGTGGTTGTGGGGACGACCCTATAGTCGTCGGACAAGTGGGCGGCGAGCCAATCTAGTCCCGGGGTCTTGGGAACGACCCTACAGTCGTCGGACATTTCGGAGGCTTGCCAACTTTGGCCCGGGGTGGTGGGGACGACCCTATAGTCGTCGGACATTTCGGCGGCTTGCCAACTTTGGCCCGGGGTCGTGGGGACGACCCTATAGTCGTCGGACTTGACGGTGGCGGGCCAATCTAGTCCCGGGGTCTTGGGGACGACCCTACAGTCGTCGGACATTTCGGAGGCTTGCCAACTTTGGCCCGGGGTGGTGGGGACGACCCTATAGTCGTCGGACATTTCGGCGGCTAGCCAACCTAGTCCCGAGGTCGTCGGACTTGACGGTGGCGGGCCAATCTAGTCCCGGGGTCGTGGGGACGACCCTACAGTCGTCGGACATTTCGGCGGCTTGCCATCTTTGGCCCGGGGTGGTGGGGACGACCCTATAGTCGTCGGACATGACGGTGGCGGACCAATCTAGTCCCAGGGTCGTGGGGACGACCCTATAGTCGTCGGACATGTCGGCGGCTGGCCAACTTTGGCCCGTGGTCGTGGGAACGATCCAATAGTCGTCGGACATGTCGGCGGCTGGCCAACTTTGGCCCGTGGTTGTGGGGACGACCCTATACTCGTTGGACATGACGGTCGCGGGCCAATCTAGTCCCGGGGTCGTGGGGACGACCCTATAGTCGTCGAACAAGTCGGCGGCGGGCCAAGCTTGTCCCGGGGTCGTGGGGACGACCCTATAATCGTCGGACATGACGGTGGCGGGCCAATCTAGTCCCGGGGTCGTGGGGACCACCCTATAGTCGTCGGACAAGACGGCGGCGGGCCAATCCAGTCCCGGGGTCGTCGGGACGACACTATAATCGTCGGACATGACAGTGGCGGGCCAATCTAGTCCCGGGGTCGTGGGGACGACCCTATAGTCGTCGGACAAGACGGCGGCGGGCCAATCCAGTCCCGGGGTCGTAGGGACGACCCTATAGTCGTCGGACAAGTCGGCGGCGGGCCAAGCTTGTCCCGGGGTCGTGGGGACGACCTTATAATCGTCGGACATGACGGTGGCGGGCCAATCTCGTCTCGGGGTCGTGGGGACGACCCTATAGTCGTCGGACAAGTGGGCGGCGAGCCAACTTTGGCCCGGGGTCGTGGGGACGACCCTATAGTCTTCGGACATGTCGGCGGCTGGCCAACCTAGTCCCGAGGTCGTGGGGGCGACCGTATAGTCGTCGGACATGTCCGCGGCTGGCCAACATAGTCCCGAGGTCGTCGGACTTGACGGTGGCGGGCCAATCTAGTCCCGGGGTCGTGGGGACGACCCTATAGTCGTCGGACAAGACGGCGGCTGGACATCTTTGGCCCGGGGTCGTGGGGACGACCCTATAGTCGTCGGACATGTCGGCGTCTGGCCAACCTAGTCCCGAGGTCGTCGGACTTGACGGTGGCGGGCCAATCTAGTCCCGGGGTCGTGGGGACGACCCTATAGTCGTCGGACAAGACGGCGGCTGGACATCTTTGGCCCGGGGTCGTGGGGACGACCCTATAGTCGTCGGACATGTCGGCGTCTGGCCAACCTAGTCCCGAGGTCGTCGGACTTGACGGTGGCGGGCCAATCTAGTCCCGGGGTCGTGGAGACGACCCTACAGTCGTCGGACATTTCGGCGGCTTGCCAACTTTGGCCCGGGGTCGTGGGGACGACCCTATAGTCGTCGGACATGACGGTGGCGGACCAATCTAGTCCCGGGGTCGTGGGGAAGACCCTATACTCGTCGGACATGTCGGCGGCTGGCCAACTTTGGCCCGTGGTCGTGGGCACGATCCAATAGTCGTCGGACATGTCGGCGGCTGGCCAACTTTGGCCCGTGGTTGTGGGGACGACCCTATAGTCGTCGGACATTTCGGAGGCTTGCCAACTTTGGCCCGGGGTGGTGGGGACGACCCTACAGTCGTCGGACATTTCGGCGGCTTGCCAACTTTGGCCCGGGGTCGTGGGGACGACCCTATAGTCGTCGGACATGACGGTGGCGGACCAATCTAGTCCCGGGGTCGTGGGGAAGACCCTATACTCGTCGGACATGTCGGCGGCTGGCCAACTTTGGCCCGTGGTCGTGGGCACGATCCAATAGTCGTCGGACATGTCGGCGGCTGGCCAACTTTGGCCCGTGGTTGTGGGGACGACCCTATAGTCGTCGGACATTTCGGAGGCTTGCCAACTTTGGCCCGGGGTGGTGGGGACGACCCTATAGTCGTCGGACATTTCGGCGGCTTGCCAACTTTGGCCCGGGTTCGTGGGGACGACCCTATAGTCGTCGGACTTGACGGTGGCGGGCCAATCTAGTCCCGGGGTCTTGGGGACGACCCTACAGTCGTCGGACATTTCGGCGGCTTGCCAACTTTGGCCCGGGGTCGTGGGGACGACCCTATAGTCGTCGGACTTGACGGTGGCGGGCCAATCTAGTCCCGGGGTCTTGGGGACGACCCTACAGTCGTCGGACATTTCGGCGTCTTGCCAACTTTGGCCCGGGGTCGTGGGGACGACCCTATAGTCGTCGGACTTGACGGTGGCGGGCCAATCTAGTCCCGGGGTCTTGGGGACGACCCTACAGTCGTCGGACATTTCGGAGGCTTGCCAACTTTGGCCCGGGGTGGTGGGGACGACCCTATAGACGTCGGACATGTCGGCGGCTGGCCAACCTAGTCCCGAGGTCGTGGGGACGACCCTATAGTCGTCGGACTTGACGGTGGCGGGCCAATCTAGTCCCGGGGTCGTGGGGACGACCCTACAGTCGTCGGACATTTCGGCGGCTTGCCATCTTTGGCCCGGGGTCGTGGGGACGACCCTATAGTCGTCGGACAAGACGGCGGCGGGCCAATCCAGTCCCGGGGTCGTAGGGACGACCCTATAGTCGTCGGACAAGTCGGCGGCGGGCCAAGCTTGTCCCGGGGTCGTGGGGACGACCCTATAATCGTCGGACATGACGGTGGCGGGCCAATCTCGTCTCGGGGTCGTGGGGACGACCCTATAGTCGTCGGACAAGTCGGTGGCGAGCCAACTTTGGCCCGGGGTCGTGGGGACGACCCTATAGTCGTCGGACTTGACGGTGGCGGGCAAATCTAGTCCCGGGGTCTTGGGGACGACCCTACAGTCGTCGGACATTTCGGCGGCTTGCCAACTTTGGCCCGGGGTGGTGGGGACGACCCTATAGTCTTCGGACATGTCGGCGGCTGGCCAACCTAGTCCCGAGGTCGTGGGGGCGACCGTAGAGTCGTCGGACATGTCCGCGGCTGGCCAACCTAGTCCCGAGGTCGTCGGACTTGACGGTGGCGGGTCAATCTAGTCCCGGGGTCGTGGGGACGACGTTATAGTCGTCGGACAAGACGGCGGCTGGACATCTTTGGCCCGGGGTCGTGGGGACGACCCTATAGTCGTCGGACATGTCGGCGGCTGGCCAACCTAGTCCCGAGGTCGTCGGACTTGACGGTGGCGGGCCAATCTAGTCCCGGGGTCGTGGAGACGACCCTACAGTCGTCGGACATTTCGGCGGCTTGCCAACTTTGACCCGGGGTCGTGGGGACGACCCTATAGTCGTCGGACATGACGGTGGCGGACCAATCTAGTCCCGGGGTCGTGGGGAAGACCCTATACTCGTCGGACATGTCGGCGGCTGGCCAACTTTGGCCCGTGGTCGTGGGCACGATCCAATAGTCGTCGGACATGTCGGCGGCTGGCCAACTTTGGCCCGTGGTTGTGGGGACGACCCTATAGTCGTCGGACTTGACGGTGGCGGGCCAATCTAGTCCCGGGGTCTTGGGGACGACCCTACAGTCGTCGGACATTTCGGAGGCTTGCCAACTTTGGCCCGGGGTGGTGGGGACGACCCTATAGTCGTCGGACATTTCGGCGGCTGGCCAACCTAGTCCCGAGGTCGTGGGGGCGACCCTATAGTCGTCGGACATGTCGGCGGCTAGCCAACCTAGTCCCGAGGTCGTCGGACTTGACGGTGGCGGGCGAATCTAGTCCCGGGGTCGTGGGGACCACCCTATAGTCGTCTGACAAGTCGGCGGCGGGCCAAGCTTGTCCCGGGGTCGTGGGGACGACACTATAATCGTCGGACATGACGGTGGCGGGCCAATCTAGTCCCGGGGTCGTGGGGACGACCCTATAGTCGTCGGACATGTCGGCGGCTGGCCAACTTTGGCCCGGTGTCGTGGGGACGACTCTATAGTCGTCGGAAATGTCGGCGGCTGGCCAACCTGGACCCGGGGTCGTGGGGACGACCCTATTTTCGTCGGACATGACGGTGGCGGGCCAATCTATTCTCGGGGTCGTGGGGACGACCCTATAGTCGTCGGACATGTCGGCGGCTGGCCAACTTTGGCCCGGGGTCGTGGGGACGACCCTATAGTCGTCGGACATGACGGTGGCGGGCCAATCTAGTCCGGGGGTCGTGGGGACGACCCTACAGTCGTCGGACATTTCGGCGGCTTGCCAACTTTGGCCCGGGGTCGTGGGGACGATCCAATAGTCGTCGGACATGTCGGCGGCGGGTCAACTTTGGCCCGTGGTCGTGGGGACGACCCTATAGTCGTTGGACATGTCAGCGGCTGGCCAACTTTGGCCCGGTGTCGTGGGGACGACCCAATAGTCGTCGGACATGTCGGCGGCTGGCCAACTTTGGCCCGTGGTCGTGGGGACGATCCGATAGTCGTTGGACATGATGGTGGCGGGCCAACTTTGGCCCGTGGTCGTGGGGACGATCCGATAGTCGTTGGACATGATGGTGGCGGGCCAATCTAGTCCGGGGGTCGTGGGGACGACCCTACAGTCGTCGGACATTTCGGCGGCTTGCCAACTTTGGCCCGGGGTCGTGTGGACGACCCTATAGTCGTCGGACATGACGGTGGCGGACCAATCTAGTCCCGGGGTCGTGGGGAAGACCCTATAGTCGTCGGACATGTTGGCGGCTTGTCAGCTTAGTCCCGGGGTCGTGGGTACGGCCCTATAGTCGTCGGACAAGTCGGCGGCGGGCCAACCTTGTCCCGGGGTCGTGGGGACGACCCTATAGTCGTCGGACATGTCGGCGGCTGGCCAACTTTGGCCCGGTGTCGTGGGGACGACTCTATTGTCGTCGGAAATGTCGGCGGCTGGCCAACCTGGACCCGGGGTCGTGGGGACGATCCGATAGTCGTCGGACATTTCGGCGGCTTGCCAACTTTGGCCCGGGGTCGTGGGGACGATCCAATAGTCGTCGGACATGTCGGCGGCGGGTCAACTTTGGCCCGTGGTCGTGGGGACGACCCTATAGTCGTTGGACATGTCAGCGGCTGGCCAACTTTGGCCCGGGGTCGTGGGGACGATCCAATAGTCGTCGGACATGTCGGCGGCGGGTCAACTTTGGCCCGTGGTCGTGGGGACGACCCTATAGTCGTTGGACATGTCAGCGGCTGGCCAACTTTGGCCCGGTGTCGTGGGGACGACCCAATAGTCGTCGGACATGTCGGCGGCTGGCCAACTTTGGCCCGGGGTCGTGGGGACGACCCTATAGTCGTCGGACTTGACGGTGGCGGGCCAATCTAGTCCCGAGGTCGTGGGGACGACCCTATAGTCGTCGGACTTGACGGTGGCGGGCCAATCTAGTCCCGGGGTTGTGGGGACGACCCTACAGTCGTCGGACATTTCGGCGGCTTGTCAACTTTGGCCCGGGGTCGTGGGGACGACCCTATAGTCGTCGGACTTGACGGTGGCGGGCCAATCTAGTCTCGGGGTCGTGGGGACGACCCTATAGTCGTCGGACAAGTGGGCGGCGAGCCAACTTTGGCCCGGGGTCGTGGGGACGACCCTATAGTCTTCGGACATGTCGGCGGCTGGCCAACCTAGTCCCGAGGTCGTGGGGGCGACCGTATAGTCGTCGGACATGTCCGCGGCTGGCCAACATAGTCCCGAGGTCGTCGGACTTGACGGTGGCGGGCCAATCTAGTCCCGGGGTCGTGGGGACGACCCTATAGTCGTCGGACAAGACGGCGGCTGGACATCTTTGGCCCGGGGTCGTGGGGACGACCCTATAGTCGTCGGACATGTCGGCGTCTGGCCAACCTAGTCCCGAGGTCGTCGGACTTGACGGTGGCGGGCCAATCTAGTCCCGGGGTCGTGGGGACGACCCTATAGTCGTCGGACAAGACGGCGGCTGGACATCTTTGGCCCGGGGTCGTGGGGACGACCCTATAGTCGTCGGACATGTCGGCGTCTGGCCAACCTAGTCCCGAGGTCGTCGGACTTGACGGTGGCGGGCCAATCTAGTCCCGGGGTCGTGGAGACGACCCTACAGTCGTCGGACATTTCGGCGGCTTGCCAACTTTGGCCCGGGGTCGTGGGGACGACCCTATAGTCGTCGGACATGACGGTGGCGGACCAATCTAGTCCCGGGGTCGTGGGGAAGACCCTATACTCGTCGGACATGTCGGCGGCTGGCCAACTTTGGCCCGTGGTCGTGGGCACGATCCAATAGTCGTCGGACATGTCGGCGGCTGGCCAACTTTGGCCCGTGGTTGTGGGGACGACCCTATAGTCGTCGGACATTTCGGAGGCTTGCCAACTTTGGCCCGGGGTGGTGGGGACGACCCTACAGTCGTCGGACATTTCGGCGGCTTGCCAACTTTGGCCCGGGGTCGTGGGGACGACCCTATAGTCGTCGGACATGACGGTGGCGGACCAATCTAGTCCCGGGGTCGTGGGGAAGACCCTATACTCGTCGGACATGTCGGCGGCTGGCCAACTTTGGCCCGTGGTCGTGGGCACGATCCAATAGTCGTCGGACATGTCGGCGGCTGGCCAACTTTGGCCCGTGGTTGTGGGGACGACCCTATAGTCGTCGGACATTTCGGAGGCTTGCCAACTTTGGCCCGGGGTGGTGGGGACGACCCTATAGTCGTCGGACATTTCGGCGGCTTGCCAACTTTGGCCCGGGTTCGTGGGGACGACCCTATAGTCGTCGGACTTGACGGTGGCGGGCCAATCTAGTCCCGGGGTCTTGGGGACGACCCTACAGTCGTCGGACATTTCGGCGGCTTGCCAACTTTGGCCCGGGGTCGTGGGGACGACCCTATAGTCGTCGGACTTGACGGTGGCGGGCCAATCTAGTCCCGGGGTCTTGGGGACGACCCTACAGTCGTCGGACATTTCGGCGTCTTGCCAACTTTGGCCCGGGGTCGTGGGGACGACCCTATAGTCGTCGGACTTGACGGTGGCGGGCCAATCTAGTCCCGGGGTCTTGGGGACGACCCTACAGTCGTCGGACATTTCGGAGGCTTGCCAACTTTGGCCCGGGGTGGTGGGGACGACCCTATAGACGTCGGACATGTCGGCGGCTGGCCAACCTAGTCCCGAGGTCGTGGGGACGACCCTATAGTCGTCGGACTTGACGGTGGCGGGCCAATCTAGTCCCGGGGTCGTGGGGACGACCCTACAGTCGTCGGACATTTCGGCGGCTTGCCATCTTTGGCCCGGGGTCGTGGGGACGACCCTATAGTCGTCGGACAAGACGGCGGCGGGCCAATCCAGTTACGTGGTCGTAGGGACGACCCTATAGTCGTCGGACAAGTCGGCGGCGGGCCAAGCTTGTCCCGGGGTCGTGGGGACGACCCTATAATCGTCGGACATGACGGTGGCGGGCCAATCTCGTCTCGGGGTCGTGGGGACGACCCTATAGTCGTCGGACAAGTCGGTGGCGAGCCAACTTTGGCCCGGGGTCGTGGGGACGACCCTATAGTCGTCGGACTTGACGGTGGCGGGCAAATCTAGTCCCGGGGTCTTGGGGACGACCCTACAGTCGTCGGACATTTCGGCGGCTTGCCAACTTTGGCCCGGGGTGGTGGGGACGACCCTATAGTCTTCGGACATGTCGGCGGCTGGCCAACCTAGTCCCGAGGTCGGGGGGGCGACCGTAGAGTCGTCGGACATGTCCGCGGCTGGCCAACCTAGTCCCGAGGTCGTCGGACTTGACGGTGGCGGGTCAATCTAGTCCCGGGGTCGTGGGGACGACGTTATAGTCGTCGGACAAGACGGCGGCTGGACATCTTTGGCCCGGGGTCGTGGGGACGACCCTATAGTCGTCGGACATGTCGGCGGCTGGCCAACCTAGTCCCGAGGTCGTCGGACTTGACGGTGGCGGGCCAATCTAGTCCCGGGGTCGTGGAGACGACCCTACAGTCGTCGGACATTTCGGCGGCTTGCCAACTTTGACCCGGGGTCGTGGGGACGACCCTATAGTCGTCGGACATGACGGTGGCGGACCAATCTAGTCCCGGGGTCGTGGGGAAGACCCTATACTCGTCGGACATGTCGGCGGCTGGCCAACTTTGGCCCGTGGTCGTGGGCACGATCCAATAGTCGTCGGACATGTCGGCGGCTGGCCAACTTTGGCCCGTGGTTGTGGGGACGACCCTATAGTCGTCGGACTTGACGGTGGCGGGCCAATCTAGTCCCGGGGTCTTGGGGACGACCCTACAGTCGTCGGACATTTCGGAGGCTTGCCAACTTTGGCCCGGGGTGGTGGGGACGACCCTATAGTCGTCGGACATTTCGGCGGCTTGCCAACTTTGGCCCGGGGTCGTGGGGACGACCCTATAGTCGTCGGACTTGACGGTGGCGGGCCAATCTAGTCCCGGGGTCTTGGGGACGACCCTACAGTCGTCGGACATTTCGGAGGCTTGCCAACTTTGGCCCGGGGTGGTGGGGACGACCCTATAGTCGTCGGACATTTCGGCGGCTGGCCAACCTAGTCCCGAGGTCGTGGGGGCGACCCTATAGTCGTCGGACATGTCGGCGGCTAGCCAACCTAGTCCCGAGGTCGTCGGACTTGACGGTGGCGGGCGAATCTAGTCCCGGGGTCGTGGGGACCACCCTATAGTCGTCTGACAAGTCGGCGGCGGGCCAAGCTTGTCCCGGGGTCGTGGGGACGACACTATAATCGTCGGACATGACGGTGGCGGGCCAATCTAGTCCCGGGGTCGTGGGGACGACCCTATAGTCGTCGGACATGTCGGCCGCTGGCCAACTTTGGCCCGGTGTCGTGGGGACGACTCTATAGTCGTCGGAAATGTCGGCGGCTGGCCAACCTGGACCCGGGGTCGTGGGGACGACCCTATTTTCGTCGGACATGACGGTGGCGGGCCAATCTATTCTCGGGGTCGTGGGGACGACCCTATAGTCGTCGGACATGTCGGCGGCTGGCCAACTTTGGCCCGGGGTCGTGGGGACGACCCTATAGTCGTCGGACATGACGGTGGCGGGCCAATCTAGTCCGGGGGTCGTGGGGACGACCCTACAGTCGTCGGACATTTCGGCGGCTTGCCAACTTTGGCCCGGGGTCGTGGGGACGATCCAATAGTCGTCGGACATGTCGGCGGCGGGTCAACTTTGGCCCGTGGTCGTGGGGACGACCCTATAGTCGTTGGACATGTCAGCGGCTGGCCAACTTTGGCCCGGTGTCGTGGGGACGACCCAATAGTCGTCGGACATGTCGGCGGCTGGCCAACTTTGGCCCGTGGTCGTGGGGACGATCCGATAGTCGTTGGACATGATGGTGGCGGGCCAACTTTGGCCCGTGGTCGTGGGGACGATCCGATAGTCGTTGGACATGATGGTGGCGGGCCAATCTAGTCCGGGGGTCGTGGGGACGACCCTACAGTCGTCGGACATTTCGGCGGCTTGCCAACTTTGGCCCGGGGTCGTGTGGACGACCCTATAGTCGTCGGACATGACGGTGGCGGACCAATCTAGTCCCGGGGTCGTGGGGAAGACCCTATAGTCGTCGGACATGTTGGCGGCTTGTCAGCTTAGTCCCGGGGTCGTGGGTACGGCCCTATAGTCGTCGGACAAGTCGGCGGCGGGCCAACCTTGTCCCGGGGTCGTGGGGACGACCCTATAGTCGTCGGACATGTCGGCGGCTGGCCAACTTTGGCCCGGTGTCGTGGGGACGACTCTATAGTCGTCGGAAATGTCGGCGGCTGGCCAACCTGGACCCGGGGTCGTGGGGACGATCCGATAGTCGTCGGACATTTCGGCGGCTTGCCAACTTTGGCCCGGGGTCGTGGGGACGATCCAATAGTCGTCGGACATGTCGGCGGCGGGTCAACTTTGGCCCGTGGTCGTGGGGACGACCCTATAGTCGTTGGACATGTCAGCGGCTGGCCAACTTTGGCCCGGGGTCGTGGGGACGATCCAATAGTCGTCGGACATGTCGGCGGCGGGTCAACTTTGGCCCGTGGTCGTGGGGACGACCCTATAGTCGTTGGACATGTCAGCGGCTGGCCAACTTTGGCCCGGTGTCGTGGGGACGACCCAATAGTCGTCGGACATGTCGGCGGCTGGCCAACTTTGGCCCGGGGTCGTGGGGACGACCCTATAGTCGTCGGACTTGACGGTGGCGGGCCAATCTAGTCCCGAGGTCGTGGGGACGACCCTATAGTCGTCGGACTTGACGGTGGCGGGCCAATCTAGTCCCGGGGTTGTGGGGACGACCCTACAGTCGTCGGACATTTCGGCGGCTTGTCAACTTTGGCCCGGGGTCGTGGGGACGACCCTATAGTCGTCGGACTTGACGGTGGCGGGCCAATCTAGTCTCGGGGTCGTGGGGACGACCCTATAGTCGTCGGACAAGTCGGCGTCTGGCCAACTTTGGCCCGGGGTCGTGGGGACGACCCTATAGTCGTCGGACATGACGGTGGCGGGCCAATCTAGTCCGGGGGTCGTGGGGACGACCCTACAGTCGTCGGACATTTCGGCGGCTTGCCAACTTTGGCCCGGGGTCGTGGGGACGATCCAATAGTCGTCGGACATGTCGGCGGCGGGTCAACTTTGGCCCGTGGTCGTGGGGACGACCCTATAGTCGTTGGACATGTCAGCGGCTGGCCAACTTTGGCCCGGTGTCGTGGGGACGACCCAATAGTCGTCGGACATGTCGGCGGCTGGCCAACTTTGGCCCGGGGTCGTGGGGACGACCCTATAGTCGTCGGACTTGACGGTGGCGGGCCAATCTAGTCCCGAGGTCGTGGGGACGACCCTATAGTCGTCGGACTTGACGGTGGCGGGCCAATCTAGTCCCGGGGTTGTGGGGACGACCCTACAGTCGTCGGACATTTCGGCGGCTTGTCAACTTTGGCCCGGGGTCGTGGGGACGACCCTATAGTCGTCGGACTTGACGGTGGCGGGCCAATCTAGTCCCGAGGTCGTGGGGACGACCCTATAGTCGTCGGACTTGACGGTGGCCGGCCAATCTATTCCCGGGGTCGTGGGGACGACCCTACAGTCGTGGACATTTCGGCGGCTTGCCAACTTTGGCCCGGTGTCGTGTGGACGACCCTATAGTCGTCGGACATGACGGTGGCGGACCAATCTAGTCCCGGGGTCGTGGGGACGACCCTATAGTCGTCGGACATGTCGGCGGCTGGCCAACTTTGGCCCGTGGTCGTGGGGACGATCCAATAGTCGTCGGACATGTCGGCGGCTGGCCAGCTTTGGCCCGGGGTCGTGGGGACGATCCAATAGTCGACGGACATGTCGGCGGCTAGCCAACATTGGCCCGTGGTCGTGGGGACGACCCAATAGTCGTTGGAAATGTCAGCGGCTGGCCAACTTTGACCCGGGGTCGTGGGGACGAGCCTATAGTCGACGGACATGTCGGCGGCTAGCCAACATTGGCCCGTGGTCGTGGGGACGACCCAATAGTCGTCGGAAATGTCGGCGGCTGGCCAACCTGGACCCGGGGTCGTGGGGACGACCCTATTTTCGTCGGACATGACGGTGGCGGGCCAATCTAGTCTCGGGGTCGTGGGGACGACCCTATAGTCGTCGGACATGTCGGCGGCTGGCCAACTTTGGCCCGGGGTCGTGGGGACGACCCTATAGTCGTCGGACATGACGGTGGCGGGCCAATCTAGTCCGGGGGTCGTGGGGACGACCCTACAGTCGTCGGACATTTCGGCGGCTTGCCAACTTTGGCCCGGGGTCGTGGGGACGACCCTACAGTCGTCGGACATGTCGGCGGCTGGCCAACTTTGGCCCGTGGTCGTGGGGACGATCCGATAGTCGTTGGACATGACGGTGGCGGGCCAATCTAGTCCGGGGGTCGTGGGGACGACCCTACAGTCGTCGGACATTTCGGCGGCTTGCCTACTTTGGCCCGGGGTCGTGGGGACGACCCTATAGTCGTCGGACTTGACGGTGGCGGGCCAATCTAGTCCCGGGGTTGTGGGGACGACCCTACAGTCGTCGGACATTTCGGCGGCTTGCCAACTTTGGCCCGGGGTCGTGGGGACGACCCTATAGTCGTCGGACTTGACGTTGGCGGGCCAATCTAGTCCCGAAGTCGTGGGGACGACCCTATAGTCGTCGGACATGTCGGCGGCTTGCCAACTTTGGCCCGGGGTCGTGGGGACGATCCAATAGTCGTCGGACATGTCGGCGGCTGGTCAACTTTGGCCCGTGATCGTGGGGACGACCCTATAGTCGTTGGACATGTCAGCGGCTGGCCAAAATTGGCCCGAGGTCGTGGGGACGACCCTATAGTCGTCGGACATGTCGGCGGCAGGCCAACCTAGTCCCGAGGTCGTCGGACTTGACGGTGGCGGGCCAATCTAGTCCCGGGGTCGTGGGGACGACCCTACAGTCGTCGGACATTTCGGCGGCTTGCCAACTTTGGCCCGGGGTCGTGTGGACGACCCTATAGTCGTCGGACATGACGGTGGCGGACCAATCTAGTCCCGGGGTCGTGGGGAAGACCCTATAGTCGTCGGACATGTTGGCGGCTTGTCAGCTTAGTCCCGGGGTCGTGGGTACGGCCCTATAGTCGTCGGACAAGTCGGCGGCGGGCCAACCTTGTCCCGGGGTCGTGGGGACGACCCTATAGTCGTCGGACATGTCGGCGGCTGGCTAACTTTGGCCCGGTGTCGTGGGGACGACTCCATAGTCGTCGGAAATGTCGGCGGCTGGCCAACCTGGACCCGGGGTCGTGGGGACGACCCTATTTTCGTCGGACATGACGGTGGCGGGCCAATCTAGTCTCGGGGTCGTGGGGACGACCCTATAGTCGTCGGACATGACGGTGGCGGGCCAATCTAGTCCGGGGGTCGTGGGGACGACCCTACAGTCGTCGGACATTTCGGCGGCTTGCCAACTTTGGCCCGGGGTCGTGGGGACGATCCAATAGTCGTCGGACATGTCGGCGGCGGGTCAACTTTGGCCCGTGGTCGTGGGGACGACCCTATAGTCGTTGGACATGTCAGCGGCTGGCCAACTTTGGCCCGGTGTCGTGGAGACGACCCAATAGTCGTCGGACATGTCGGCGGCTGGCCAACATTGGCCCGTGGTCGTGGGGACGATCCGATAGTCGTTGGACATGATGGTGGCGGGCCAATCTAGTCCGGGGGTCGTGGGGACGACCCTACAGTCGTCGGACATTTCGGCGGCTTGCCAACTTTGGCCCGGGGTCGTGGGGACGACCCTACAGTCGTCGGACATGTCGGCGGCTGGCCAACTTTGGCCCGTGGTCGTGGGGACGATCCGATAGTCGTTGGACATGACGGTGGCGGGCCAATCTAGTCCGGGGGTCGTGGGGACGACCCTACAGTCGTCGGACATTTCGGCGGCTTGCCAACTTTGGCCCGGGGTCGTGGGGACGACCCTATAGTCGTCGGACTTGACGGTGGCGGGCCAATCTAGTCCCGGGGTTGTGGGGACGACCCTACAGTCGTCGGACATTTCGGCGGCTTGCCAACTTTGGCCCGGGGTCGTGGGGACGACCCTATAGTCGTCGGACTTGACGTTGGCGGGCCAATCTAGTCCCGAAGTCGTGGGGACGACCCTATAGTCGTCGGCCTTGACGGTGGCCGGCCAATCTAGTCCCGGGGTCGTGGGGAAGACCCTATAGTCGTCGGACATGTTGGCGGCTTGTCAGCTTAGTCCCGGGGTCGTGGGTACGGCCCTATAGTCGTCGGACAAGTCGGCGGCGGGCCAACCTTGTCCCGGGGTCGTGGGGACGACCCTATAGTCGTCGGACATGTCGGCGGCTGGCTAACTTTGGCCCGGTGTCGTGGGGACGACTCTATAGTCGTCGGAAATGTCGGCGGCTGGCCAACCTGGACCCGGGGTCGTGGGGACGACCCTATTTTCGTCGGACATGACGGTGGCGGGCCAATCTAGTCTCGGGGTCGTGGGGACGACCCTATAGTCGTCGGACATGTCGGCGGCTGGCCAACTTTGGCCCGGGGTCGTGGGGAAGATCCAATAGTCGTCGGACATGTCGGCGGCTGGTCAACTTTGGCCCGTGGTCGTGGGGACGACCCTATAGTCGTTGGACATGTCAGCGGCTGGCCAACTTTGGCCCGGTGTCGTGGGGACGACCCAATAGTCGTCGGACTTGACGTTGGCGGGCCAATCTAGTCCCGAAGTCGTGGGGACGACCCTATAGTCGTCGGACTTGACGGTGGCCGGCCAATCTATTCCCGGGGTCGTGGGGACGACCCTATAGTCGTCGGACATGTCGGCGGCTGGCCAACTTTGGCCCGGGGTCGTGGGGACGATCCAATAGTCGTCGGACATGTCGGCGGCTGGTCAACTTTGGCCCGTGGTCGTGGGGACGACCCAATAGTCGTCGGACATGTCGGCGGCTGGCCAACTTTGGCCCGTGGTCGTGGGGACGATCCGATAGTCGTTGGACATGACGGTGGCGGGCCAATCTAGTCCCGGGGTCGTGGGGACGACCCTATAGTCGTCGGACTTGTCGGTGGCGGGCCAATCTAGTCCGGGGGTCGTGGGGACGACCCTATAGTCGTCGGACTTGTCGGTGGCGGGCCAATTTAGTCCGGGGGTCGTGGGGACGACCCTACAGTCGTCGGACATTTCGGCGGCTTGCCAACTTTGGCCCGGGGTCGTGGGGACGATCCAATAGTCGCCGGACATGTCGGCGGCTAGCCAACATTGGCCCGTGGTCGTGGGGACGACCCAATAGTCGTTGGAAATGTCAGCGGCTGGCCAACTTTGACCCGGGGTCGTGGGGACGAGCCTATAGTCGACGGACATGTCGGCGGCTAGCCAACATTGGCCCGTGGTCGTGGGGACGACCCAATAGTCGTTGGAAATGTCAGCAGCTGGCCAACTTTGACCCGGGGTCGTGGGGACGAGCCTATAGTCGTCGGACTTGACGGTGGCGGGCCAATCTAGTCCCGGGGTTGTGGGGGCGACCCTACAGTCGTCGGACATTTCGGCGGCTTGCCAACTTTGGCCCGGGGTCGTGGGGACGACCCTACAGTCGTCGGACATGTCGGCGGCTGGCCAACTTTGGCCCGTGGTCGTGGGGACGATCCGATAGTCGTTGGACATGACGGTGGCGGGCCAATCTAGTCCGGGGGTCGTGGGGACGACCCTACAGTCGTCGGACATTTCGGCGGCTTGCCCACTTTGGCCCGGGGTCGTGGGGACGACCCTATAGTCGTCGGACTTGACGGTGGCGGGCCAATCTAGTCCCGGGGTTGTGGGGACGACCCTACAGTCGTCGGACATTTCGGCGGCTTGCCAACTTTGGCCCGGGGTCGTGGGGACGACCCTATAGTCGTCGGACTTGACGTTGGCGGGCCAATCTAGTCCCGAAGTCGTGGGGACGACCCTATAGTCGTCGGACTTGACGGTGGCCGGCCAATCTATTCCCGGGGTCGTGGGGACGACCCTATAGTCGTCGGACATGTCGGCGGCTGGCCAACTTTGGCCCGGGGTCGTGGGGACGATCCAATAGTCGTCGGACATGTCGGCGGCTGGTCAACTTTGGCCCGTGGTCGTGGGGACGACCCTATAGTCGTTGGACATGTCAGCGGCTGGCCAACTTTGGCCCGGTGTCGTGGGGACGACCCAATAGTCGTCGGACATGTCGGCGGCTGGCCAACTTTGGCCCGTGGTCGTGGGGACGATCCGATAGTCGTTGGACATGACGGTGGCGGGCCAATCTAGTCCCGGGGTCGTGGGGACGACCCTATAGTCGTCGGACTTGTCGGTGGCGGGCCAATCTAGTCCGGGGGTCGTGGGGACGACCCTATAGTCGTCGGACTTGTCGGTGGCGGGCCAATCTAGTCCGGGGGTCGTGGGGACGACCCTACAGTCGTCGGACATTTCGGCGGCTTGCCAACTTTGGCCCGGGGTCGTGGGGACGACCCTATAGCCGTCGGACTTGACGGTGGCGGGCCAATCTAGTCCCGGGGTTGTGGGTACGACCCTACAGTCGTCGGGCATTTCGGCGGCTTGCCAACTTTGGCCCGGGGTCGTGGGGACGACCCTATAGTCGTCGGACTTGACGTTGGCGGGCCAATCTAGTCCCGAGCTCGTGGGGGCGACCCTATAGTCGTCGGACATGTCGGCGGCTTGCCAACTTTGGCCCGGGGTCGTGGGGACGATCCAATAGTCGTCGGACATGTCGGCGGCTGGTCAACTTTGGCCCGTGATCGTGGGGACGACCCTATAGTCGTTGGACATGTCAGCGGCTGGCCAAAATTGGCCCGAGGTCGTGGGGACGACCCTATAGTCGTCGGACATGTCGGCGGCTGGCCAACCTAGTCCCGAGGTCGTCGGACTTGACGGTGGCGGGCCAATCTAGTCCCGGGGTCGTGGGGACGACCCTACAGTCGTCGGACATTTCGGCGGCTTGCCAACTTTGGCCCGGGGTCGTGTGGACGACCCTATAGTCGTCGGACATGACGGTGGCGGACCAATCTAGTCCCGGGGTCGTGGGGAAGACCCTATAGTCGTCGGACATGTCGGCGGCTGGCCAACCTTGGCCCGGTGTCGTGGGGACGACTCTATAGTCGTCGGAAATGTCGGCGGCTGGCCAACCTGGACCCGGGGTCGTGGGGACGACCCTATTTTCGTCGGACATGACGGTGGCGGGCCAATCTAGTCTCGGGGTCGTGGGGACGACCCTATAGTCGTCGGACATGTCGGCGGCTGGCCAACTTTGGCCCGGGGTCGTGGGGACGACCCTATAGTCGTCGGACATGACGGTGGCGGGCCAATCTAGTCCGGGGGTCGTGGGGACGACCCTACAGTCGTCGGACATTTCGGCGGCTTGCCAACTTTGGCCCGGGGTCGTGGGGACGACCCTACAGTCGTCGGACATGTCGGCGGCTGGCCAACTTTGGCCCGTGGTCGTGGGGACGATCCGATAGTCGTTGGACATGACGGTGGCGGGCCAATCTAGTCCGGGGGTCGTGGGGACGACCCTACAGTCGTCGGACATTTCGGCGGCTTGCCCACTTTGGCCCGGGGTCGTGGGGACGACCCTATAGTCGTCGGACTTGACGGTGGCGGGCCAATCTAGTCCCGGGGTTGTGGGGACGACCCTACAGTCGTCGGACATTTCGGCGGCTTGCCAACTTTGGCCCGGGGTCGTGGGGACGACCCTATAGTCGTCGGACTTGACGTTGGCGGGCCAATCTAGTCCCGAAGTCGTGGGGACGACCCTATAGTCGTCGGACTTGACGGTGGCCGGCCAATCTATTCCCGGGGTCGTGGGGACGACCCTATAGTCGTCGGACATGTCGGCGGCTGGCCAACTTTGGCCCGGGGTCGTGGGGACGATCCAATAGTCGTCGGACATGTCGGCGGCTGGTCAACTTTGGCCCGTGGTTGTGGGGACGACCCTATAGTCGTTGGACATGTCAGCGGCTGGCCAACTTTGGCCCGGTGTCGTGGGGACGACCCAATAGTCGTCGGACATGTCGGCGGCTGGCCAACTTTGGCCCGTGGTCGTGGGGACGATCCGATAGTCGTTGGACATGACGGTGGCGGGCCAATCTAGTCCCGGGGTCGTGGGGACGACCCTATAGTCGTCGGACTTGTCGGTGGCGGGCCAATCTAGTCCGGGGGTCGTGGGGACGACCCTATAGTCGTCGGACTTGTCGGTGGCGGGCCAATCTAGTCCGGGGGTCGTGGGGACGACCCTACAGTCGTCGGACATTTCGGCGGCTTGCCAACTTTGGCCCGGGGTCGTGGGGACGACCCTATAGCCGTCGGACTTGACGGTGGCGGGCCAATCTAGTCCCGGGGTTGTGGGTACGACCCTACAGTCGTCGGGCATTTCGGCGGCTTGCCAACTTTGGCCCGGGGTCGTGGGGACGACCCTATAGTCGTCGGACTTGACGTTGGCGGGCCAATCTAGTCCCGAGCTCGTGGGGGCGACCCTATAGTCGTCGGACATGTCGGCGGCTTGCCAACTTTGGCCCGGGGTCGTGGGGACGATCCAATAGTCGTCGGACATGTCGGCGGCTGGTCAACTTTGGCCCGTGATCGTGGGGACGACCCTATAGTCGTTGGACATGTCAGCGGCTGGCCAAAATTGGCCCGAGGTCGTGGGGACGACCCTATAGTCGTCGGACATGTCGGCGGCTGGCCAACCTAGTCCCGAGGTCGTCGGACTTGACGGTGGCGGGCCAATCTAGTCCCGGGGTCGTGGGGACGACCCTACAGTCGTCGGACATTTCGGCGGCTTGCCAACTTTGGCCCGGGGTCGTGTGGACGACCCTATAGTCGTCGGACATGACGGTGGCGGACCAATCTAGTCCCGGGGTCGTGGGGAAGACCCTATAGTCGTCGGACATGTCGGCGGCTGGCCAACCTTGGCCCGGTGTCGTGGGGACGACTCTATAGTCGTCGGAAATGTCGGCGGCTGGCCAACCTGGACCCGGGGTCGTGGGGACGACCCTATTTTCGTCGGACATGACGGTGGCGGGCCAATCTAGTCTCGGGGTCGTGGGGACGACCCTATAGTCGTCGGACATGTCGGCGGCTGGCCAACTTTGGCCCGGGGTCGTGGGGACGACCCTATAGTCGTCGGACATGACGGTGGCGGGCCAATCTAGTCCGGGGGTCGTGGGGACGACCCTACAGTCGTCGGACATTTCGGCGGCTTGCCAACTTTGGCCCGGGGTCGTGGGGACGACCCTACAGTCGTCGGACATGTCGGCGGCTGGCCAACTTTGGCCCGTGGTCGTGGGGACGATCCGATAGTCGTTGGACATGACGGTGGCGGGCCAATCTAGTCCGGGGGTCGTGGGGACGACCCTACAGTCGTCGGACATTTCGGCGGCTTGCCCACTTTGGCCCGGGGTCGTGGGGACGACCCTATAGTCGTCGGACTTGACGGTGGCGGGCCAATCTAGTCCCGGGGTTGTGGGGACGACCCTACAGTCGTCGGACATTTCGGCGGCTTGCCAACTTTGGCCCGGGGTCGTGGGGACGACCCTATAGTCGTCGGACTTGACGTTGGCGGGCCAATCTAGTCCCGAAGTCGTGGGGACGACCCTATAGTCGTCGGACTTGACGGTGGCCGGCCAATCTATTCCCGGGGTCGTGGGGACGACCCTATAGTCGTCGGACATGTCGGCGGCTGGCCAACTTTGGCCCGGGGTCGTGGGGACGATCCAATAGTCGTCGGACATGTCGGCGGCTGGTCAACTTTGGCCCGTGGTTGTGGGGACGACCCTATAGTCGTTGGACATGTCAGCGGCTGGCCAACTTTGGCCCGGTGTCGTGGGGACGACCCAATAGTCGTCGGACATGTCGGCGGCTGGCCAACTTTGGCCCGTGGTCGTGGGGACGATCCGATAGTCGTTGGACATGACGGTGGCGGGCCAATCTAGTCCCGGGGTCGTGGGGACGACCCTATAGTCGTCGGACTTGTCGGTGGCGGGCCAATCTAGTCCGGGGGTCGTGGGGACGACCCTATAGTCGTCGGACTTGTCGGTGGCGGGCCAATCTAGTCCGGGGGTCGTGGGGACGACCCTACAGTCGTCGGACATTTCGGCGGCTTGCCAACTTTGGCCCGGGGTCGTGGGGACGACCCTATAGTCGTCGGACTTGACGGTGGCGGGCCAATCTAGTCCCGGGGTTGTGGGTACGACCCTACAGTCGTCGGACATTTCGGCGGCTTGCCAACTTTGGCCCGGGGTCGTGGGGACGACCCTATAGTCGTCGGACTTGACGTTGGCGGGCCAATCTAGTCCCGAGCTCGTGGGGGCGACCCTATAGTCGTCGGACATGTCGGCGGCTTGCCAACTTTGGCCCGGGGTCGTGGGGACGATCCAATAGTCGTCGGACATGTCGGCGGCTGGTCAACTTTGGCCCGTGATCGTGGGGACGACCCTATAGTCGTTGGACATGTCAGCGGCTGGCCAAAATTGGCCCGAGGTCGTGGGGACGACCCTATAGTCGTCGGACATGTCGGCGGCTGGCCAACCTAGTCCCGAGGTCGTCGGACTTGACGGTGGCGGGCCAATCTAGTCCCGGGGTCGTGGGGACGACCCTACAGTCGTCGGACATTTCGGCGGCTTGCCAACTTTGGCCCGGGGTCGTGTGGACGACCCTATAGTCGTCGGACATGACGGTGGCGGACCAATCTAGTCCCGGGGTCGTGGGGAAGACCCTATAGTCGTCGGACATGTCGGCGGCTGGCCAACTTTGGCCCGGTGTCGTGGGGACGACTCTATAGTCGTCGGAAATGTCGGCGGCTGGCCAACCTGGACCCGGGGTCGTGGGGACGACCCTATTTTCGTCGGACATGACGGTGGCGGGCCAATCTAGTCTCGGGGTCGTGGGGACGACCCTATAGTCGTCGGACATGTCGGCGGCTGGCCAACTTTGGCCCGGGGTCGTGGGGACGACCCTATAGTCGTCGGGCATGACGGTGGCGGGCCAATCTAGTCCGGGGGTCGTGGGGACGACCCTACAGTCGTCGGACATTTCGGCGGCTTGCCAACTTTGGCCCGGGGTCGTGGGGACGACCCTACAGTCGTCGGACATGTCGGCGGCTGGCCAACTTTGGCCCGTGGTCGTGGGGACGATCCGATAGTCGTTGGACATGACGGTGGCGGGCCAATCTAGTCCGGGGGTCGTGGGGACGACCCTACAGTCGTCGGACATTTCGGCGGCTTGCCCACTTTGGCCCGGGGTCGTGGGGACGACCCTATAGTCGTCGGACTTGACGGTGGCGGGCCAATCTAGTCCCGGGGTTGTGGGGACGACCCTACAGTCGTCGGACATTTCGGCGGCTTGCCAACTTTGGCCCGGGGTCGTGGGGACGACCCTATAGTCGTCGGACTTGACGTTGGCGGGCCAATCTAGTCCCGAAGTCGTGGGGACGACCCTATAGTCGTCGGACTTGACGGTGGCCGGCCAATCTATTCCCGGGGTCGTGGGGACGACCCTATAGTCGTCGGACATGTCGGCGGCTGGCCAACTTTGGCCCGGGGTCGTGGGGACGATCCAATAGTCGTCGGACATGTCGGCGGCTGGTCAACTTTGGCCCGTGGTTGTGGGGACGACCCTATAGTCGTTGGACATGTCAGCGGCTGGCCAACTTTGGCCCGGTGTCGTGGGGACGACCCAATAGTCGTCGGACATGTCGGCGGCTGGCCAACTTTGGCCCGTGGTCGTGGGGACGATCCGATAGTCGTTGGACATGACGGTGGCGGGCCAATCTAGTCCCGGGGTCGTGGGGACGACCCTATAGTCGTCGGACTTGTCGGTGGCGGGCCAATCTAGTCCGGGGGTCGTGGGGACGACCCTATAGTCGTCGGACTTGTCGGTGGCGGGCCAATCTAGTCCGGGGGTCGTGGGGACGACCCTACAGTCGTCGGACATTTCGGCGGCTTGCCAACTTTGGCCCGGGGTCGTGGGGACGACCCTATAGTCGTCGGACTTGACGGTGGCGGGCCAATCTAGTCCCGGGGTTGTGGGTACGACCCTACAGTCGTCGGACATTTCGGCGGCTTGCCAACTTTGGCCCGGGGTCGTGGGGACGACCCTATAGTCGTCGGACTTGACGTTGGCGGGCCAATCTAGTCCCGAGCTCGTGGGGTCGACCCTATAGTCGTCGGACATGTCGGCGGCTTGCCAACTTTGGCCCGGGGTCGTGGGGAAGATCCAATAGTCGTCGGACATGTCGGCGGCTGGTCAACTTTGGCCCGTGATCGTGGGGACGACCCTATAGTCGTTGGACATGTCAGCGGCTGGCCAAAATTGGCCCGAGGTCGTGGGGACGACCCTATAGTCGTCGGACATGTCGGCGGCTGGCCAACCTAGTCCCGAGGTCGTCGGACTTGACGGTGGCGGGCCAATCTAGTCCCGGGGTCGTGGGGACGACCCTACAGTCGTCGGACATTTCGGCGGCTTGCCAACTTTGGCCCGGGGTCGTGTGGACGACCCTATAGTCGTCGGACATGACGGTGGCGGACCAATCTAGTCCCGGGGTCGTGGGGAAGACCCTATAGTCGTCGGACATGTTGGCGGCTTGTCAGCTTAGTCCCGGGGTCGTGGGTACGGCCCTATAGTCGTCGGACAAGTCGGCGGCGGGCCAACCTTGTCCCGGGGTCGTGGGGACGACCCTATAGTCGTCGGACATGTCGGCGGCTGGCCAACTTTGGCCCGGTGTCGTGGGGACGACTCTATAGTCGTCGGAAATGTCGGCGGCTGGCCAACCTGGACCCGGGGTCGTGGGGACGACCCTATTTTCGTCGGACATGACGGTGGCGGGCCAATCTAGTCTCGGGGTCGTGGGGACGACCCTATAGTCGTCGGACATGTCGGCGGCTGGCCAACTTTGGCCCGGGGTCGTGGGGACGACCCTATAGTCGTCGGACATGACGGTGGCGGGCCAATCTAGTCCGGGGGTCGTGGGGACGACCCTACAGTCGTCGGACATTTCGGCGGCTTGCCAACTTTGGCCCGGGGTCGTGGGGACGATCCAATAGTCGTCGGACATGTCGGCGGCGGGTCAACTTTGGCCCGTGGTCGTGGGGACGACCCTATAGTCGTTGGACATGTCAGCGGCTGGCCAACTTTGGCCCGGTGTCGTGGGGACGACCCAATAGTCGTCGGACATGTCGGCGGCTGGCCAACTTTGGCCCGTGGTCGTGGGGACGATCCGATAGTCGTTGGACATGATGGTGGCGGGCCAATCTAGTCCGGGGGTCGTGGGGACGACCCTACAGTCGTCGGACATTTCGGCGGCTTGCCAACTTTGGCCCGGGGTCGTGGGGACGACCCTACAGTCGTCGGACATGTCGGCGGCTGGCCAACTTTGGCCCGTGGTCGTGGGGACGATCCGATAGTCGTTGGACATGACGGTGGCGGGCCAATCTAGTCCGGGGGTCGTGGGGACGATCCTACAGTCGTCGGATATTTCGGCGGCTTGCCAACTTTGGCCCGGGGTCGTGGGGACGACCCTATAGTCGTCGGACTTGACGGTGGCGGGCCAATCTAGTCCCGGGGTTGTGGGGACGACCCTACAGTCGTCGGACATTTCGGCGGCTTGCCAACTTTGGCCCGGGGTCGTGGGGACGACCCTATAGTCGTCGGACTTGACGTTGGCGGGCCAATCTAGTCCCGAAGTCGTGGGGACGACCCTATAGTCGTCGGCCTTGACGGTGGCCGGCCAATCTATTCCCGGGGTCGTGGGGACGACCCTATAGTCGTCGGACATGTCGGCGGCTGACCAACTTTGGCCCGGGGTCGTGGGGAAGATCCAATAGTCGTCGGACATGTCGGCGGCTGGTCAACTTTGGCCCGTGGTCGTGGGGACGACCCTATAGTCGTCGGACTTGACGGTGGCGGGCCAATCTAGTCCCGGGGTTGTGGGGACGACCCTACAGTCGTCGGGCATTTCGGCGGCTTGCCAACTTTGGCCCGGGGTCGTGGGGACGACCCTATAGTCGTTGGACATGTCAGCGGCTGGCCAACTTTGGCCCGGTGTCGTGGGGACGACCCAATAGTCGTCGGACATGTCGGCGGCTGGCCAACTTTGGCCCGTGGTCGTGGGGACGATCCGATAGTCGTTGGACATGATGGTGGCGGGCCAATCTAGTCCGGGGGTCGTGGGGACGATCCTACAGTCGTCGGATATTTCGGCGGCTTGCCAACTTTGGCCCGGGGTCGTGGGGACGACCCTATAGTCGTCGGACTTGACGGTGGCGGGCCAATCTAGTCCCGGGGTTGTGGGGACGACCCTACAGTCGTCGGACATTTCGGCGGCTTGCCAACTTTGGCCCGGGGTCGTGGGGACGATCCAATAGTCGTCGGACATGTCGGCGGCTGGCCAGCTTTGGCCCGTGGTCGTGGGGACGACTCCATAGTCGTCGGACATGTCGGCGGCTGGCCAATCTAGTCCCGGGGTCGTGGGGACGACCCTATAGTCGTCGGACTTGACGGTGGCCGGCCAATCTATTCCCGGGGTTGTGGGGACGACCCTACAGTCGTCGGACATTTCGACGGCTTGCCAACTTTGGCCCGGGGTCGTGGGGACGACCCTATAGTCGTCGGACATGTCGGCGGCTGGCCAAAATTGGCCCGAGGTCGTGGGGGCGACCCTATAGTCGTCGGACATGTCGGCGGCTGGCCAACCTAGTCCCGAGGTCGTCGGACTTGACGGTGGCGGGCCAATCTAGTCCCGGGGTCGTGGGGACGACCCTACAGTCGTCGGACATTTCGGCGGCTTGCCAACTTTGGCCCGGGGTCGTGGGGACGACCCTATAGTCGTCGGACATGACGGTGGCGGACCAATCTAGTCCCGGGGTCGTGGGGACGACCCTATAGTCGTCGGACATGTCGGCGGCTGGCCAACTTTGGCCCGTGGTCGTGGGGACGATCCAATAGTCGTCGGACATGTCGGCGGCTGGCCAGCTTTGGCCCGTGGTCGTGGGGACGACTCCATAGTCGTCGGACATGTCGGCGGCTGGCCAATCTAGTCCCGGGGTCGTGGGGACGACCCTATAGTCTTCGGACATGTCGGCGGCTGGCCAACTTTGGCCCGTGGTCGTGGGGACGATCCAATAGTCGTCGGACATGTCGGCGGCTGGCCAGCTTTGGCCCGGGGTCGTAGGGACGACCCTATAGTCGTCGGACATGTCGGCGATTGGCCAACATTGGCCCGGGGTCGTGGGGACGACATTATAGTCGTCGGACATGTCGGCGGCTGGCTAACCTAGTCCCGGGGTCGTGGGGACGACCCTACAGTCGTCGGACATTTCGGCGTCTTGCCAACTTTGGCCCGGGGTCGTGGGGACGACCCTATAGTCGTCGGACATGACGGTGGCGGACCAATCTAGTCCCGGGGTCGTGGGGACGACCCTATAGTCGTCGGACATGTCGGCGGCTGGCCAACTTTGGCCCGTGGTCGTGGGGACGATCCAAAAGTCGTCGGACATGTCGGCGGCTGGCCAACATTGGCGCGTGGTCGTGGGGACGATCCGATTGTCGTCGGACATGTCGGCGGCTGGCCAACTTTGGCCCGGTGTCGTGGGGACGACCCAATAGTCGTCGGACATGTCGGCGGCTGGCCAACTTTGGCCCGGTGTCGTGGGGACGACTCTATATTCGTCGGATATGTCGGCGGCTGGCCAACCTAGACCCGGGGTCGTGGGGACGACCCTATAGTCGTTGGACATGTCGGCGGCTGGCCAACTTTGGCCCGTGGTTGTGGGGACGACCCTATAGTCGTTGGACATGACGGTGGCGGGCCAATCTAGTCCCGGGGTCGTGGGGACGACCCTATAGTCGTCGGACAAGACGGCGGCTGGACATCTTTGGCCCGGGGTCGTGGGGACGACCCTATAGTCGTCGGACATGTCGGCGGCTGGCCATCTTTGGCCCGGGGTCGTGGGGACGACCCTATAGTCGTCGGACATGACGGTGGCGGACCAATCTAGTCCCGGGGTCGTGGGGACGACCGTATAGTCGTCGCACATGTCGGCGGCTGGCCAACTTGGGCCCGTGGTCGTGGGGACGATCCAATAATCGTCGGACATGTCGGCGGCTGGCCAACTTTGGCCCGTGGTTGTGGGGACGACCCTATAGTCGTCGGACATGTTGGCGGCTTGTCAGCCTAGTCCCGGGGTCGTGGGTACGACCCTACAGTCGTCGGACATTTCGGCGGCTTGCCAACTTTGGCCCGGGGTCGTGGGGACGACCCTATAGTCGTCGGATATGACGGTGGCGGGCCAATCTAGTCCCGGGGTCGTGGGGACGACCCTATAGTCGTCGGACATGTTGGCGGCTTGTCAGCTTAGTCCCGGGGTCGTGGGTACGGCCCTATAGTCGTCGGACAAGTCGGCGGCGGGCCAACCTTGTCCCGGGGTCGTGGGGACGACCCTATAGTCGTCGGACATGTCGGCGGCTGGCCAACTTTGGCCCGGTGTCGTGGGGACGACTCTATAGTCGTCGGAAATGTCGGCGGCTGGCCAACCTGGACCCGGGGTCGTGGAGACGACCCTATTTTCGTCGGACATGACGGTGGCGGGCCAATCTAGTCCCGGGGTCGTGGGGACGACCCTACAGTCGTCGGACATTTCCGCGGCTTGTCAGCCTAGTCCCGGGGTCGTGGGTACGACCCTACAGTCGTCGGACATTTCGGCGGCTTGCCAACTTTGGCCCGGGGTCGTGGGGACGACCCTATAGTCGTCGGACATGACGGTGGCGGGCCAATCTAGTCCCGGGGTCGTGGGGACGACCCTATAGTCGTCGGACATTGCGGCGGCTGGCCAACTTTGGCCCGGGGTCGTGGGGACGACCCTATAGTCGTCGGACATGTTGGCGGCTTGTCAGCCTAGTCCCGGGGTCGTGGGTACGGCCCTATAGTCGTCGGACAAGTCGGCGGCGGGCCAACCTTGTCCCGGGGTCGTGGGGACGACCCTATAGTCGTCGGACATGTCTGCGGCTGGCCAACTTTGGCCCGGTGTCGTGGAGACGACTCTATAGTCGTCGGAAATGTCGGCGGCTGGCCAACTTTGGCCCGGGGTCGTGGGGACGACCCTATAGTCGTCGGACATGACGGTGGCGGGACAATCTAGTCCCGGGGTCGTGGGGACGACCCTATAGTCGTCGGACATTTCGGCGGCGGGACAATCTAGTCCCGGGGTCGTGGGGACGACCCTATAGTCGTCGGACATGTTGGCGGCTTGTCAGCCTAGTCCCGGGGTCGTGGGTACGGCCCTATAGTCGTCGGACAAGTCGGCGGCGGGCCAACCTTGTCCCGAGGTCCTGGGGACGACCCTATAGTCGTCGGACTTGACGGTGGCGGGCCAATCTAGTCCCGGGGTCGTGGGGACGACCCTATAGTCGTCGGACATGTCGGCGGCTGGCCATCTTTGGCCCGGGGTCGTGGGGACGACCCTATTGTCGTCGGACATGACGGTGGCGGGCCAATCTAGTCTCGGGGTCGTGGGGACGACCCTATAGTCGTCGGACATGTCGGCGGCTGGCCATCTTTGGCCCGGGGTCGTGGGGACGACCCTATAGTCGTCGGACATGACGGTGGCGGACCAATCTAGTCCTGGAGTCGTGGGGACGACCCTACAGTCGTCGGACATTTCGGCGGCTTGCCAACTTTGGCCCGGGGTCGTGGGGACGACCCTATAGTCGTCGGACATGACGGTGGCGGACCAATCTAGTCCTGGAGTCGTGGGGACGACCCTACAGTCGTCGGACATTTCGGCGGCTTGCCAACTTTGGCCCGGGGTCGTCGGGACGACCCTATAGTCGTCGGACATGTCTGCGGCTGGCCAACCTAGTCCCGGGGTCGTGGGGACGACCCTATAATCGTCGGACATTTCGGCGGCTTGCCAACTTTGGCCCGGGTTCGTGGGGACGACCATATAGTCGTCGGACATGTCGGCGGCTGGCCAACTTTGGCCCGTGGTTGTGGGGACGACCCTATAGTCGTTGGACATGACGGTGGCGGGCCAATCTAGTCCCGGGGTCGTGGGGACGACCCTATAGTCGTCGGACATGTCGGCGGCTGGCCAACTTTGGACCGGTGTCGTGGGGACGACTCTATAGTCGTCGGAAATGTCGGCGGCTGGCCAACCTGGACCCGGGGTCGTGGGGACGACCCTATTGTCGTCGGACATGACGGTGGCGGGCCAATCTAGTCCCGGGGTCGTAGGGACGACCCTATTGTCGTCGGACATGACGGTGGCGGGCCAATCTAGTCCCGGGGTCGTAGGGACGACCCTATAGTCGTCGGACATGTTGGCGATTGGCCAACATTGGCCCGGGGTCGTCGGGACGACCCTATAGTCGTCGGACATGTCTGCGGCTGGCCAACCTAGTCCCGGGGTCGTGGGGACGACCCTATAGTCGTCGGACATGTCGGCGGCTGGCCAACTTTGGCCCGTGGTCGTGGGGACGATCCAATAGTCGTCGGACATGTCGGCGGCTGGCCAACCTAGACCCGGGGTCGTGGGGACGACCCTACAGTCGTCGGACATTTCGGCGGCTTGCCATCTTTGGCCCGGGGTCGTGGGGACGACCCTATAGTCGTCGGACTTGTTGGCGGCTTGTCAGCCTAGTCCCGGGGTCGTGGGTACGACCCTACAGTCGTCGGACATTTCGGCGGCTTGCCAACTTTGGCCCGGGGTCGTGGGGACGACCCTATAGTCGTCGGACTTGACGGTGGCGGGCCAATCTAGTCCCGGGGTTGTGGGGACGACCCTACAGTCGTCGGACATTTCGGCGGCTTGCCAACTTTGGCCCGGGGTCGTGGGGACGACCCTATAGTAGTCGGACTTGACGGTGGCGGGCCAATCTAGTCCCGGGGTTGTGGGGACGACCCTACAGTCATCGGACATGTCGGCGGCTGGCCAACTTTGGCCCGTGGTCGTGGGGACGATCCGATAGTCGTTGGACATGACGGTGGCGGGCCAATCTAGTCCGGGGGTCGTGGGGACGACCCTACAGTCGTCGGACATTTCGGCGGCTTGCCAACTTTGGCCCGGGGTCGTGGGGACGACCCTATAGTCGTCGGACTTGACGGTGGCCGGCCAATCTATTCCCGGGGTCGTGGGGACGACCCTATAGTCGTCGGACATTTCGGCGGCTTGCCAACTTTGGCCCGGGGTCGTGGGGACGATCCAATAGTCGTCGGACATGTTGGCGGCTGGTCAACTTTGGCCCGTGGTCGTGGGGACGACCCTATAGTCGTTGGACATGTCAGCGGCTGGCCAACTTTGGCCCGGTGTCGTGGGTACGACCCAATAGTCGTCGGACATGTCGGCGGCTGGCCAACTTTGGCCCGTGGTCGTGGGGACGATCCGATAGTCGTTGGACATGACGGTGGCGGGCCAATCTAGTCCCGGGGTCGTGGGGACGACCCTATAGTCGTCGGAATTGTCGGTGGCGGGCCAATCTAGTCCGGGGGTCGTGGGGACGACCCTACAGTCGTCGGACATTTCGGCGGCTTGCCAACTTTGGCCCGGGGTCGTGGGGACGACCCTATAGTCGTCGGACTTGACGGTGGCGGGCCAATCTAGTCCCGGGGTTGTGGGGACGACCCTACAGTCGTCGGACATTTCGGCGGCTTGCCAACTTTGGCCCGGGGTCGTGGGGACGACCCTATAGTCGTCGGACTTGACGGTGGCGGGCCAATCTAGTCCCGGGGTTGTGGGGACGACCCTACAGTCATCGGACATGTCGGCGGCTGGCCAACTTTGGCCCGTGGTCGTGGGGACGATCCGATAGTCGTTGGACATGACAGTGGCGGGCCAATCTAGTCCGGGGGTCGTGGGGACGACCCTACAGTCGTCGGACATTTCGGCGGCTTGCCAACTTTGGCCCGGGGTCGTGGGGACGACCCTATAGTCGTCGGACTTGACGGTGGCGGGCCAATCTAGTCCCGGGGTTGTGGGGACGACCCTACAGTCGTCGGACATTTCGGCCGCTTGCCAACTTTGGCCCGGGGTCGTGGGGACGACCCTATAGTCGTCGGACTTGACGTTGGCGGGCCAATCTAGTCCCGAAGTCGTGGGGACGACCCTATAGTCGTCGGACTTGACGGTGGCCGGCCAATCTATTCCCGGGGTCGTGGGGACGACCCTACAGTCGTCGGACATTTCGGCGGCTTGCCAACTTTGGCCCGGGGTCGTGGGGACGACCCTATAGTCGTCGGACTTGACGGTGGCGGGCCAATCTAGTCCCGGGGTTGTGGGGACGACCCTACAGTCATCGGACATGTCGGCGGCTGGCCAACTTTGGCCCGTGGTCGTGGGGACGATCCGATAGTCGTTGGACATGACAGTGGCGGGCCAATCTAGTCCGGGGGTCGTGGGGACGACCCTACAGTCGTCGGACATTTCGGCGGCTTGCCAACTTTGGCCCGGGGTCGTGGGGACGACCCTATAGTCGTCGGACTTGACGGTGGCGGGCCAATCTAGTCCCGGGGTTGTGGGGACGACCCTACAGTCGTCGGACATTTCGGCCGCTTGCCAACTTTGGCCCGGGGTCGTGGGGACGACCCTATAGTCGTCGGACTTGACGTTAGCGGGCCAATCTAGTCCCGAAGTCGTGGGGACGACCCTATAGTCGTCGGACTTGACGGTGGCCGGCCAATCTATTCCCGGGGTCGTGGGGACGACCCTACAGTCGTCGGACATTTCGGCGGCTTGCCAACTTTGGCCCGGGGTCGTGGGGACGACCCTATAGTCGTCGGACATGTCGGCGGCTGGCCAAAATTGGCCCGAGGTCGTGGGGGCAACCCTATAGTCGTCGGACATGTCGGCGGCTGGCCAACCTAGTCCCGAGGTCGTCAGACTTGACGGTGGCGGGCCAATCTAGTCCCGGGGTCGTGGGGACGACCCTACAGTCGTCGGACATTTCGGCGGCTTGCCAACTTTGGCCCGGGGTCGTGGGGACGACCCTATAGTCGTCGGACATGACGGTGGCGGACCAATCTAGTCCCGTGGTCGTGGGGACGACCCTATAGTCGTCGGACAAGTCGGCGGCGGGCCAACCTTGTCCCGGGGTCGTGGGGACGACCCTATAGTCGTCGGACATGTCGGCGGCTGGCCAACTTTGGCCCGGTGTCGTGGGGACGACTCTATAGTCGTCGGAAATGTCGGCGGCTGGCCAACCTGGACCCGGGGTCGTGGGGACGACCCTATTTTCGTCGGACATAACGGTGGCGGGCCAATCTAGTCTCGGGGTCGTGGGGACGACCCTATAGTCGTCGGACATGTCGGCGGCTGGCCAACTTTGGCCCGGCGTCGTGGGGACGACCCTATAGTCGTCGGACTTGACGGTGGCGGGCCAATCTAGTCCCGGGGTTGTGGGGACGACCCTACAGTCGTCGGACATTTCGGCCGCTTGCCAACTTTGGCCCGGGGTCGTGGGGACGACCCTATAGTCGTCGGACTTGACGTTGGCGGGCCAATCTAGTCCCGAAGTCGTGGGGACGACCCTACAGTCATCGGACATGTCGGCGGCTGGCCAACTTTGGCCCGTGGTCGTGGGGACGATCCGATAGTCGTTGGACATGACGGTGGCGGGCCAATCTAGTCCGGGGGTCGTGGGGACGACCCTACAGTCGTCGGACATTTCGGCGGCTTGCCAACTTTGGCCCGGGGTCGTGGGGACGACCCCATAGTCGTCGGACATGACGGTGGCGGACCAATCTAGTCCCGTGGTCGTGGGGACGACCCTATAGTCGTCGGACATGTCGGCGGCTAGCCAACATTGGCCCGTGGTCGTGGGGACGACCCAATAGACGTTGGAAATGTCAGCGGCTGGCCAACTTTGACCCGGTGTCGTGGGGACGACTCTATAGTCGTCGGACATGTCGGCGGCTGGCCAATCTAGTCCCGGGGTCGTGGGGACGACCCTATAGTCTTCGGACATGTCGGCGGCTGGCCAACTTTGGCCCGTGGTCGTGGGGACGACCCTATTGTCGTCGGAAATGACGGTGGCGGGCCAATCTATTCCCGGGGTCGTGGGGACGACCCTATAGTCGTCGGACAAGTCGGCAGCTTGCCAACTTTGGCACGGAGTCGTGGGGACGACCCTACAGTCGTCGGACAAGTCGGCGGCGAGCCAATCTAGTCCCGCGGTCTTGGGGACGACCCTATAGTCGTCGGACAAGTCAGCGGCTGGCCAAGATTGGCCCGTGGTCGTGGGGACGACCATATAGTCGTCGGACATGACGGTGGCGGGCCACTCTAGTCCCGGGTCGTGGGGACGACCCTATAGTCGTCGGACATGTCGGCGGCTGGCCAACTTTGGCCCGGGGTCGTGGGGACGACCCTATAGTCGTCGGATATGTCGGCGGCTGGCCAACTTTGGCCCGTGGTCGTGGGGACGACCCTATAGTCGTCGGACATGACGGTGGCGGGCCAGTCAAGTCCCGGGTCATGGGGACGACCCTATAGTCGTCGGACATGTCGGCGGCTGGCCAACTTTGGCCCGTGGTCGTGGGGAGGACCCTATACTCGTCGGAAAAGTCGGCGGCGAGCCAACCTAGTCCGGGGGTCGTGGGGACGACCCTATAGTCGTCGGAGAAGTCTGCGGCGGGCCAACCTAGTCCCGGGGTCGTAGGGACGACCCTATAGTCGTCGGACATGTCGGCGGCTGGCCAACTTTGGCCCGTGGTCGTGGGGACGATCCAATAGTCGTCGGACATGTCGGCGGCTGGCCAGCTTTGGCCCGGGGTCGTAGGGACGACCCTATAGTCGTCGGACATGTCGGCGATTGGCCAACATTGGCCCGGGGTCGTGGGGACGACATTATAGTCGTCGGACATGACGGCGGCTGGCCAACCTAGTCCCGAGGTCGTGGGGACGACCCTATAGTCGTCGGACTTGACGGTGGCGGGCCAATCTAGTCCAGGGGTCGTGGGGACGACCCTACAGTCGTCGGACATTTCGGCGTCTTGCCAGCTTTGGCCCGGGGTCGTGTGGACGACCCTATAGTCGTCGGACATGTCGGCGGGTGGCCAACCTAGTCCCGAGGTCGTGGGGACGACCCTATAGTCGTCGGACTTGACGGTGGCGGGCCAATCTAGTCCCGGGGTTGTGGGGACGACCCTACAGTCGTCGGACATTTCGGCGGCTTGCCAACTTTGGCCCGGGGTCGTGGGGACGATCCAATAGTCGACGGACATGTCGGCGGCTAGCCAACATTGGCCCGTGGTCGTGGGGACGACCCAATAGTCGTTGGAAATGTCAGCGGCTGGCCAACTTTGACCCGGGGTCGTGGGGACGAGCCTATAGTCGTCGGACTTGACGGTGGCGGGCCAATCTAGACCCGGGGTTGTGGGGACGACCCTACAGTCGTCGGACATTTCGGCGGCTTGCCAACTTTGGCCCGGGGTCGTGGGGACGACCCTACAGTCGTCGGACATGTCGGCGGCTGGCCAACTTTGGCCCGTGGTCGTGGGGACGATCCGATAGTCGTTGGACATGACGGTGGCGGGCCAATCTAGTCCGGGGGTCGTGGGGACGACCCTACAGTCGTCGGACATTTCGGCGGCTTGCCAACTTTGGCCCGGGGTCGTGGGGACGACCCTATAGTCGTCGGACTTGACGGTGGCGGGCCAATCTAGTCCCGGGGTTGTGGGGACGACCCTACAGTCGTCGGACATTTCGGCGGCTTGCCAACTTTGGCCCGGGGTCGTGGGGACGACCCTATAGTCGTCGGACTTGACGGTGGCCGGCCAATCTATTCCCGGGGTCGTGGGGACGACCCTATAGTCGTCGGACATTTCGGCGGCTTGCCAACTTTGGCCCGGGGTCGTGGGGACGATCCAATAGTCGTCGGACATGTTGGCGGCTGGCCAACTTTGGCCCGGTGACGTGGGTACGACCCAATAGTCGTCGGACATTTCGGCGGCTTGCCAACTTTGGCCCGGGGTCGTGGGGACGACCCTATAGTCGTCGGACTTGACGGTGGCGGGCCAATCTAGTCCCGGGGTTGTGGGGACGACCCTACAGTCGTCGGACATTTCGGCCGCTTGCCAACTTTGGCCCGGGGTCGTGGGGACGACCCTATAGTCGTCGGACTTGACGTTGGCGGGCCAATCTAGTCCCGAAGTCGTGGGGACGACCCTATAGTCGTCGGACTTGACGGTGGCCGGCCAATCTATTCCCGGGGTCGTGGGGACGACCCTACAGTCGTCGGACATTTCGGCGGCTTGCCAACTTTGGCCCGGGGTCGTGGGGACGACCCTATAGTCGTCGGACATGTCGGCGGCTGGCCAAAATTGGCCCGAGGTCGTGGGGGCAACCCTATAGTCGTCAGACATGTCGGCGGCTGGCCAACCTAGTCCCGAGGTCGTCAGACTTGACGGTGGCGGGCCAATCTAGTCCCGGGGTCGTGGGGACGACCCTACAGTCGTCGGACATTTCGGCGGCTTGCCAACTTTGGCCCGGGGTCGTGGGGACGACCCTATAGTCGTCGGACATGACGGTGGCGGACCAAT
Source organism: Andrena praecox (assembly GCA_963932275.1). NCBI lineage: Eukaryota > Metazoa > Arthropoda > Insecta > Hymenoptera > Andrenidae > Andrena > Andrena praecox. The sequence goes on from CAWVQO010000091.1 coordinate 330,057, forward strand.
CTAGTCCCGTGGTCGTCGGGACGACCCTATAGTCGTCGGACATGTCGGCGATTGGCCAACATTGGCCCGGGGTCGTGGGAACAACCCTATAGTCGTCGGACATGTCGGCGGCTGGCCAACTTTGGCCCGTAGACGTGGGGACGATCGGACAGTCGCCGGACATGACGGTGGCGGGCCAATCTAGTCCCGGGGTCGTGGGGACGACCCTATTGTCGTCGGACAATTCGGCGGCTGGCCAAATTTGGCCCGGTGTCGTGGGGACGACTCTATAGTCGTCGGAAATGTCGGCGGCTGGCCAACTTTGGCCCGGGGTCGTGGGGACGACGCTATTGTCGACGGACAAGTCGGCGGTGAGCCAACCTAGTCCAGGGGTCGTGGGGACGACCCTATAGTCGTCGGACATGTCGGCGGCTTGCCAACTTGGGCCCGGGGTCGTGGGCACGACCCTATAGTCGTCGGACATGTCGGCGGCTGGCCAACCTACTCCCGAGGTCGTGGGGCCGACCCTATAGTCGTCGGACTTGACGGTGGTGGGCCAATCTAGTCCCGGGGTCGTGGGGACGACCCTACAGTCGTCGGACATTTCGGCGTCTTGCCAACTTTGGCCCGGGGTCGTGGGGACGACCCTATAGTCGTCGGACATTTCGGCGGCTTGCCAACTTTGGCCCGGGGTCGTGGGGACGACCCTATAGTCGTCGGACATGACGGTGGCGGGCCAATCTAGTCCCGGGGTCGTGGGGACGACCCTATAGTCGTCGGAATTGTCGGTGGCGGGCCAATCTAGTCCGGGGGTCGTGGGGACGACCCTACAGTCGTCGGACATGTCGGCGGCTGGCCAACTTTGGCCCGTGGTCGTGGGGACGATCCGATAGTCGTTGGACATGACGGTGGCGGGCCAATCTAGTCCGTGGGTCGTGGGGACGACCCTACAGTCGTCGGACATTTCGGCGGCTTGCCAACTTTGGCCCGGGGTCGTGGGGACGACCCTATAGTCGTCGGACTTGACGGTGGCGGGCAAATCTAGTCCCGGGGTTGTGGGGACGACCCTACAGTCGTCGGACATTTCGGCGGCTTGCCAACTTTGGCCCGGGGTCGTGGGGACG